>OY720458.1:29177987-29230487 GCA_963082715.1 Harpalus rubripes | reverse complement strand
TAAAATGTTTCCTTTAAAAAGTTGTGGTTTAAAAATAATGTATTTTACATATTTATCATGTTAAATATATTGATTACAACAATGTTTTCCAACAACATAATAACAACACAGCATTTATACAAAACATGTGTTGACTACAGAAATAGTTTAGGAGTTCATTCATATTTCAAACCATACGTCACCATTTCTGTGTTAATTTGAAGATATTTGAAACAGTTAAGAGCCCCCTAAGATGCATATACTCTGGATTAGTGTCGGCTAAAAATGTGAGATTAAAAATGATTCAAACTCAAGATTTCTGTTGCAAATAGTGTTTATTCTTGCAAAAATGTATTTTAAAGGGTTGTTTTGTACATTTCCGGTATAAAAGTGGTTAAATATCGGATTAAAAACACCTCACGCCTCGGTTTAAAAATATGGGTTGAATTATGTATATATTCAAAATTTGGTAGCTGCAACTTTATTTCTACCCCTCGCTAAGAGAGGTATTGAATTCATGCTAAAAATCGCATATCCAGATCTTAGTGAATAAGCACGTTTTAAGGTCCCTAGAATCCGATTATAACATTTTTACGATGATATCCGTATGTGTGTGTGTGGATGTGTGTGTGCGTGTGGATGTTGGATCCACGATTTCGCAAATACTATAAGACTGAAGACATTTTTAACTACAGATTCCTCAATCTAACAATAATGGGAAGAGTCGATTAAGAGAGGTATTGAATTCATGCTAAAAATCGCATATCCAGATCTTAGTGAATAAGCACGTTTTAAGGTCCCTAGAATCCGATTATAACATTTTTACGATGATATCCGTATGTGTGTGTGTGGATGTGTGTGTGCGTGTGGATGTTGGATCCACGATTTCGCAAATACTATAAGACTGAAGACATTTTTAACTACAGATTCCTCAATCTAACAATAATGGGAAGAGTCGATTAAGTTTTGGTAACAATTGGATAACCGGAAGTAGTAGTTACAAGAAAAGAATCATCTAAATATTATTTATCGAAAATTTATGTAAATACTTATATTAAAGAACTTTAAATTCTTTATTCGATAAATATGAATTCATTATTATATCTTCTATAGATTTATAGATAAAGAAATGCATATAAAATAATTTGATGTAAAAAAAATCTCAGATCAAACTACTTCAAGACAAGAAATTCAAATGCTTGTAATTGACACATAAATGTCACTGTCAAAACGATTTGTATACCATTGTCAAAAATATTTGTACATCATTATGCAGATTAT
Organism: Harpalus rubripes; assembly: GCA_963082715.1. Lineage (NCBI taxonomy): Eukaryota > Metazoa > Arthropoda > Insecta > Coleoptera > Carabidae > Harpalus > Harpalus rubripes. The sequence continues at coordinate 29,229,227 of OY720458.1, read as the reverse complement.
GAAAAGAATATATGTAAAAAAGAATACAAAAGGAATTTTCGAAAAAATGACGACTATAAAGAAAAAGAAAAGAAAAGTAGAAAAAGAAAATTTCAGGATATTGAATATAAAGAAAATGTATGTATTGTACATAATTTATATTAAAATATCCCATAGATTTTGCAAATATATGTGAGAATTATTTTGTAGTGAGACATGAATATATGTATTTGTATTTAAATATATTTTTCGCTTTATGCGTACAACCAGGTAAAATATCTGGCGAGATCAGATTTTTTAATTTTACGTTCCCCATTTTGACATGAATTTTTAAAAACAGAGTTATCATAAGATCTGAATTGACTAAGAAAAATATCAACTGTTACTTTGACAGTGATGGTTAAAAAAATTCATAATTCAAAAACGAGGAAAGATATCCCAAATCTTGTTTAGACGAATACACAAGGGAATGATTGAGGTATATTTGAGACAAATTTTTAATGCATTAGATAAAGGGTGCAAATTTGGAAACGGAATAAATATTAATGAAATAAAAATTATATACAATTTTTTTACCGCTTAGCCAAATTTACACCGTTTGTTCAAAAAGTACTATCTTTTGGTATAAAAATCATCTGGGGTCTGATTTTGTACCTTTGAAATCTAGTGTAGATTGAAAACTATTAGATTTCTATTAATAAACAAACAAGAAAATACAGTGAACTTTGCGAGCGACATTCGAAATCTGACATATATTGTCAAAATAGCAAGCCAACGGAATCACCTGTTTCAACCGTATCTCTGATCCTCTGTACTCAACAATATCTATTCAAAACCATTCAGTTTACCAAAACCATATCCTTCAAATTCTCAACTCTATTAACCACAGCATACCTAATATTCACAAAAATATTCTTTCCAAAATACCGCCCATAGTCCTTTGGAATACCCAACATAAATTTAGATCTTAGTCAATACAAGATAAGAAAAATCACTTTATATTTCCAGACTCATCAAAAATAAATAACAAAGTGGGTACAGCATTCGTAACTCAGGACCTAATTCCATCAAAGTGACATTACTCAATTAATTTTTATACTGTCAATAAAAAATTGAAAATTTTAAATAAAACTACAGGAGAAATTGTTGCCAAATTTGCCATAAGTAACTATGTAAAAAAACAAGTATTCTTTACTGAATTAGTGTGAAGTTAGCCAATTAATTTCGTACTGCCTTTAAAAATACAGTAAATTTTAAATATAACTAATTCAAAAACAAATATTCCTAATCTTAAATGATGAGAATAGAAAATTATTTCTCACAAGTAAAAAAGGCCTATAACATAATTAAAACTATAAATGTTGACGGTTCATATGAACTTGGAAAGTGTTGCCAAATATGCCATAAGTAACTAGGTAAAAAACAAATATTCCAAACTAGACTAATGTGAAGTCCGTTCACAAGTGTTGCCAAAGATACCATGAGTAACTAATTAAAAAACAAATATTCCTAACTACATCAATGTGATGTTAGTTCATTAATTTTCATACTGCCAATAAAAAAGTAATAAATTTTAAATAAAACTAGAGGAGAAATTGTTGCCAAATTTGCCATAAGTAACTAAGTAAAAAACAAATATTTCTAATTGCATCAATGTGACATTAGTCAATTAATTTTTATACTGTCCATAAAAAATTGTAAATTTTAAATAATATCGTATAATTATTAGATATCTACATATTTTAGAGATATTGAACAATAATTTAGAAAATTTTCCATCCCTCATGTGAAAAAAATTACCGAAGATGACAAGCCGGTGGTCGACAAAGAAATTTCAAATTTACGGTGAAAGTAATGTTTAAATATTTTGTGCACCACACTATCGTCGTTAATAAAAATTAGTGTAGGAGATTAATATTGTATCTGAAATACATTTTTGAAGTTGAAAATGAGATATTTTAACCGTGTCCGAGGTAATTTACAATACTATTTGATGACTATGTCTTTATTATTACATTCTCTGCTGTAAATAATGAAAGTTAGGAAAATATACTAAGCAATGTATGTAGAATTTAGTTTTTAAGTTAAAACAACTGTAAATTTAATCAAGAGTGAGTTTAATAAACTACATATTTTAAATCAGCTAGGTGCCAGGTAACCTAAGTCTGTACACGAAAAACGAGGGACAATGTATTAGACTTACTTGCAAAGATTATATAACAAAGGTAAGTGATCACTGAATAACTTACTGAATAGCGATATAATATTTGAATAATTTATGAGGTTGACAACAATTAAAATGTTTCCTTTAAAATGTTGTGGTTTAAAACAATGTACTTTACATATTTATCATGTAAAATGTCTTGATTACAACAATGCTTTATAACAATATAATCACAACACAGCATTTATACAAAACATGTTTTGATTGCAGCAATAATATAGGAGCTCATTCATATTTCAACCCCATACATCACCATTTCCGCATTAATTTGAATATTTCAAACAGTTCAAGAGTTATGAGCCCTCAAACATGCATGTACTCTTGATTAGTTTCGGCTAAAAAAAAAGATTAAAAATGATTCAATCTCAAGATTTTTGTTGCAAATAGTGTTTATTCTTGCAAAAATGTATTTTAGAGAGTTGTTTTGTACATTTCCGGTATAAAAGTGGTTAAATATCGGATTAAAAACACCTCACGCGTCGGTTTAAAAATATGGATTGAATTATGTATATATTCAAAATTTGGTAGCTGCAACTTTTATTAATTTTACTTTCCCCATTTTGACATTATGAATTTTTAAAAACAGAGTTATCATTGAAAATCAAAGATCTGTATTGACTAAGAAAAATATCAACTGTTACTTTGACAGGGGTTAGTAGCCCTCTGTTGCCAGCAGAGGGTGAAACTAACGGGCCCCAGTCCTCTTTGATTTTCGACCTTCGCTATGTCTTTGGACATGTTGATTGGCACTGTAGTGGAAGCGTGGGGAGTACCCGGAAGCTCTGTCGCCGAAAGGTTGGGTTGGAGTGGGTTAGTCCCCCTGCGGCCTCAGAGTGGAAGGGTTGATGTGTGCCTAGCACTGCCGAAACGTGGATACTACAGGCGCCAGGAGCCAGCCACTTCGGGCCCTGATCAGGAAGTGTGACATGGGTAGGGGTGTCGGAACCCCTACTGCGCCGAGCGAGTCCGGGGCCGGTTAAACGGATATAAGTTGGGCCTCAGGGAACTGGGGTAGGATACGTCGTCCGAGGGTATACCCGTTCCCAACTTTTCTCTGACCCGCTCCTTCTCACACGATGCGCTGGACTAACCGTAATATCAGATGGATAAAGAGGGGGAATCTAACAACGGCAAACCGGCCAGTCAAAGCGGTACGTCAGGAGGGGCGGTAACAACTCCCGGGGAGAAAACCTCGTTACAAAACAAAGCAAACGCGAGCCAGGAAAAGGTGGTTATACCCCGGTTTCTGGTCGTTAAAAATTTAAACGGATCTTTTGATAAGGAAAGCCCTTTCGTTCTACAAAAATTATTATATGGTCTGATCGGGAACGTCAAAACAGTACGAAAAGCGAAGGAAGGCCTGTTAATCGAAACAGTATCAGCTGCTCAAGCTGAGAGGCTTTTGAGTACTAAAAAACTTGGCAGCCACGATATTGAAGTAATTGGACATAGAACCATGAATTACTCAAAAGGTGTAGTTTATTGCCGCGATCTCCTGAACTGTACAGTCGAGGATATCTGTGAAGAGTTGCGTGACCAAGGGGTTATTGAAGTCCGACGTATTAAGAAGCGTGAGAATGGTATACTGGTGGACACTCCTAACCACATTCTCACCTTTAATACACCAAATCTAAAGGACAAATTAAAAGCCGCTTTATACTCCCTCAAAGTAAGGTTATATATTCCGGCACCAATGAGATGCTTTAAATGTCAGCGTTTCGGCCACACATCCGCCAGGTGTACAAACAGTCAGGTTTGCATCTGTGGAAAGGAAATGCACGACGGCAATAGCTGTGTAGAACCTTTACAGTGCGTCAATTGTAAAGGAACGCATTCAGCCAGATCTCGAAATTGCCCAGTATTTAAACAAGAAGCAGCTATTCAAGAGTTGAAAACAAGAGAAAATATAACCTACTTTGAGGCGAGAAGTAAGGTCGTTGTACGAACTCCTAATCCGGGAGTATCGTACTCAGCAGCTACGACGACTGAAAAAGCTACAAAGACGGACACGACTATAATAATAAAAGAACTGTTACCACAATTGGTAACAGCATTAAAAACTGCCTTTGTCAGCAAAGACAGTTTTATTCAACCCGTGGCGAGACTACCTCGGGTTCCTTCCCGAAGGGAGCCTAGTCCGACACCATCTGAGGTGTCGGAAAAACGAAAAAGAAGTGAGAATGGAGAAGGAACCTCTTCCGAGGGAGACTCCTCGATTTATTCCGCCTCCTCGCAAACCTCTCAACATCAGCATGCTAAAAAGAAGAGAGGTAAAGGTTGGCCTCGTGGAAAGTCTAGGAAGCCGAAGGAAGTTGGACAGATCTATTAATCTCCCACATCTTTATGGATAAGATAATCCAGTGGAATATCAAGGGCTGTGTGTTTCACTACTGTCAACTGAAGATACTACTGACGGAATTCAACCCGCTCTGTACATGTCTCCAGGAGACACACTTCAGCCCTGGCCAACCATACTCACTTAAGAACTATTCGATAGTCAGGAGAGATATGCAACCCAACGTCAGGGTTCGGGGTAGAGTAGCCATCATTTTGAGGGACGATGTTAAATACGAGCAAGTACAAGTTGATACCAATCTCCAAGTAGTGGCAATTCGAATGTCTTTCCCAGCTGCCCTCCCAGTATGTAATATCTACTTACCGGAGGCAGATTGGGATCTAGACGACTTACGCCATGTGGTGGAACTATTACCAACGTCGTTCATACTACTTGGAGATTTCAATGCTCACAACAGACTCTGGGGCTCTGACCACAGAGACCCAAGAGGTCGGATCGTGGAAGACCTTCTTCAGTCTCCTGAACTCGTCCTGTTAAATGATGGTTCACTCACCTATTTCAATGCGAGGTCAAAGAGCTTCTCCCGTATTGACCTGACAATCGCATCCCCCCGAATATCGAATAGATTCTCATGCAGAGCCTTAGACGACCTGTACGGTAGTGATCACTTTCCGATAGTGATCACTACGGACAATCCCACTACCAATCATGTTCGTCAAGCTAAGTGGCTCTATCACAGAGCGAACTGGCAAGGGTTTGAAGCCGCTTTAGAAACACCAGAACCTAGTAACGATATCCACAAAGAAATCATAGATCTATCCAACAACTTATTAAAGGCAGCGAAAAACTCCATCCCTTCCACCAAACCGGGTGTCTACAAGCGTAGAGTACCGTGGTGGAACTCAGAGGTACAACTTGTAGTACGAACGAAGAAAGCTGCATTTAATAAGTTTAAAAGACAACCAACAGAGGCTAACCTAATAGCCTTTAAAAGAGCCAGAGCTGTAGCCCGTAAGAAAATATTAGAGAGCAAGCGAGAATCATGGAACGCGTATGTCTCTGGTAATACGTCAGAGACAACTACTCAGGAATGTTTGACACGAGTGAGGCGCATCACGGGTAGGGGTTATTCACCACCGTTAACTCACCTGAAACAGGACGAAGAAAGTATCACGAGAGATCTGAATATTGCATTGGTTGCAGATCAGTTCGAGACGACCAGCAGTTCTCTAAACTATGAACCAAAATTTCTGTCGTCGAAGTCTGAAAGGGAATTATTATTAGACTTCAAGGGAGAAGTCCCCGAAGCCTATAATGACCCTCTCACGACGGCAGAACTGAACTCTGCAATTGCTTACGCAACTTCTTCATCCCCAGGACATGACAACATATCCAACGAGATGCTGAAACACATGACACCTTCGTTCAAAACCTCCTTGCTTTCGGTATTTAACAAGCTATGGCTCGAAGGAAACTACCCTACCATTTGGAAGGAAGCACTCATTGTGCCGATTCCAAAGGTAGGGAAAGACCCTTTGTTGGCTTCAAGTTATAGGCCTATCATTCTTACATCGTGCCTAGGGAAGCTATTGGAACGGATGGTTAATAACCGGTTAGTTTGGTGCCTCGAGACTCGCGATCTGCTAAACGAGCACCAATCCGGCTTTCGGAAATACCGATCTACAACTGACCAATTAGTGTACCTAGAACACGAAATACATAGGGCTTTTAAGAATCGCGAGCATTTGGTTGCAGTCTTTTTCGATCTCGAAAAAGCATACGACATGACGTGGCGATACCAAATTCTGCAAAAGTTGCATGCCTGGGGCTTTAGGGGTAATCTACCCCAATTCGTAAGTGCCTTTCTTCGTGACCGAACATTCAGGGTCAGAATAGGTACCGTTTTATCCTCCTGGAGGACACTGCAGAACGGCGTACCACATCGATCTTATATCCGGCCTCAGTAACACTGTGGATATTTGCATGTACGTTGATGACCTTACCATTTTCTGTCGTACAAAGAAAATGGGAGACATCAACCGTACACTGCAGAAAGCAATCAAGCAGATTGACCAAAATGCTGTAGGTACCGGATTTAAGTCCTCTCCCACGAAAACACAATGCATGCACTTTTGCAGGCTTAATCGTCCACATTATGGGCCCATGTTGTATATGAGAGATGAAGCTATTAGGTGTAGGGACAGGATTAGGTTCCTTGGGCTCACTTTTGACCCCAGGCTAACCTGGAAACCTCACCTAATAGAACTGAAAACTAAATGCTCGCAAGCTTTGAACTGTCTCAAAGTCCTTGCCGGTACTAAGTGGGGTGCTGAGCATCAGACACTACTTAGAGTGTATCAGGCCTTAGTACTCTCCAGGATCGACTATGTTTGTATTGTTTACGCGTCTGCTACAAGATCTACCTTAAGGCTGTTAGATCCCATTCACCGCGCAGGCATCCGATATTGAATCGGTGCATTTCCTTCCACACCGACAGGAAGTCTCTGTTGCGAAGCCGGACTAGCACCTTTAGGAATTAGACGTAGGAGACACATACTTGCGTATATATGCAAAATGTGGGCGCAATACAAGCATAGGAATTTTAAAATTCTCTTTAACGAAGAGTTTAGATCGCAGGCTTTATCAAAAGCATTATGTGTGCGATCAAGAGAACTTCTGAGTGAAATAGAATACTCCCTGCCCCAAGTAATGCCAATCGGGTACATTGAAACCCCTCCATGGCGTCTCCGCCCGGCTGAAATTATACTGGATCTTCTCCAGTATGACAAACGCTCTCTACCACCTATATTCATCACTCAGAAGTTTCTCGAACTCGTTAGTATGTACCCGGAAGTGAAGATTATCTTCACGGATAGGTCAAAGACTAACCATGGTACTGGCTCGGCAGTTGTTATTAACAATATTGCTCACTCCTGGTCGTTGCATTGCGATGCGTCGGTATACACTACCGAGGTTTACGCGTTGTGGCAAGCGTTACTCTACTGTGATCTCGAACATGATAGGCTACAGTTTCTCATCGCTAGTGATTCCCTCAGCGTTTTAACTGCAATTAACGACCATTCCGCGTCGGACCCTGTCATTCAGATGATTTTATCAAAGATAAAACATCTGTCTGACACGGGTAAACACGTCAGATTCTTGTGGATTCCGAGTCACGTCGGAATAAAAGAGAATGAACTAGCTGATGAAGCTGCTCGTAGGGCCGCCGAAGGTGACACAGTAGATGTACAAGTCATTATGTATACTGATGCTAGAAATGCAGCAGACAAGAAGTTGTCCATTTTATGGCAACATGACTGGGATAGGGTGGATAACAACCTACGCCGAGTCAAGCCTTTGGTCGGACACACTCTGCTACCCCATGACCTGCCCAGACAAGATCTGGTGAAAGTCCACCGGTTACGACTAGGCCACACTGGTCTTACACATTGGTACAGACTCACTCGGGAAGCTCAGACTTACTGTGAGGACTGTCACGTCCCGGTGACTGTACCGCATATCCTTGTGGCATGTCCCGCATTACAACCGATGAGACAGTTATTCAACTTGGGAGATAACATCAAACATATGGTGACAGATCATGGGAAGATTAAGGAAGTAATTAACTTCCTTAAAGCCTGCGATCTGTATAGTAAGATATGAGCAAGGACTTTGAGAAAAGTGTTTTAATTATTTAATTATCTATTTATTCTTTTAACTGTGTCCGTTAATACATGTTAATTTATTTATTTGTATCCTTTTTACGTTAGGTAAGAAATTTTAACATTATATCTTTTGTTTAGTTCCATCACATTTTATCTACACCTACCTTTTATGGCTTTTATCGTGTATGCGAACAACCTATGTATAATAATAATAATATTCTAAAATGTCTGTGTATGTTCCTGTACATGTCCTTAATTTAATGATAATACTTACCCCAGTCCAGGCTAATGACCTCAGCAGTCGATGCCTGAAAACCCAAAAAAAATTATTATTTATAATTTATTTACTATTTACTATTTACTACTTACTACTTACTACTTACTATTTACTACTTACTACTTACTACTTACTACTTACTACTTACTGTTTACTATTTACTGTTTACTACTTACTACTTACTACTTACTACTTACTATTTAACTATTCAACTATTCAACTATTCAACTATTCAACTATTCAACTATTCAACTATTCAACTATTCAACTATTCAACTATTCAACTATTCAACTATTCAACTATTCAACTATTCAACTATTCAACTATTCAACTATTCAACTATTCAACTATTCAACTATTCAACTATTCAACTATTCAACTATTCAACTATTCAACTATTCAACTATTCAACTATTCAACTATTCAACTATTCAACTATTCAACTATTCAACTATTCAACTATTCAACTATTCAACTATTCAACTATTCAACTATTCAACTATTCAACTATTCAACTATTCAACTATTCAACTATTCAACTATTCAACTATTCAACTATTCAACTATTCAACTATTCAACTATTCAACTATTCAACTATTCAACTATTCAACTATTCAACTATTCAACTATTCAACTATTCAACTATTCAACTATTCAACTATTCAACTATTCAACTATTCAACTATTCAACTATTCAACTATTCAACTATTCAACTATTCAACTATTCAACTATTCAACTATTCAACTATTCAACTATTCAACTATTCAACTATTCAACTATTCAACTATTCAACTATTCAACTATTCAACTATTCAACTATTCAACTATTCAACTATTCAACTATTCAACTATTCAACTATTCAACTATTCAACTATTCAACTATTCAACTATTCAACTATTCAACTATTCAACTAATCAACTAATCAACTACTTAACTATTTAACTAATCAACTAATCAACTACTTAACTACTTAACTACTTAACTACTTAACTACTTAACTACTTAACTACTTAACTACTTAACTACTTAACTACTTAACTACTTAACTACTTAACTACTTAACTACTTAACTACTTAACTACTTAACTACTTAACTACTTAACTACTTAACTACTTAACTACTTAACTACTTAACTACTTAACTACTTAACTACTTAACTACTTAACTACTTAACTACTTAACTACTTAACTACTTAACTACTTAACTACTTAACTACTTAACTACTTAACTATTTAACTACTTAACTACTTAACTACTTAACTACTTAACTACTTAACTATTTAACTATTTAACTATTTAACTATTTAACTATTTAACTATTTAACTATTTAACTATTTAACTATTTAACTATTTAACTATTTAACTATTTAACTATTTAACTATTTAACTATTTAACTATTTAACTATTTAACTATTTAACTATTTAACTATTTAACTATTTAACTATTTAACTATTTAACTATTTAACTATTTAACTATTTAACTATTTAACTATTTAACTATTTAACTATTTAACTATTTAACTATTTAACTATTTAACTATTTAACTATTTAACTATTTAACTATTTAACTATTTAACTATTTAACTATTTAACTATTTAACTATTTAACTATTTAACTATTTAACTATTTAACTATTTAACTATTTAACTATTTAACTATTTAACTATTTAACTATTTAACTATTTAACTATTTAACTATTTAACTATTTAACTATTTAACTATTTAACTATTTAACTATTTAACTATTTAACTATTTAACTATTTAACTATTTAACTATTTAACTATTTAACTATTTAACTATTTAACTATTTAACTATTTAACTATTTAACTATTTAACTATTTAACTATTTAACTATTAAACTATTTAACTATTTAACTATTTAACTATTTAACTATTTAACTATTTAACTATTTAACTATTTAACTATTTAACTATTTAACTATTTAACTATTTAACTATTTAACTATTTAACTATTTAACTATTTAACTATTTAACTATTTAACTATTTAACTATTTAACTATTTAACTATTTAACTATTTAACTATTTAACTATTTAACTATTTAACTATTTAACTATTTAACTATTTAACTATTTAACTATTTAACTATTTAACTATTTAACTATTTAACTATTTAACTATTTAACTATTTAACTATTTAACTATTTAACTATTTAACTATTTAACTATTTAACTATTTAACTATTTAACTATTTAACTATTTAACTATTTAACTATTTAACTATTTAACTATTTAACTATTGAACTATTGAACTATTGAACTATTTAACTATTTAACTATTTAACTATTTAACTATTTAACTATTTAACTATTTAACTATTTAACTATTTAACTATTTAACTATTTAACTATTTAACTATTGAACTATTGAACTATTGAACTATTGAACTATTGAACTATTGAACTATTGAACTATTGAACTATTTAACTATTGAACTATTGAACTATTGAACTATTGAACTATTGAACTATTGAACTATTGAACTATTGAACTATTTAACTATTTAACTATTTAACTATTTAACTATTTAACTATTTAACTATTTAACTATTTAACTATTTAACTATTTAACTATTGAACTATTGAACTATTGAACTATTGAACTATTGAACTATTGAACTATTGAACTATTGAACTATTGAACTATTGAACTATTGAACTATTGAACTATTGAACTATTGAACTATTGAACTATTGAACTATTGAACTATTGAACTATTGAACTATTGAACTATTGAACTATTGAACTATTGAACTATTGAACTATTGAACTATTGAACTATTTAACTATTTAACTATTTAACTATTGAACTATTGAACTATTGAACTATTGAACTATTGAACTATTGAACTATTGAACTATTGAACTATTTAACTATTTAACTATTTAACTATTTAACTATTTAACTATTTAACTATTTAACTATTTAACTATTTAACTATTTAACTATTTAACTATTTAACTATTTAACTACTTAACTACTTAACTACTTAACTACTTAACTACTTAACTACTTAACTACTTAACTACTTAACTACTTAACTATTTAACTATTTAACTATTTAACTATTTAACTATTTAACTATTTAACTATTTAACTATTTAACTATTTAACTATTTAACTATTTAACTATTTAACTATTTAACTATTTAACTATTTAACTATTTAACTATTTAACTATTTAACTATTTAACTATTTAACTATTTAACTATTTAACTATTTAACTATTTAACTATTTAACTATTTAACTATTTAACTATTTAACTATTTAACTATTTAACTATTTAACTATTTAACTATTTAACTATTTAACTATTTAACTATTTAACTATTTAACTATTTAACTATTTAACTATTTAACTATTTAACTATTTAACTATTTAACTATTTAACTATTTAACTATTTAACTATTTAACTATTTAACTATTTAACTATTTAACTATTTAACTATTTAACTATTTAACTATTTAACTATTTAACTATTTAACTATTTAACTATTTAACTATTTAACTATTTAACTATTTAACTATTTAACTATTTAACTATTTAACTATTTAACTATTTAACTATTTAACTATTTAACTATTTAACTATTTAACTATTTAACTATTTAACTATTTAACTATTTAACTATTTAACTATTTAACTATTTAACTATTTAACTATTTAACTATTTAACTATTTAACTATTTAACTATTTAACTATTTAACTATTTAACTATTTAACTATTTAACTATTTAACTATTTAACTATTTAACTATTTAACTATTTAACTATTTAACTATTTAACTATTTAACTATTTAACTATTTAACTATTTAACTATTTAACTATTTAACTATTTAACTATTTAACTATTTAACTATTTAACTATTTAACTATTTAACTATTTAACTATTTAACTATTTAACTATTTAACTATTTAACTATTTAACTATTTAACTATTTAACTATTTAACTATTTAACTATTTAACTATTTAACTATTTAACTATTTAACTATTTAACTATTTAACTATTTAACTATTTAACTATTTAACTATTTAACTATTTAACTATTTAACTATTTAACTATTTAACTATTTAACTATTTAACTATTTAACTATTTAACTATTTAACTATTTAACTATTTAACTATTTAACTATTTAACTATTTAACTATTTAACTATTTAACTATTTAACTATTTAACTATTTAACTATTTAACTATTTAACTATTTAACTATTTAACTATTTAACTATTTAACTATTTAACTATTTAACTATTTAACTATTTAACTATTTAACTATTTAACTATTTAACTATTTAACTATTTAACTATTTAACTATTTAACTATTTAACTATTTAACTATTTAACTATTTAACTATTTAACTATTTAACTATTTAACTATTTAACTATTTAACTATTTAACTATTTAACTATTTAACTATTTAACTATTTAACTATTTAACTATTTAACTATTTAACTATTTAACTATTTAACTATTTAACTATTTAACTATTTAACTATTTAACTATTTAACTATTTAACTATTTAACTATTTAACTATTTAACTATTTAACTATTTAACTATTTAACTATTTAACTATTTAACTATTTAACTATTTAACTATTTAACTATTTAACTATTTAACTATTTAACTATTTAACTATTTAACTATTTAACTATTTAACTATTTAACTATTTAACTATTTAACTATTTAACTATTTAACTATTTAACTATTTAACTATTTAACTATTTAACTATTTAACTATTTAACTATTTAACTATTTAACTATTTAACTATTTAACTATTTAACTATTTAACTATTTAACTATTTAACTATTTAACTATTTAACTATTTAACTATTTAACTATTTAACTATTTAACTATTTAACTATTTAACTATTTAACTATTTAACTATTTAACTATTTAACTATTTAACTATTTAACTATTTAACTATTTAACTATTTAACTATTTAACTATTTAACTATTTAACTATTTAACTATTTAACTATTTAACTATTTAACTATTTAACTATTTAACTATTTAACTATTTAACTATTTAACTATTTAACTATTTAACTATTTAACTATTTAACTATTTAACTATTTAACTATTTAACTATTTAACTATTTAACTATTTAACTATTTAACTATTTAACTATTTAACTATTTAACTATTTAACTATTTAACTATTTAACTATTTAACTATTTAACTATTTAACTATTTAACTATTTAACTATTTAACTATTTAACTATTTAACTATTTAACTATTTAACTATTTAACTATTTAACTATTTAACTATTTAACTATTTAACTATTTAACTATTTAACTATTTAACTATTTAACTATTTAACTATTTAACTATTTAACTATTTAACTATTTAACTATTTAACTATTTAACTATTTAACTATTTAACTATTTAACTATTTAACTATTTAACTATTTAACTATTTAACTATTTAACTATTTAACTATTTAACTATTTAACTATTTAACTATTTAACTATTTAACTATTTAACTATTTAACTATTTAACTATTTAACTATTTAACTATTTAACTATTTAACTATTTAACTATTTAACTATTTAACTATTTAACTATTTAACTATTTAACTATTTAACTATTTAACTATTTAACTATTTAACTATTTAACTATTTAACTATTTAACTATTTAACTATTTAACTATTTAACTATTTAACTATTTAACTATTTAACTATTTAACTATTTAACTATTTAACTATTTAACTATTTAACTATTTAACTATTTAACTATTTAACTATTGAACTATTGAACTATTGAACTATTGAACTATTGAACTATTTAACTATTTAACTATTTAACTATTGAACTATTTAACTATTGAACTATTTAACTATTTAACTATTTAACTATTTAACTATTTAACTATTTAACTATTTAACTATTTAACTATTGAACTATTGAACTATTGAACTATTGAACTATTTAACTATTTAACTATTGAACTATTGAACTATTGAACTATTGAACTATTGAACTATTGAACTATTGAACTATTGAACTATTGAACTATTGAACTATTGAACTATTGAACTATTGAACTATTTAACTATTGAACTATTGAACTATTGAACTATTTAACTATTGAACTATTGAACTATTGAACTATTGAACTATTGAACTATTGAACTATTGAACTATTGAACTATTTAACTATTTAACTATTTAACTATTTAACTATTGAACTATTGAACTATTGAACTATTGAACTATTTAACTATTTAACTATTTAACTATTTAACTATTTAACTATTTAACTATTTAACTATTTAACTATTTAACTATTTAACTATTTAACTATTTAACTATTTAACTATTTAACTATTTAACTATTTAACTATTTAACTATTTAACTATTTAACTATTTAACTATTTAACTATTTAACTATTTAACTATTTAACTATTTAACTATTTAACTATTTAACTATTTAACTATTTAACTATTTAACTATTTAACTATTTAACTATTTAACTATTTAACTATTTAACTATTTAACTATTTAACTATTTAACTATTTAACTATTTAACTATTTAACTATTTAACTATTTAACTATTTAACTATTTAACTATTTAACTATTTAACTATTTAACTATTTAACTATTTAACTATTTAACTATTTAACTATTTAACTATTTAACTATTTAACTATTTAACTATTTAACTATTTAACTATTTAACTATTTAACTATTTAACTATTTAACTATTTAACTATTTAACTATTTAACTATTTAACTATTTAACTATTTAACTATTTAACTATTTAACTATTTAACTATTTAACTATTTAACTATTTAACTATTTAACTATTTAACTATTTAACTATTTAACTATTTAACTATTTAACTATTTAACTATTTAACTATTTAACTATTTAACTATTTAACTATTTAACTATTTAACTATTTAACTATTTAACTATTTAACTATTTAACTATTTAACTATTTAACTATTTAACTATTTAACTATTTAACTATTTAACTATTTAACTATTTAACTATTTAACTATTTAACTATTTAACTATTTAACTATTTAACTATTTAACTATTTAACTATTTAACTATTTAATTATTTAATTATTTAATTATTTAATTATTTAATTATTTAATTATTTAATTATTTAATTATTTAATTATTTAATTATTTAATTATTTAATTATTTAATTATTTAATTATTTAATTATTTAATTATTTAATTATTTAATTATTTAATTATTTAATTATTTAATTATTTAATTATTTAATTATTTAATTATTTAATTATTTAATTATTTAATTATTTAATTATTTAATTATTTAATTATTTAATTATTTAATTATTTAATTATTTAATTATTTAATTATTTAATTATTTAATTATTTAATTATTTAATTATTTAATTATTTAATTATTTAATTATTTAATTATTTAATTATTTAATTATTTAATTATTTAATTATTTAATTATTTAATTATTTAATTATTTAATTATTTAATTATTTAATTATTTAATTATTTAATTATTTAATTATTTAATTATTTAATTATTTAATTATTTAATTATTTAATTATTTAATTATTTAATTATTTAATTATTTAATTATTTAATTATTTAATTATTTAATTATTTAATTATTTAATTATTTAATTATTTAATTATTTAATTATTTAATTATTTAATTATTTAATTATTTAATTATTTAATTATTTAATTATTTAATTATTTAATTATTTAATTATTTAATTATTTAATTATTTAATTATTTAATTATTTAATTATTTAATTATTTAATTATTTAATTATTTAATTATTTAATTATTTAATTATTTAATTATTTAATTATTTAATTATTTAATTATTTAATTATTTAATTATTTAATTATTTAATTATTTAATTATTTAATTATTTAATATTTATTATTATTATGTATATATATTTTTTTAGGAATTATTCTACGATCCAGAAACTAGAACTGTTTTTTTAGAAACGGGACTGCGGACAATAAATAGAGGCGTAACAAACCAAACAAAAAAAAACTAAAGAATTACTTGAAGAATCTAATTTTAGCCCGAAAGTGAAGAAAATTATCAAGAATCGATCAATTTAAAAAAATTGCTTGTATCAAAACCCAAAAGAAAGATATATTTGAGCATATGCTAGCGACGTTTCAACACCGAAAATCAATAAATAATATATTAGATATTTATCCCAGATTCAAAGACACTCCAGGGCTTGTATTTACTAATAATGCACAAAATTTTTATGAGTATATTTGTCATCACTAATCATATTATTTCGTAGATATCGATTTTTATCTTATGTATCCAAAAGCGAGTAGCATAGAGACACAACTGGCTCATATAGAAAACAAAATTTTAAAAATATATTCCACTGAAATATCAAAAGACTCACCGTCAGGTAGATTAGCTGAAATATTTGTCATATTTGTACTGATATTACTTTTTGTTTTAATTAAAGATTGGGAAGTACATACAAACACTCTAATTGCTTTATTATATTTACTACCACCCACGGCTAGGGGTCGAGGAGGAGTAAAAAAAGAATCAACATCCGCCGCAATTGACAAGCTTATTGTCCATCATCCTGTAAGTAAATTTTTCAACATCTGCATTAATAATAATGAATACTTTACACGAAAGTTTTCGGCCAATCACGTTACAGTATTTTTTAAATTCAATGACAATCGAATATGAGTGAATATTTTCACTTGTGTGAATACCCATGTATTTGCACAAGTGTAATACCCCAATATGTAAAATAACTGTAAACACAAGAAACGCATCATCAAGTAATTATATATTTATCAAAATTACAGTGTTAAAGATCTGACAACTGACGTGTGTGACATTAAAATATTAAATATTCATAAAAATCTTTAAAAATATCGAATGTGAAATTTTTCTCGTGAAATATTCTACCAATATACCTCTCGTGCACGTCTTTTGCAATTAGAATATTTTCGCTCGTGCACATTCGTGCACTCCAGAAAATATTCAGGTATTTGCCGTGCACTTTGGTTATAACTATTGATGATTAATTGTTATTCCTCTTTTGTTAACATAGATTGTACTTCCACTGGAAGAATCCATAAAAAACAGAAAAACTACCCAACCATTTTTGGTAGCTGTTGGCCCCAACAAGGAGGCAATTTCTGATTATTACATTGTGGTTGACGATCACTTATTGCACTGTAAATCAAAAACACCATTAGCTGCGTTTGATGAACTTTTCCAAAGCTATTTTGTGTTTCGTACCAGGTATGATACTCACTTAAAATCCTTCTGGTCATTCATACAGACTGATGTTATAGACATTAAAAATCACGATGGGGTTTCTTCCCTAACCCCACGTGAACGGGAAATTAGATCTAAAATTTTTAATGTTCTTAACTAATAATTTTGTAATAAGTTAAAATAGTTTTAATTTCGTATAATTTTAATATATAACATTGTTTAACATTATTCTAAGACAATGTTTGTTTGCTTCAAATGCAGTAAAAAATTTCTTCGTGTAATTTATTTACTAAAACATTTAAGAATGGCTCACGCATTCACAGAGTCAAATGATCTAGTATTAATGTTTAAAATCATTTCACTCATTTAGTGGTTTTAGGCGACATTTGTATAAATGTTCACAAAAACTAGATTCTCCTCAAATCGTATTGAGTAATGTGTCAGCTTCTCCTTCATATTCAGTAGTGCCAGATGTCCACGTTCCTGTAAAAGATTTAAATGAGAATAACGATACGATAGTAAATTACAATAATGAAATAGATGAAAATGTACTATTATCAAATATAAGAAATGATTTTGTGTTAGATATAGCTCAATTAAACTTACCTGCTAAAATAGTTCAATCAATTATTGATTCTACTATAAACCTTGCATCTTCATTAGCAATAGTGTAGTAAATAAATTAAAAACTAGGAAGTTGATGATCATTTAACAAATATTAAAAATTTATTTGATGATAGTAACACCGTATACAAACGTTCCAAATATTTTAATTGCGTACGGAAATGAAATGGGATTCAAAGTATAACTGTTTCAAAGAAGTAATAGTGCCCACAACATTTATGTACATTCCAATTATACAAACTCTAGAATTTTTACTGAAAAATAATTCGTTTCGAAATGCATTGTTTTGCGAGTATAATCGTAAAAAATCTGACCATTTCTTACGAAATTTATCCGATGGTTCTTATTATAAAAAACATAAATTATACAAAAATGATCATACAGCACTGCAAATCCAAATCTACTTTGATGAATTTGAGATGGTGAATCCATTGGGAACCAAAACTGGTATTCACAAAATTGGAGCAATTTATTTCACTTTGCGAAATTTGTCACCTTAAATTCCTCATTAGAAAATATACACTTAATTGCATTGTTTTCTTCCCATGACTTAAAAACTGTTGGTTTTAATTATATTTTGGAACCAATTTTGAAAGATATTCAACAGCTAGAAGAGAATGGTATTACTATTGCCAATAATAAATATTATGGATCTATAATTGCCCTATGTCATGACAATTTAGGAGGCAACATGTTATATGGCATGGTAGAATCATTTTCTGCTCAATATTATTGCAGAATTTGTTTGGTATCAAAAGAAGAAGCTAAATATCTTACTAGGGAAAGTGTTTCGAAATTAAGAACTAACGAAAATTACGAATTACATTGTAGCCAGATAAACAATAACAGCAATGTATATGGTATTAAAACTCGGAGTAAATTCAATGATTTAAAATATTTTAAATTATGCGAAAGTTTTACAGTTGATATTATGCACGATATACTTGAGGGAGTAGCACAGTTAGAAATCAAGTGTTTTTTAAAATATTTACTTTCATGCAAAAAATATTTTAATCTAGATGTATTGAACAAACGTATCGCAACTTTTAATTATGGTTTGTTGGATCAATCTAACAAACCTAGTCCAATAGTACTGGAGAAACCAGGAAATTTAATTAATCAAAGAGCTGCACAGGCACAATGTTTAATTCGTTATATGCCATTAATATTAGGCAAAGTATCAAAAATTCATAACGAAAAATATAATGTAATTATATTACTAATAAAATGTAATAGAATTATTTTTGCTCCAGTTATTTCACAAGGAATGATAATTCAATTGAAATACTTAATTCAAGAACATCATGAAAGTTTTCTTGAACAATATGGTACTCATTTAACTCCTAAACATCACTTAATGTTGCATTATCCAAGAATAATGTCGATGATGGGCCCTTTGATACATTTATGGTCAATGCGGTTTGAAAGGAAACATGCATTTTTTAAGAAAATTGCTGCTAATAATAATTGCTACAAAAATGTTTGTAAAACATTAAGTTATCCACATCAATTACAATGGTATAACGTGTGGAAATATAAAGTCGTTGGATGTACTTTATCTTCTGGGCCAGTTGAAAAAGTTCCTGAAGATATTATTAATTATGTCGAAAACTGGTTTGGTAATATAAATACAAATTCAATCATTTTTACTAAATGGGTGAAATGTAATTTTATGTATAGAAAAAAAATTCTTTTTAACTATTGCCATTAATGATCAAACGAGTTTTCCAATTTTCTGTTTAATAAAATATATATCCTTTGTTGAAAATGATGTTTATTTTCTCTGTGAAAAATGGAAATCCCTAGAATATAGTGAAAATTTTCAATCTTTTAAAATTTCTAAGGATTATTTAAAAACGGTAGTACAATTGAATGATTTGACTCATAAGCAACCATTCGAAAGTCATACTGTGTATGGAGACGCAAGAAGTCATTTTATTGTTCCTAATTATGAAATCGTATTATAATATATATATATATATATATATATATATATATATATATATATATATATATATATATATATATATATATATAGTTACTTTTTTGTATGAAAAGAATTTATGTAGAACTATGTAAATATTACTAAATGTACTCGTATATATACCTAATAAACTGTATTTGTGCTATTACAGATCGTATTTTTTTATATTTACCATTAATGTTTTAGTGTGGATAAATGAAGGACGGTTTAACATCTAAACTTGGATTATTTAGGAAAAAAAGTGTAGTTAAGTATTTCTTTGATTGTATGTCTTTAACTACTAAAATGTATGTATTTAACAAAATAACTTACTTATATTATTATTATTATTATTATTATTATTATTATTATTATTATAACAAGTAGTTAAATTAATACAAAAATCAGTTAAATAACATCAAACAAGTGGTTAAATTAATACAAAAAAAGTTAAATAACACCAAATAAGTTGTTCAATTACTACATAAATTAGTTAAATAATACTAAATAAGTAGTCAAATTAATACATAAATCAGTTAGATAACACCAAATAAGCAGTTAAATTAATACGTAAATAAGTTCAATAACACCAAATAAGTGGTTAAATTAATACAAATATCAGTTAAATAACACCAAATAAGTTGTTCAATTACAACATAAATCAGTTAAAAAACACCAAATAAGTAGTCAAATTAATACATAAATCAGTTATATAACACCAAATAAGCAGTTAAATTAATACCTAAATTATTTTAATAAAACCAAATAAGTGGTTAAATCAATACAAATATCAGTTGAATAACACCATATAAGTTGTTCAGTTACAACATAAATCAGTTAAATAACACCAAATAAGTAGTCCAATTAATACATAAATTAGTTAAACAACACCAAACGAGTGTTTTAAAATTAATACATAAAATGATGCTATTTCTACATTATCTGTGGTAATTCTATTAATTATTGTAGTTAATAAAGTGATTTATTTATCTTTTTAAGTATGTTCTTACCTCCATGTTTCTCTTTTTTGTGAGTTAAAATTTAACTCCGTTAAAGTAACTACTTATTTTAACTCCGAAAACGGATGGTCGCGAGGGAACTACGGTATGTAGTTAAAAAAGAGTTAAATCTAACTCCGTTTTATTTTCTGTGCAGGTCCAAAATAGGTTTAAATTAACAGGGCTGTTACTTGTTGAAACAGGAAAAAACAGGCCCAGTAGCAAATAACTAGCTGATAACCAGATAAAAAACAGATCTGATAGCTGGATAAACCAATCAAAAACAGATATGATTAAATTTAATCTGTTGCTGTTTTATTGAACCTGTTCCAGATGTTTTCCGTACGACAGCTAACCAGAAACTGAAGTCTTTTAGCTCATGGCACTGTTATTTATTATGCGATAACGCTCATTACTTATGTCACGTTCTTTGTCAATAACCATAAATTCGTACTTATTACACCAGCAAAAAGATCCTTAAACTTTTCATATGACATATCTGTATTTACGTGATCAGCATATACATGTTTTAAATTAATATCATCTTGTTTAAATAATATTAATAGATTAACATTATCCCGTATAAGATGTTTGGGAATTCTGGTATAAGTCTGACATAAATAAAAACAATCTATAGCCTTATGGCGACCCATGCAAAAGTATTCTCTAATTACATCTTGTTTATCGCACGTTACATCATCAAATATAAACACAGAATTGCATTGCGCATAGCACGGCTTTTCAATATTTACATTTTCATTATATGCAAAATAACTTATTCCTTCAATTGGTTCTAGTAACATGTTTAAATACTTATATTTAGGTTGGAATAATGATTTTGAGTATATGTATACATTCGAAAAACATAGACCATTTTCGTGCTCTATAAGTGCAATCATAACATTTGTTTTACCGCATCCGGATGGACCTGCTATAATACATCTTACTATATCCGGTAACAATGTACTATGGCGCGGTTGACTACTACCCCTATCGAAATCATAATTCTTAACCTTAAAGTTGTGAATTTGCTTTACAGTTTGCATTTTGATATAAATTAAATCACGAGCATTACTCAAGCACAGTTCGTCAATGACTACAGAAGTTAGACGTGCGCTCCTTAAATAAACATGCTAAAAGTGCAGAAGAAAAAATATGACGGAAGTTTGCCATTCCGCAACGTAGTCAACAGCGCACAGAAAGCAATAAAGACAAATAGTACTGGTTCTGATTTAAATAAATCTGCAAAAATAGCTTCACGAACGGTTAAGAAAGTAAAACGAAAAATTAAACATCCAAGAGTGATACCTGTACCGAAAACCGGAGGATTCCTTCCATTAATTCCAATTTTCGCTGGCTTGAGCGCTTTAGCCGCACTTGGGGGTGGTGCTACAGGTATTGCCAAGGCTGTTAACGACAAAAAGCTGCTACCGAGCAATTAAAAGAAGCTAAACGTCATAATAAAATGATAAAGGCCATTGCAATGGGTAAAGGTCTCTACTTAAAACCATATCGAAAAGGACTTGGACTGCATTTAAAAAACTGCCAATAGAATTGCCATCAAGGGCATAAAGTAATATTGATCTTTGAAAATATGCTAAAGTACTGAAAATTCCATTTTTAGAGGGGTATTCATGAGAAATAATTTACTCGCAAAAGTAAATCGTATCGAATGCGCGATTGTTAATTTGGATAATAATGATGGGCCTGGGTCGCATTGGGTTGCTTATAAAACACGTAATAATTTAGTTATATATTTTGATAGTTATGGAAACCTAGCACCACCAAAAGTATTAGTTGATTATTTTGGAAGCAGGTGTTCAATAGACTACAATTACAATAAATACCAGCCTAATAATAGTGTAAAATGTGGCCACTGGTACTTAGCATTTTTAAATAGGTAAATAAGCATTATTACTCCTTAGAATTGGTTGAACCATCATGTCATACACATTTACGCTCTTCAGCAGTTATTACTGAAAATTTTCATCCGCCGATTATACTCGATGAGGATTCGGAATATGTACTCGGGTTAATAAATTTTGGAGTATATAATATAACTCAATGCAGAATATTGATAATGAAAATAGTAAATTTTATATTGGAAATCATATAATTACTATTCCAGAAGGTTCTTACGAAATAGATGATATAAATAAATTTTTACAAAAAAACTTAGAAGCAGGTACTGAATTAAATATTGTAGCAAATAACAATACTCTTAAGTGTCAAGTTAGAAGCAATAAGGAAATAAATTTTACACCAAACGATTCAATCGGTGATATTCTCGTGTTTAAACCTCGTCGATTGGATGCTAATAAATTATATGAATCAGATAATCCTGTTTCTATAATTAAAGAAAATTCAATATGTATTGAGTGTAACATAACCACAAATTCTTAATCAAATAATAAAAAAGTGCGCATAATTCATGAATTTTTCCCGCGCGTCCCACCGGGATTTAAAATTATAGAGGCTCCAAATGAAATAATCTATTTACCAATTAACACGCGAGTAATAACTAACTTAACCCTTAAAATAGCAAATCATAAGGGGAAATTACTTAGTTTCGGAGAGGAACTCATCACGGTAAGACTACATCTTAAAAAACAAAATAGGAATTAACATTAAACTCCTGCTTGCAAGAATATAAATACTGCTCGAAACTGTAATTGCATCAATAGCAAGAAGACTGTTCAAGGGTTAACACCCGTTAATTATCAGTTTTTAAAATCACTTGGGTTTAAAGTTCAATCTGGATAAACGAAGAAAGCAAATAAAATTAATAGTTATTTGGATTGGAGTTCAGTTTAAAAAATCAAAAAAATTTATTCTTTGCGTTCGCCAAAATGAATGCTAATATATTGAATGTGTCAGAAAACGCATTATTTGATAATTCAATCAGTCATGCGGAAAAACACACACACAAATCGTATGCTTCCACAACTTTCGACAATAATGATGAAATTCACATTCCAATACAACAACAAGATTTGTACACTCTACCATGGAATAGTTTACTTTATATTGAGGGCAAGCTTCTCACGCATGATAATAAAGTGTCGACCACAGCTAAATTGGTTAACAATGCATTTGCATTCTTATTTAGTGAAATTCGATATGAATTTGGAGGAATAGTAATAGATAGAGTTCGGAATCCTGGAATAACTTCAACTATAAAGAATTATGTTTCTTACAATACAAACGTAAGTAAACGTTTACAAAATGCTGGTTGGTTGCCTGTGGCTGACACAAAACTAGTTGATGATCACGGTAATTTCAATGTATGCATCCCCCTCAATATGCTACTGGGATTTTGTGAAGATTAAAAAAAAAAAATGTTCTAAATGTACAACAAGAATTAGTTTTAATACAAAGCAGCACTGATTTGAATGCAATTGAAAGCAGTGATGCCAAAGAAAATATGAAAATTGAATTAAGTAATGTTCACTGGAAGATTCCACATATATCAGTAGCCGATGTCGAGCGATTGATGCTTATGAAGTATATAGAGAATAGCATTAATTTGCAGATAGCGGTTCGTAGCTGGGAACTTCATGAATATCCGCTCCTGCAAAAAAACAACGTCACTCCTGGGCTATCAAAACTACATCACAGTTGGAAACACCGCGTTTTGTCATCATGGGATTTCAGACAAATCGCAAGAATAAAATTAATAAGGATATGAGTAAATTTGATCACTGTAATTTAAGTAATATTAAGCTGTCTTTAAATTCTGATGTGTATCCATATGATAATTTAAATATTAAGAATAATCATTGGGCTATGTTATATGAAATGTACACTCAATTTCAATTGTCTTACTATGAACAACCATGTGAGCCTTCATTGACACCTCACGAATTTATTAATACAGCACCCCTGGTAGTCATAGATTGTTCGCATCAAAGTGAGACATTGAATTCGGGTAATGTTGATATAAGATTGGAATTTGAGACAAATGAAAATGTATCTGAAAATACAACTGCATACTGTTTAATTATACACGATAAAATAATTCATTATAATCCATTTACAAATATTGTTAGTAATATGTAAATGTATTTCGTTTTTTTAAATGTACAATAAATGTTTTACCATAATTCAGCATTTCTCATTAAAAAAAAAACCCAAATTATGGGCTTCTTCGTCTAAACTTCATGCGAACAAAATTTCTTTTCATGTTTCTTCTGCTTCTTCTTCTTCTGTCTTTCTTCTTTTTTTACTTTTTCTTCTGCTTCTAATTAATCACATCTTAAGAAGTAATACTTTTTCTTTTGCTTCTTTTTCTGTCTTTTTTTTGTTTCGCAACTTAAGATTTAATAATAAAATATCTTAAGATTTTAATAATATCTTAATAAAAACCTAATTACAAAGACAAAACAAGACAAGACAAGACAAGGCAAGGCAAGATAGAACAAGGCAAAGCAAGACAAGACAAGAGATGGCTTGTCTTGCCACTTAAGATTTAATAATAAAATATCTTAAGAAAGTAAATCATATCTTAAGAAGTGATAAAAACATCTTAAAAATTTGATAACAAACTTCTTAAGATTTGATAAAAACACATCTTAAGGTTTTCATATCGTAAGAAAATGTGACGTCATTATTCCTTATCTGTGACGTCATCAATCCTTATCTGTGACGTCATCAAATCTGTGACGTCATCAATTCTTATCTGTGACGTCATCAATGCTTATCTTTAAAATCTCTTATCAGTGACGTCAATCTTAGATCGTTATCTGGGCCAGTACCCCTCAATTATACCTACTATCGGAGTTTGAAAAAATTCTTCTGATTTTATTTCAACACCAGCCATTTTTGAATTATTTCGTACTATTTACCATCTGTTTACAAACAAATGTCAAACAGTTTAGGGATTTTTACTCCCTATGCCTTCTTACTACGCATGCGTATCTTGATAGTTGCAGATACGTGTGACTAGTTTTCGAACAAGATGTAAAACTAGTTGCGGGAAAATTGTCGCACTATCACACGTCAAAAGTTGCACGAAACGCTTGAAGTTGCAGAAAACGTTTGACAGGTTGCAGATACGTGCGTACGTGTGATAACCCCATAAGTTGTATTTGTTATAGAAATTTAGGTTATATGCTATTATCACATACTAAAAATTGAATTTATTATAGTTTAGAAAAATAAGTAGGTACTGCTATATATTAAAATGTACATAAATAAATGTAAATGATTCTGTTTTTTAATAGCATGACTCTAATAATATTTGCACATTAACGCAAAAGCTATTCTTAGAGGCAAGTGCAGCTATATATATGCACTCGTCCAATGTCCAATGTTAGTCTCACAAATCTCACTCCCACCAGCAGTATATTTTAGTTTTATATGTATATTAAGGGCCTCGTCTCCGCTAGCCTGAATTTCTCTACGAAATATCTTTGACCTGAAGTGAGGTTGGGGTAAGGGGCTGGTAGACATTCTCTTTCTCTGTTTAACCTCAGCATGCCGTATAACTTATCTTTCTTCAACAGGTATAGTTGCACAGTTGTGTAAATGAAAAAGTGGAACTATTTAAACACTAAAAAATAGATGTGCCGCTGTCTCTTCCAATACTGAAAATTTTACTATCATACGAATAGTCGAATGAATATCTGTATTCCTCTTGAGATTTCGGTAAGAATAAATACAAACTTGAAAGCAGTAGTAAAAAAAATTAATAGTAATTTCTAAAATATGGGAAAAATTAAAAACATTTTTCTACAGATTTCTGAAATTATAAATATTCCTTCTTTTTTTTATTATTTTGATTAGCCGATATTTTTATATTCATATATGGTCATAATTATATAAACAATTAAATTTGATGGAGTCCACTGTCATTTCACGTTGAAACATTATAACAAATATAAAGAATAAAATAATACGAGATATGTTTCAAAAATAATTTATTTATTTTCTATATGGCTGAGAAAGAGCTTATACATATAGTACATATATGTGAAAAAGGATTAAAAATTTAAAAATGAATTTCCTGGAATGCCTGGAAATTCAAAAGGCTATCAATGAAGGTAAAATTCTTATTAATGAACAATTAGGCCTTTGTAGATTTCCATTGATCAGCCCCTTTTAATCCTTTTATTACTTTTTCTGTGAAGAATTGGAGCTATTATTATTTATAAACACTTTTTCCAATGACAAATACATTCTGTTTTCCTAGCAAGCTGAAATACGTACAGAAAGTTAATAAATTCTTTTTAAAACTCGTATTATTTTATTCTTTATCATATATATATATATATATATATATATATATATATATATATATATATATATATATATATATATATAAACAATTCATAATATATAAAATTTCGATTGTATTATTTTATACTAACTGCTAATAGAAGTTTAATTGCACACCCAGAGAAAGGTAATATTTATTTACCTTATAACGAATAAAATACAATAAGATTTGCGCCAATGAAGTAAAAAAAAATTATCCCCATTATAACGGGGTTTAGGAATAATAGAAATAACTCAATAAATCGTATGGGTTTAAAAAATATTTATTTTTAAAATAAAAACATATGTATGTATATAAAAATTCATATTAAATATTTCCTTTCCCTAAATGGAAATCCTCTTGTGTAACTGGGATCAATGAGTTCTTTTTTTTTCAGGCATAGTTCATTGTTTTCAATTACACAAAATTTAATTTTCTTTTCGCGACCTCCTTGAATTGGTGGCAGATTTTGTGATGACGGGGGACATTTAATTTCTAACAATCCCGACTCACCAATTAATCCATCGGAAAAGAATATTCTTTATCAATAAATAATCCCGCTGGTTCTACTTTCATATGGGTTGCTTCTTCAAATTTTTGCCTTGCGACAGGTTCATTTTGTATACGATACTGCGTATGTTTATTGCCGTAGAAAGTTTTATATATCATTGTCTCCATAATGGTTTTCGATGGTGTAGTGTTTCGCGTTTTGTAAACTTGACCGAAATTTGATGCCGTCAATGTTTTAATTCTTTCTGTTTGCCATAATTGGCTTTGATTTTATAAGATGGTTTCTTCTAATATTTATATCAAGGAACAATTAGAAATAACAAAAAGCAAATAATTATAACAATAAAAAACAACCAAATAGAACGCTTACAGAGAGACCGACCAACACTCCAATAAGACCAATACAGAATGAGGAATAAGTAATGTTACATTATTGGCTGAGAGAATACCCCCTGCCGCACACCTCACCTTGTCTGGACTAGGGCAAGAGAAATTTATAAGATTGAGAATGCAAGAAACAGGTCTCAGTCTACCGGTAATTACAGCTTTGTTTATTATTTATTTATTATAGAATTCTATTATTTCTACTGATAAAAGATCAATCTAAGATTATATCTTTTTAAATTTCTAAAAATTTACCTCATATCAGTAAAAATAAATGTTTAAATTACCAAAAATATGTCATTTTCAGAAATTTATTGTCGTTATATGGATAATAATATTTAAAAAACAAAAAAATAGAAGCTTAAATTAATGTTTTTTTAAGACATGTGTTAAAAGAAAATTTAAAAATATTTAATGGCTTTCGAGTAATTGCTGGTAAGCTAGAGCACTTTTCGTCCAATTCTGAATGCGGAGACGAGACCCTTAAGTAAATAAACTTGACGAAACCATGTGCTAAATATGCTATAATAACCTATGAGGGAATAGTGCAGGCGATATTTGAAAGTTTTTCACGAATAAATTGTCATTCCATAATACACAAGATTTCGTATTATCGAATAGAAATTAAAATGGCGCTTATTCCATATTCTGACATTTTGAATTTGTATTCGTTCTCGCTTTCTACACAATGGGGGCCCAGATCGTAAGGTTACCGGAAACAGCTGAGTGTCCGAGCTGTATATGCAGGATACAAATTTTAAAACGAGGGCTATAACATAGAAAATGTTTTTTTTAGCTCCAGAAGATAAAACATTATTATTAAGTAAGACAAGTGCACGTATGTTGATTTGCGCAAGTCTATTCTACACATATACAGATGCACGATACAAGTAGCTTTTGAAACATGCTTGAAACTTACATTTTTGAAAACTTTAAAGTTGAAACTGTTAAATGGCACATCACTAATTACGAAACTTGTAAAATAAAATGTGTTATTCAATTAAATGCAGAATTTAATTTTCTACAAAATTTATTTGAAGCACTAAAACTATGTCCAATGTTAAAGCTGCATTCATAGCCTGAAATTGAGTGAATCAGTTGTTTCCCAGTACATTCATTAACTCTTTAAAAATTATTACAACCACGTCAATAAAATAACAACCCTTCCCTACTCGTTATTATGTAGATTGTCGTATAAAATTAAAATTGCAAAAGTTATTTTATTTTTTGGTTTGGTAAGAATGGGGTATTCCGGCATAATTTTTTTGTCGTTATTTCTGCCCTGTAGGATTATGAGAATATAATTTTGAGTAAGAATATACATATATCAAGTGAGATATGAATTATGAATGAAAACTTTGCCCCAAACAGGCTTTATTGTATTTTTGTACTATTACTTCCATTACACCGGAATACCCCAGACAGTTCTATTTTGTAAGGTATCGGACTAGAAAAACGGCCCAGCGAACAGCTAACTTCATTTTGACAAATTTAAAATAGTAAAAAGTTCATTTATCATGCACCAAATTGTAACCGCACCACAACCGCCGATCTAGCGCGGTTACAGAAAAGTTACCAGCTTTTAATAACCGTGTTCCGAAAACACAACCGGTTACTGAAAAAGTAACCGCGGTTAGCTTGGTTCAATTTCGGAATACACTATTGAATATATGTGTACATATATTTAGGGCCAGTTGCATAAAACGTTGTTAGCTGATCATGTGTTTAACTACACATTGTAACCATGGATACGTATCAAAAATACATTGGAAAAGAAACCTTGTCAAAGTTAACAACGTGATTAAAGTTAACAATGCTTTATGCAACTGGGCCTGTCTTTTGCACTACTTTGATTATAACTTTATAAGAAAAGTGTGTACGCTATGTAAAAAACAAAATGTAGATGTTGACAGATTGTCCACCAAAAATATAATTTTTAAAAAATAAATACTGTCTTCCTAAATAAAGGATGTGTATTATTTATTTTCTAATACTCAACATTTCACCAATGCACAAGTAACAAAAGTTCTTTTACAAAAATGTTCGGAAATTATAATAAACAAATAATTTATGTTAATTTTTATTATCAAGTTCCATATTTTGTTTGTACTTTATTGAAAACCATTCAAATCAACGATCACAAATATATATTTTATATTTGTGATCGTTGATTCAAATCACCCAAACATCAACAAAATAGAAGAGTCTAGTCGTCAGAGCGCCGAGGATCCCGAGGCACCGAAGCAGCACAATGTATGTTCCAAGCGCTCGTAAAACCCGAATCGTTATATTAGTTTCTAAAATAAGTTTAAAAACAAGTATAATTACTCGAGTTTTGTGCGTTACGTATTGTTTTCGTCAGGATTAAAAAAAATCTTAAAAAATGAGTCTAATTTTCCACTCCCCACTCGAGTGTAGGGGGTGCAGGCAGTATCTGAGTTTTGTAAACATCATTCCAGATGAAAACGAGAGAACTTTTTAAATATAATTTGTGATTGTGATAAACAATATTCATCTACGTCTGTTTGTTATTTCCTTGTATTCAAATCTACAAATTAAATGTTCGAGATATGATTGAATCATTACAATTTGCGCTATTATAATTTTATTTGTTTATTGTTATAAGTTGTAATATGAAACAACAGATTTTGTGCGAAATAAAGATTTATATTGTTATTAAAATTAGTGTTTTATTTTTTTAAGTTAAAAAATAATGTTTGACCTTATTTCAAATTTTAATAATATGAGTTAATGCTGCAATTCTGAACAAATCTGTATGTCTTACAGATCTGTAAATAATGAACGAAAGCTGCCACATGTATAATTTTATATTTATCAACAAAAATAGATGCGTTTTTGTTAGTTTTTTTTACAAATTTACACACCTCGTACACACGTTAATATCCAGACGAATACTAGATGGCGCTTGGATCGCGTTTTTATTTCATTTCAAAGAGCTTGCGCTTCTGTCCTTCTGTTAGTGTATCTTCGGGGTCCTCGGCGCTCTGACGACTACATTCTTGTCATCAAAATGAGTTCATTCAAATTAAATATATTTTACACAATTAGTAGAACGGACCCTAAATTAGCCGGAAAAATTTGGAGCTTGTAAACCTTTCTACAATTATAATTCGTGTACACCAAATTTCAGCGCTGTGGACGCAAGTACGCGTTGCCATAAGATAAACTTCACGAATTTCAGTCTGTGAATGCGACTTAAACGCTGGTGGTCCGCTTTTTTACGATAAAAATTGAATTTAATACACCGACAGACGCGCCTTCTATAAATATTTTTTTGTTTTCTTCAGTTAATTCATAGCTACAAATTATATATGAAAAAAAGTGTAAACTCTCCAATTTTAAATGAAAATATTCAATAATTTAGACTAATTAATACTTATTTTATTGTTATAACATTCAGGAATCATGACAAGAATACCAAATGAAAACAATATTTGGTTGATACAAAAGACGCCCATCGGTAAAAAACGATCCATTTTTTAGAAAATTGTTATCTCTGCTTTATACGGTAAGACTGGGAAGACCCCCCCCCCAAATAATTTTTTTATTACAATTGAAAAAAAATGGCTCATATAAAAGTTTTATTATTTACATATACTATTTGATGGCAGATATAGATATTTTTTAAAAAGTCAGGTTCACAAGATACGACTATCAACTTTCATTTTTTAAATAGCAAAAATAAACAAAACACAAAAAAAGAACAAAATGGCGGTTTATATTTTAGTAAGATAATTATAGGTTGCTATTTAAAAAATAAAAGTTAATAGTTGTGTCTTGTAAACCTGACTTTATAAAAAAATAGTTTATTTAAAATAATACATTTTTTATATGAGCCATTTTTTTCTATTATAATAAAAAAAGTTAACCGTTTAATTAGGGTATACAAAAGATTAATTCACAGTACTTCGTGATACCCCTTGTTTTATTATTTATTCGTCATTTTAATGCGATAGAAACGTCACTAAGTGCGGATACCGTATCTTCCGTGGTTTTGTACTTGAAGATGTAAGAAGTCAGCGTTATGTGTCTAACAAATACATGGTATCACGAAGTACTGTAAATTAATCTTTTGTATACTCTAATTAAAAATTATTCTTAATTATACAATATAAAGAAAAAAAATTATAAAAAAAATGGATTACTTTTTTGCCGGTGCGTATAACATTTTCAAATTAATGCAAAAAATTAAAATATTAACATTATCACATAATAACTCACCCGAGACAAAATATACAGCACATACTCGTGCATATTTTTGTGTATACCGTGTGTCTGTCTTAAAGGTGTACATAGGAGATTAACATGGGAAATCAGTTTTTTGCAATTTCCTGCTCGCCTAATTATTTTAAGCAAAAACGCGTCAAATAAAAGTTTTAGGGCATAAAATTCTGCATCTAAATCAATAAACAGAATTACCTTTACATGCTATGTAACGACAGAAATTAATTATGAAAATGTCGAAAATTACGTTGAAAATGTCGACAGCCATGGAATTGAACAAAAAATAAATAAATGCTTGACGTTTTATCTGTCACAACGTAAGTTAACTCATTTGACGTTTCTGACAATTTGATAAAACGTCAAGCATTTATTTATTTTTTGTTCAATTCCATGGCTGTTGATATTTTCAACGTAATTTTCGACATTTTCATATTTAATTTCTGTCGTTACAAAGCATGCAAAGGTAATTCTGTTTATTGATTTAGATGCAGAATTTTATGCCCTAAAACTTTTATTTGACGCGTTTTTGCTTAAAATAATTAGGCGAGCAGGAAATTGCAAAAAACTGATTTCCCATGTTAATCTCCTATGTACACCTTTAAGATAGACACACGGTATATGTATCCACTTCTTGAAGAATAACTGTAATCCAGCGGTATTTTCAAGAAACCTTTTCAGAAATAAACCAACGTGCACGCTATTCAACTTATTTACAAAAATAAATAAATATGCCCTTACGGCTTATTAGATTATTCCATTCTGGAATTTACTTTTATTCGTAGATTTAGATAACGATTATAGATTTGGTATCACAGAAGACATGTGCCTGACTTTAATATTTTCATATCAAACGGCATAAATACCTCTCCTATCTATCTCTGCTGGAATCACAAATAATTTTAAATTGTCATTTGTCTTGGTATTACTTCTAAATATATCCTCCAACATTACAGTTAACGGTCAGCGATTATCGTCTAAATTTACTTATTAAAGTTATAGAAATATACTTGTGTGTAAAGTGCAATACACTCACACTTAAATTATGAAATAGATACACACAATCAAACACTAAATGAACAGCAGCCAAGAAAACAACGCATGTCAAGTACAAATTAATAACTAGACTACATATCGTAGGCGTTCAAGCAGAAACTATTAAATCCAAATTGGGAATTTTGTAAATTTCAAATAATTAATTAAATATAAATTTGTGCAACACGCACGTTTAGATACTTTATACATAAGATTTGCCAACTTCGACACTGTGCTCATATTAGTGGTTGTGTGAGTTTTGCCTGTGCAACAATATTGGACTTATTTATTACTAGAATAAATTTTAATAATAACCTTACCCTACGTATAAATCTAACGTGCACGTTGATTCAGAATTAGTGAATATTCTGGATTTACTAGTTTTTCAGTCATTCATTTGATCAATTATTTAAACGATAACAACTGTAGTAAAACTTTCATTATATTTTGTAATATATGATACAAACGTTTATTAAAGCAATTTATATAATGTAACACTACTGTAAAAATTTAAATAATAAAATTTGTTCTTTATTTTTTTTAAATTTGCTTCGTAACACCTTTAATCCTGTACATAATGAAAAGCAATCTCAATTTTTTTGAAATGATCTATTGGTAAATAGAAGTTTATGTATTTTTACGACAAAATATAATTCAGTTATTTTTGTTGAATCTCTTATTAATTGACATAAATTCAATTACAAAAATTTTCAATAACAGATTCTTATTGTATATTAAAAAGCAAAAACTGTTTAATAATAATACAGTAACAGAACATAAAAATTTGGTTTAAAAAACCAAGGCATGAACTTACAATTAAAAATAACAAATCAGGGAACTGTATAGAGATAATTTTAAAGAGTACCATCAAATTTTGTTGTTTACTATTATATTGATAATATTCAGAAAACTATAACAATAGAACATATCATCAATATATTTATTTCAAGAAATGACTACGTAATTAAACGAATCGCGTGCATACTTACGGAATACAAAAGCATTTTTACACAAAAAAGTGAAAATAAGATCTAAATAAGTAAATTTAGATTTCGATATTCTAGTTTACAATCTTCAATTTTAACAAAGATGCTATTGATTATATTACAGCAATAATAAAGCCCAAATACATCAAATGCGACCATTCCATACTGCATTAACAGAATAATTTTAGACTGTATATTTACAATTTTCGAAATCTATCAAATAAATTGTTAATTCCAACTCTCTTTTTTATTATACGTGTAATTTACAAAAACGCAAAACAACCTTAAAATGAATCTTAAACAATAAAACAAAGCAAATGAATAAAGTTACGGTATAGATGACAGACCACAACAAAAATATATCACAAATATTTCAATATAATTACTTAAAATGATGTAAGATGCATTTGCTGATTTGCATTTGTTTATTGAATTGCATTTTTTACTTAACTTTCACTAATCATAACTTGGAATCATTGTCACTTAGCTACACTCACAGTCATACTTCTAAATATAACATCCATATTTAATTTTAAATAATGGTAACGTAGTCTTTAAAATCATTAACATTTACCATTCTGCATCACCATTTGCTTTTTGGAATACGAAGTCTTCTCCTTCCAAATTCATGATCCCATCTTTCAAATAGAATTTCCATTTGTTTCTGCTACGAGTTATCTGGAACAGTTTTCAACGTTCGTTATAAAAATAATAACGTGAAGAATTTAATTTACCTTGTCGTATTGACATACTACTACATTGTCAGTATCAAATAAATCAGTAGGTTCTTCATCTGTCACATCATCTTCTGAATTGAGGGGTTCTTCTTCAGGTGCTCCATCATCTAATTCTGGATCATCATCTTCCTTTTCTTCATCGATTTCATCTTCAGACCCTTCATCTTCCGAAGCATCGTCATCATCATCAGAGGTATCTGCTGCACCATCTACACCAGACCGAATAAATTCAACGGCCACAGCTTTCTTCTTTTTGCGTTTGATTTTAGAATGATTATAATCCGCCGACCCGTCCATTTGTGGCATGACTACTTTATTTATGGTAAGTTGTTGTTGCTGGCTTTGTAACGCTGCATTTACATGCTGCTGTAAAAGAGAAGACGCTAATGGAGTTGGTAAACCCATTGTAGCTGTAATCACAGGGCCTGTTAACAAAGTATGAAGCTGCGGACCATTTAATGCGCTTGCTGGAACGTGTATCGTCAAAACTCTAGTTACAGCATCTAACGTCGGCTGCGTAGGTAAAGTTATTTGAATGGGAATCATTTTATCTTCTGCTGACTGAACAGTTACAGTCTGCACTTGGTTGCTCGTCTGCTGTTGCTGCTGTGACATATCAGTAGCTTTAACCAACTTTGATGTAGTTTCTAACTTCAATCCAGTTTGACAAAAATTTGCATCACGTTTCACAGACTGATTAACGAAAACATTGTTACTTGATGATCCATCAAGTTTTTTTGCTAGTAACAAAATAAGACAATGAAATATAGAAAATAATTATTATATTATAGGTACGTACTTGTAGATCGAGCTTCTGTAGATTCTGTATTCATATCTACAGCCTTGCTGGCCATTAATTTTGATTCCCATAGTGCTTTTAATTCTTGAAGAACTTGTTCATCTATACCTTCATCTGTAAATATGTCTCGTACGCTTGATATAACATCTTCTATAACATGGTTATATATTTTTAGCTAAAAATTGAAGATGATATATATATATACGATATTTTAACATATACATAAGAGTTAATAAGAAAATCAAGTAAAATCTTATAAGGTTCAAATCAATCAAAATGTTAAGATTAATTTATAAAACTCAAATATAATACATCAGGTAAACCTTACTATAAAATTAGTATTAAAATTCATCTTACCACTGTAGTTTTACACAACGCCATTACTGTATATTTGCACTGACTTATACATATATGCAAATATTAGTATCTGATAATGTCGACACACACTGTTTGCAAATAGAACTTTAATTCTTTGAGATTAAAATACAATATGCATATATTGTTTATACATTTTAATAAATATATTTAACCATTCTAGATAATAATCACTGCCAATAAAAACTTAACAAACCAAAATTCGCGAAACGTGTATTGTTAGCGCACTAGCACCAGTCATTATACGCAAAGGCAAAACATTGTGTATTCGTTTCGTTCTACAAGATGACACTACTTTGCAAGCACTCCCACAAAAAGTTGGTAGTACAAAGTTTGACGAAGCTAAGTTCACGACCAAAATGTGTTCGTATGTTAACTCCGCCTTCCGAATATATAACGAATTACATTTAAACATTTAACCGCGAACATTCAATATAACCTCATAATAACTAGTAATTTCAATTTATGTAATATAGGATTTGTATTTTATTATAATGTAAACTAAAAATAAATGAATTAGCTTTGTGTAATACATATAAAGAAGTACACATTTAACTTATTTATCTTTGTAATTATAGTAACGTCAATTCTAACCCCAAATCTCATATACTGTAATTAATGTAGGAACATAGCAACATTTTTGTCATTAACTGTACGGGCATAATGCCAGTAAACACGTCGTGATTTTTGGATTGGAGAAGAAAGCAATAATTTCAGTTTAATGATCATTTATTTTTTAATTTTTATTATTTATAACATATACACGAATAAAATTCCGATTGTACACAAGATAAAAGAGTAAAGCATTGAAATAATGTAATATATTATCATAACTTCATTGTATTACCGCCTACAAATTGTAAAGCAAAAACAAGCAAGATACATTTCCAAAAATTGTTCAGTTTGAAAACTGCAGTCCGGTCGAGTTGGAAGATCCTCAGATTTAATTGTTTAGTGAAAAAAGTATAATCTAGAAATAGACCAAGTACAATAAATACAAAATGTTACAGCAGGGCTACGTTCGAAAATTAACATCGAGGTTAGAGTTAAGTAAAAGGTGTGGCCACAGTGGCCAAAATGACATCGCAAAAGAAAAGTGAGTAGTCCCTGATTAGTTATAGCTACTAGATAAATTACAGCTGACTCGTCCGCCATTATGGAGGCACTTCAGTCATTCAATATCAGTGTTACAGATATTATTATTAATCATAGAAATTATCTACAATGACATGATGTTTTGCTCCAAATTGTGCAAATCGTTTGAGAAATGGTAAATGGTTATAATTTTTAACCTGTGTGAAAACAGCAATGGCAACGGTCAAGAGTGCAGCAACGAGTAAATGAATGCGCACCGTTACACAAAGTCATGCGCAATATCACTAAACCAGCAACCTGCCAGCAACGGAAACTAGTATTGATAATACGTGTAGTACTGAAGAAAAAAAAGTTATTTAAACAACTGCATCGCTTTGATATTTGTAATAAATATAAACAATAGTCTCAATTACATAACATGTTATGCGTTATGAGACGCAGGGGAGAATTTTTGTAGGGAAGTAGGTAGGTATAGTACAGTTTGAATTTTTATAAATTAGATACGAGTACATAAACTATTGTGTAAGGGATTAATATTTTCAATAATAGGGGATTCCACCATTTTTTTTATAATTTCATCTGAACGTATAAGTAAAACTAAGACTGTCCGTGAAAATCCGATGAAAAATTCCTATTAAGAAGCGAGTTATAGTCCTCCGAAATTTGAAAATATAGATGTGACGTCACGTATATAAGTTTTTATATCAAACTATTTTCTTCGTGGACCTAAATGTTCTTGAAATATATGCTATTTCTAAATTATATTTATAAAAAATAAATTAATATTATACTGTACAAGTCGACATGTTTTATAATTAGAAATGTATTTAAATTATTAAGTGTAATGCAAAATATTTATATTCAAATAAAAACTGTTTGAAAATTGCGCTACTGGACTGATAGCCACGCCTCCGCTATTTGAATTTCTCTACTTCCATTGGTAGTAGGCTCCGCCCCTAACTCGGTATTCGTTATATATTTATAGGTGGTCTTTGAGTCGCCAATCATTATAATATATATATGTACAGGGTGAAAATGAAATATGTGCATTAAATTTAACCAGTAATGTAATTCTTCGAGAGCAACAATTTTTCTTAAAAATTTTTTTTCTAAATCTTCTAGTTTTTGAGTAAAAATTCTTTAAAGATTTGTTTAAAATTTCGTTACCAGCCACTGGCAAGATCTCTGCTGCCCTCAGCTGTCTGAATCAAAGTTCCATGTACACAAAAATTGTCGGGTGGTGGTTGCATACTTGTAAATACAGTAATTAATAAACGATCAACGGAAAACATATTTATTATTAATAAATTCGTAATAGTACAATTTTTAAAATAAAGAAATTTAAAATTTGGATAACAAAATTATAAAATTGTGTATTAACACAGGTTTCTGAACTTAGGTGAATAGAGTTAGAGCGTAGGAAGAGCATACTAGTTATGGAGGTTATGAAATGAATCTTCGTGTGTCAACACGGCAAATTATAACAGTTTAAATACGTTAGTCAAAAAATGTAAGTACATACTTTTTCCATTTAAACGAGGTGGGATTATATGAGGACCAATGACTCGTCAATTTATTCCCGCCTAAACTATTAATGATATTTTTTGTTGAAAATTGTGTTTCCTTCTTACAGTATGAGGATTTTTGTGACCAGATAAGTGTATTGTGCATTATTAAAGACACTTTCTCTAATATATCCAGCCCTATCAGTGAACAATACAACTCATTCGCAAAATTGAAATGCTGGAAACAATGAAATTTTTGCACATGGTATGGAAGTAACTGTTGCTCGTTTAAAATATTCCAAATTGTCATATGTGACACATCAAACTGTGATAATCTGGAAGATATTGTATGTGGTACAACATAAATTTACGAATATTACGAAGAGGATGATTTTCGTGTAACTTCGTTGACCTTGAGAACTTCACCATAGGTAATTACAATAGGTTTGTTCGAACCGTCAGTTCTAGTCAGTTCGGAACTGTTCCAGAATTAGGAGTTCTGCGCATGGCATGTAGAAAAACAAATTCTGAACTGTTCTCTCTTGGCCAGGTTCGAACGCTCGCATAGATTTAAATTTGGCGGTGCAATATATAATTTGGCACATGCATTTGTTTTGACTTTTGAATAACTTAAAATTATTTTTAAAAATGAGTAGTCATGGAGAAGGTATGCATAATGAAATAATAAATTGTTATTAAGTAATTATAAATACATATTATATTTTCAGGTGTAATCATTGTGCATACGTGGGGTATGCACAATGATTACACCTGAAAAAAAGGAGTATAAAGAATGGACAACAAATTTAATTTGTTCTTGTGTAACATAAGCTTATTTTTTTTTATAGAATTTTTTGTTTTTTATATTTATCTAGCGTACAATACAATTTCATTTTTTGTTTCATAATAAAAAGAGTTTAATTTTATTTCAACAAATATCTAATTTTATTTTAAATATTTAAAATTCCTTAACATACTAGCTTAAAATAATAATAATAATAATAATAATAATAATAATCATAATAATAATAAAAATAATAATTAATAATAATAAATAAAATATATCATCACGGCTTATTACGCATTATAATAATAATGATAATAATTAATAATAAATAAATAAAATATATCATCGCGGCTTATTACCCATTATAATAATATCTAATAATAATAATAATGATAATAATAATAATGATAATAATAATAATAATAATGATAATAATGATAATAATAATAATAATATTGTGATACAAAAACACAAACAAAAGTTAATTATCTCTTCTATTAAACAGCTGTTCTGCTATATAATTTTTTCTAGCTGCACCATCCCTATCATCATTTATTTTATTATAGTTTTTCGAGTGTAAATCCTAATAAAATATCATTCAACATTGATAATAAATTAATGACATTACACAAAAAACTTACCTTAAGAAAAATAAATAACAATAAAAAATGAAGGAAACTAGTACATTAATCTAACTATTATTTCCTAGCATTCAAGCTTCGGCTTCTAAATCTCAAACAAAATTCCTATACTTTTCATTGCGCATACTCAGAATTTGAAATACCTGCTCTCTAGCAAGAACTGGTAGAACCGTTCCATGAGAATTTGAATTTAAAATTCAACACGTCCGAACGCTGAACTGATAGTTCTCAGAATTTCGAATTTAAGAACTACGGGGTACGAACGCTTTTAAGTGAAATGCGCAGGCGCACTAGTTCGCGAACTGCTTAGAACTGACGGTTCGAACAAACCTAATGTCTGTATCATAAATATAAGAATTTTGCCAGAATTTTACTTTATAAACAAGTTTATTACTAATGTTAAAATTTAATTGCAACATCTGACAGGGCTGTCAATTACTAAAACAAAATTTTTCATAGGTATTGCTACTGCATTCAATTATTACAAAAATATTTGGAACGATTCGTCAATTTACGGGGTGGTAAAAATGCTAAAAAAATATGCGATTTCGACAAAAAGTTATTAAGAAATATTGTTGCTCTCGACGAGTTATATTACTGGTTAAATTTAATGCACTTATTTTATTTACACCCTGTATATATATATATATGGATTTCATATAAGTGACGAGCTGCTAAAACAAAAAACCCCTTATTTCTGAAGTGTTTCAATTATATCACTTTATTTCTTTATTAATATTCATTATTAAGCATATACTTTTACTATTTTTTACTAATTTCTCTTAATTCGATTGTGCTGTAATCCCCTATTACAAGTATACAACCCACTATACATTACGCGGCGTATGGGATGAACTACGAATTTTTATCCACGAAAGTAGATAGCAATATGGGATATTAATAAGTTACGAGCCGTATGGATTGCTTTATAAGACATCAACTGTAGAAATAGCTTCCACGGTAAATATATAATATTTTTCATTAATTTGTAATTGCTCCCAGTTCAAATTTACAAAGTATAATAGGAAGGATGTCTATTTGTTACATTACGTAACCACTAAGTGTTACGAGCCGTAGGGATTGATTTATAAGCCATCAACAGCATAAATAGCTACCGCGGAAAATATTTAATTCTTTTTATTGTAACATGGGACGCCCGCCGTCGCCGCCACTGTAAGCGAGTGTCTATTTATAGCGGTGATGTAATCGCGCTAGCAGCCGGCCGATGTAAACAGACTGGTCGCGACGTGTTTAATTACTTCCGGTCGCCTGAACCTTTTGTGTTCATTGTTATTACGTGTTCGAATATTCTAGACTGTTCTAGAAAATAATGGGAGCTGTATATAAGGGACGTAGCTATGCTCGAGAATTACAGTTACATACAGTTATAGAGACATTGACAGTGAGCGCATGCAGTTGGTGTCGAGTAGGTACTCGGGAAGTTACTGGTATATTGGGATAGCTGTGGATGTAAAATACTCGGTAGTGTTGACGAGTATTGGGAAGCTATAGTGTGCAAGAACAGTAACGCCGAGTCGGAAAGTTACTGGTATACCGGGATAGCTGTTAAAGAGAATACTCGGTAGTGTTGAAGAGTATTGGGAAGCTAGGTATATGGGGACAGTAACGGCAAGTGGAAGCTAATACTCGGCATTGGTGTTGAAGAATTATGGCATACAAATAGTTGGTGATACGGAGGCTGTGGAAAAGAGAGAGTTACATAAATAGACAGATAGTGAGGCGAAAGGTATGACTTCTGTCCGAGCAGTTGAATATACAGACGCTGTTGAGTCAGTTGAGTATATAGACGCTGTGGAGGTCGGTAGGCAGACAGTTGAACATGATATAAGTATATAGTGATATAAATATCGCGTAAAGAGTCTACAAGAATCTGCAACAGACCGGCAGTCTAAGATTGGAACGCGTAGTGAAATAAATAATATCGTGTGGAAATAAATAGTAGTGTTAATTGGTTAAATAAATAGTGTTAGTGTTATATAGTTAATTATAGTTTTAATCTTAATTAGTTTTTAATAATTGTTTAATATAATTAATAGTAACTTTCTTTATAGTTTAATAAACACTTAATTTTAATTAGTAATAATTGTCTAATATTTACACTTCACCCAGATAAATAAAAACGTTACATTATCATGAATTAGTTATTGCTCCCTGTTAAAATTTTCTCAGTATAATAGGAAGCGCGTTTATTTGTTCTATTACGCAACCATTAAGTGTTCCGAGCCGTAGGGTTTG
The DNA here is from genome assembly GCA_963082715.1 of Harpalus rubripes. Classification (NCBI taxonomy): domain Eukaryota; kingdom Metazoa; phylum Arthropoda; class Insecta; order Coleoptera; family Carabidae; genus Harpalus; species Harpalus rubripes. The sequence continues at coordinate 29,186,253 of OY720458.1, read as the reverse complement.
ATTTATAAGGCATTAACTGTAGAAATAGCTTCCGCGGTAAATAATAGTATATTATGTTATTAGGAGTAGAAAGCGGACTTTTTGTGTTGAACTCAGCTATTGCGGCCGAGGCGCTAGCCGAGGCCTGGCAAGCTGGGTAAAACACAAAAGGGCGTTCTACTCCGAATGACATATACTATTTTTTCTTCAAGTGTTTCAAATAATTTTTTGACATTTTTTGGAATTTTTTTATTTGTAAAATTTGCAATTTTAGTCAAAGCTGGCTGTGTACACTACAAAACACGAATGATTCAACTGTCAAATAACAATTTTCAATATGATCTGTGTTGATGTGGCTACTGCCGCCGCCAGCGGCGAACTAAGAAACTAACATTTTTTTACTAGTACAACAATAACAACATTTTTGTACTAGTAAGACAATGAATATCATCTACAGCGTGTGTACAGTAGCATAATATGCATATTATAATACGCTTGAAGAAAAACATTTTTTTTCCTTAATGAGTAATTGCTCCCAAGTCAAATATACACAGTATAATTGGAAGGGTGTCTATTTGCTATATTACCCAACTACTAAGTGTTACGAGCCGTACGGGTTGATTTATAAGCCATTAACTGCAGAAATAACTTCCGCGGTAAATAAATATTTTTTCATTAATTAGTTATTGCTCCCTGTTGAAATTTTCTCAGTATAATAGCAAGCGCGTTTATTTGTTATAATACGCTACCACTAAGTGTTCCGAGCCGTTGGGTTTGATTTATAAGCCATTAACTGCAGTAATAGCTTCCGCGGCAAATAAACATTTTCATTTCCTTAATGAGTAATTGCTCCCAAGTCAAATATACACAGTATAATTGGAAGGGTGTCTATTTGCTATATTACCCAACCTACGCCGCGTAATGTATAGTGGGTTATATGCTGTACTATATCTACCTAATTCCCTACAAAAATGCTTCCCCTGCGCCTCATGTTATGTAATTGAGACTATTGTTTATATTTATTACAAATATCAAAGCGATGCACTCGTTTAAATAACATTTTTTTTGTCTTCAGTACTACACGTATTATCAATATTAGTTTCCGTTGCTGGTTTAGTGATATTGCGCACGACTTTGTGTAACGGCGCGCTTTCGTGTACTCGTTGCTGCACTCTTTTGACCGTTGCCGTTGCTGTTTTCACACAGCTCAAAAATATTAACAAACTGTATTTTTTCTTGTTTTATTATTTTAAATAAATATAATGTGGCAAATGTAGAAGTTATATTTAAATAAGAAAAATACGAGTAGTTACTACATGAACTTATAAAAAATGTCATAATTTATTGTGCTCACTTTGGCTCCAGTATGACGGACGAGTCAGCTATGTATTATTTAGTAGCTGTATTAATATATACACTGGATTGCGAACTTGTATGTTGTGCACATAGTCACCTGAGGGGCAAACAATTGGAAGGCAGCTATTTGCAGAAAAGGCAAAATACGCGCCAAATTTAAAATTGGCAAAAAAATTCAAAGTGGGTGACGTCTGGCGGCAGATTTGTGAACTAGAGGAATAAGGAAACGTTGATAGCATACATTAAAACGTATGTAATTTTAAACAGGTTTAATTTATATTTGTTGTAAAAGAAAGTTAGATATATAGTATATATTACATTTTCAGGTTTAAATAATGATCAGTAACTGCCATAGATACTGCTCAGTGCCACAATGGAGCAATTATAAGTCAAAAAGTGTAAGTTTACACTATATCCCAAGTGACAAAATATGATCTTGAAATTTTCTTCTCTTATAGTTTTGACGTCTGCAATCGGTTCTATTTTTTATTTTTAAAACAGCATGGTAAAATTCTTTTAATAATAATAGCCAAACTATACTGTTTATCATCCTTTTTAATAAGTTTTCCCTTTTGTTCCAAATCTGTACAGTTTAATTTTCTATTTCTGCTACTCTGTAATACACAAACCCATAAACAAATAAATTAATAACATAATAATAATAATAATAATAATAATAATAATAATAATAATAATAATAATAATAATAATAACTTTTGTTGTAAAACAATAAATATAGTTTTGATTTTTACTATCCTGTTTATATGCAACAAAACTGCAACAATATGTTTGCATTTGCTTCTCAATTCTGCTCTACAACTAAATTTGTTTTCCAGTAACTTATATTCTCATTTAATAAAATTTCAATCATATGAGGATCTCCACTCAAATGACTGGTTTTTAAACAAGACCCTGTAATGTACCTGGTCCATAATCTTTTATTCCTCAAAGCAATACATGTCCAGCCTTAAAAACTGCTTCGTCTTCCTTTATAGGACGTGCAGAAGCAATGTATTCAGAAATATCACTTAACTTTATGTTAATTTTCTCCATATCAAATACTTTACACTTTGAAATGCACATTGCCAGCAATAAGGAATGAGGGAATTCTCCTTATGGGAGCGTTTGGGCAAAGCTTATTGTAGATGGCAGCAACGGACTAGCGTACTACGCCCGGGAATATTTGAATTGGTATCATCAAAGTTGTAACTTTATACCATATGAACTATTCAATATATATTGTGCATTTAGTTCATAAATAACATTCATTTGAATAAATATATTATTGTTGAATATTATCTTTTTAGTTTAATTGGTTTGTAATAGTTTATTTTGCACCTTCGTTCGTTTATGTACAAACTTTTGTTGTGAGGTTATTTAAAAATTATGAGAATGTCGGATAAAGGTAATTATACTTTGCGGAAATTAGAAACGCTGAAAACTGCATTAAGATGCCGTGGTGCGAGTGTAAGAGAAAGAAAAAGTGATTTAATTAAGAGGCAGGTCATTTTGTTTTAACTATGTAAGGCGAAATTTAATTGAATTTTTTTTTGTTTTTTACTTCGGGGAAAATATTATTGGGACTGCACGTCTTCTCAAAATTCCCCTCGTATTACGTATTCCTAAAAATTTGATTTACAAATAATTAACATAAACAAGTTTTAAATATTATAAGCTTTACGAAAATCTTACCAGTATCATAACTTTCTGCGGGAAATCTATTTTTTCAAAATGCTGAGAGAAAACAAATGTCGAGTTTGGAGCATATTTTTTAAATTTTAATTCGTCTAACAATAACTTTCTTTCTATTTTATATTTCGGCAAAGGATGCAAATTTGTTTTACTTTTACAAACACAACAGAACGCATTTTTATTTATGGACCTACCCTGTTACTTGTGTTGGCGCGAACTGTCAATTTTCTTAACAAATTCTGCAAATTTAGTTACACTTTATGCTAGCGCGCTATGCTACGTGTACGTATTTCTCTACATATTTCCAGAAAATACGCTAGTCCAGTGCTGCCATTAATTCGCACAATAGCCACCAAACACTCCCATTCCTCCGCTATCTTGCTACCGTCCGGCCTGCCATCTATAGTTCAGTTTTTTCGCCAATAAATGGAATGAATTGACAGATTTTAAAAAATATATTGCGTATATTTTGAAAATTATAGTTATTATTATATATGCAGTATGTCCACGGATCGAGTTCCAAAGAGGAAAAACTTGTTTATTTTTATTCTTTACAAAAAAATGTATTCTTGATAAAAGTTTTTGCATGTCCCAAAACAGCCAATTCAGTCCCAAAAAATAAGTTTGCGTTGTAATGGTAATTGTTAAGAAAGCTTTTTTTAAACTAAATTTTAAATTCATTAATTCAACAACAAAAATAATATAATCAATAACTATTCTACTCAATCCATTCACCGCTGTTTTCAACGCACAATTCTAGTCTTCGACGCATTTCCCTATAACTTCGAATTTCTTCGAGAGTTATAGACGTCACAGCGTCTCTAACATTTTTAACGATTATGGTTGATTTTCCTAACTGACAGTTAATGAAAATAAATAAATAACGGCAATTACCATGACAACGCAAACTTACTTTTTGGGATAATTTTCAACTAAAACAACCAATTTTCGATTTTTATCTGAAACTAAAAGAAAATTTGAAAAGATTAAAACTGAATTGGCCAATTCGGGACATGCAAAAACTTTTATCACGAATACATTTTTTTGTAAAGTAAAAAATAAACAAGTTTTTCCTCTTTGGAACTCGATCCGTGGACATACTGTATAGCAAATTCACAATAAATAAATAAATATATCATCACGGCTTATTACCCTTTGCTGGGTGTGCCAATCTGCTTTGTACACAGATATCGGTAACGATATATTTGCACCGTGCGGGCATATGATTATGAATTTAAAAATAATATTTGCTTATTAAATAGATGCTTTTTGCATATGTGGCGAAAAATTTGGAAATACAGAAGATGTTGAGTCTGGTTTTAATCTTCTTATATATGTTCCAGGCCTTTTCAAATAATCAGTTTCAAGAAAATGATCACTGCAAATTTTTGATGCTTTTGTAGGTGTGAAATTTTTTCTTTTTATGGCATCTATCCACAATTGCAATATGCCATTATTATTTAAATGAAATCTGTAAAATATTTTAATAAATAGTACGAATAAATATGTATATATGTACAATAATACTTACTTGAAAAATTGTCGAGGGTTATCCATACTATGTCTAATTGTGCACTCAAAAGCACTACAAGAAGACGGCATATTGCCTTTTATTATGGAAATATCTCACTTAAAGTATTTATTCACTAAGAACACAACACAAAACCCACTTCATTTAAGAAAACTACCATATAATGCAATAACAGACCAACGAAAGTTTGACGTTTCGCCTTTTCTGCAAATGGCGCCGTACCCCCACCACTTGCCTCACTTGTTAAACGTATCCAGTGTTTTATTAGAACATCCTTGGTACGTTTTGTGATGACGTAGGGGACTTAGGCTACGTTTTCAAACAAGAAAATGGCTGCCACCTTTGTAATGGTTGCTATGTTATTTAAAATTGACCGCGAAACTAGTAGTGAGAGATTTCCCTTCTTTTCAAATTTTCGGCTCTTTAAAAGGCACAGATGAAAGAAATATTAGTTGCGTTCTATTTGACAAAAATTCATCTCAGTTGGTCTTGACGAGAGTTGAGATTTACTGAAGTGAGTGCGTGGCCATTTTTCAGCAAATAAAACGGGTTTACGTGTTACTAAACTTAGTAGATCACGTGATGTAGACGGCAGAATTTCATTGGTTTAAAAATCGTAACACAGTTGTTGATCGACGCCAAATATTTCGAATTTTAAATGGCACAAAATAGACCCCTGTGATGCTCTCTCCACGCCAGCAATGAGTGCCCGTTAGGTGATGTATGGTAAACGCCCGCACGGTACAAATATATCATCATTACCGAAATCTGTGTACAAAGCAGATTGGCACACCCAGCAATGGGTGTACCTTGATGATATATTTATTAACGAAATTCACAAACGTACCACTACAATGTCAATTACTGAGTTTACATGTAGTTTTCAAACCGTTTTGAAAACGAAATTAATTTTGAAAACGCCATGTATACAGTGTCAAAACGGTTTTGAGTTATCTCAAACTAAAATTAAATACATGGGTTTGACTTGGAAACTAGTTTCAAAATTACTCATGTAAACACTTAAAATTCAGTTTCGATACTGCGCATGCGTACACAGCATAACGTGTCTGTCGCGCTGTGTAATTTAGTGTTACTAACCCACAAATAAACTGAGAGTTGTGTAATTTTAGTGCGAAGTGGTACAAAGTACAAAAAAATAATTGGAATAATGGCAAAATGAAGAATTTGGAGTGAAGGGGATTTGTTACTTACATCAGCCAAATGCGCATGCGCCGAAACTGTTTTCAAATCAATCTGTGAACCTGTTTTGAAAATTGCATGTAAACAGTTTCGCGAAATTTTGACTAAAAACTGGAACCATTTTCAAAACTACATGTAAACGTAGTAAATATGTCTGCGTATTTATTCATGTTTTTGTTAAATGTATATATATATATATATATATATATATATATATATATATATATATATATATATATATATATATATATAATACACAACCCATACACATACACATATACATACACATATACATACACATATACATAAACATATACATATACATACACATATACATACACATACACATACACATACACATACACATACACATACACATACACATACACATACACATACACATACACATACACATACACATACACATACACATACACATACACATACACATACACATACACATACACATATACATATACATCTACATACACATACATACACATACACATACACATACACATACCCCACATACACATACACATACCCCACATACACATACACATACACATACACATACACATACACATACACATACACATACACATACACATACACATATACATACACATACACATACCCCACATACACATACACATACACATACACATACACATACACATACACATACACATACACATACACATACACATACACATACACATACACATACACATACACATACACATCTGATTTTAACTAAAGCCGATAAAGGTAATACAATTACAATTTTACATAAAACAGAATATATAGATAAAGTTAATAATTTTATAAATAATAGCAATATTACCTTATTAAAAAAAGATGGTACTGGTGTTTATAAAATAACATGTAAAGATTGTAATTTTTGTTACATCGGTCAAACTGGTCGTTCTTTTGGATTGAGGTTTCAAGAACATCTTCGTTCTTGGAGACTAAACAAAACTGATTCGAATGTAGCATGTCATATGAACAGTTTAAATCATAATTTCGATATAAATAATTTAAAAATTTTACATATACTATCAAAAGGTTTTCAGATGACATGGCTAGAGGCATACGAAATTCATTTTTTAATATCTAAAGGCTCACCAATCATGAATAAACAATTAGATTTATTTAAATCCAAAATTATGAGTGATGTACTACAAATTTTTTCAAAATTATAGTATTTAATTATAACATATTTCATTAGATTTTATTATATTTTAATTTTAATTATATTTCAAATCAATATCATTATATTTTATTGTTTTCAATTTTATTGTTTTCAATTTAGAATTTTTTAAATTATTAAAATTATGGATTTAAATAATTTTAAATAATTTTATACCTACTATATATATATATATATATATATATATATATATATATATATATATATATATATATATATATATATATATATATATATATATATATATGTTGTATTTCATTTGTTATAATGTCAAATATTTCAATATTTATATTTATATTTATAATTTTTCTGTTTATGTATTTTTTCTCTGAAGATGGTTTAATAAACCGAAATCGATAAGAAGATTTTATTTTATGTGTTTTATTTATAATATTTAATATCTATATTTAATTTGTGGTACTCATCAAGAGGCAGTAATAATTAAAATAAATAAATATACATATACATATACATATACATATACATATACATATACATATACATATACATATACATATACATATACATATACATATACATATACATATACATATACATATACATATACATATACATATACATATACATATACATATACATATACATATACATATACATATACATATACATATACATATACATATACATATACATATACATATACATATACATATACATATACATATACATATACATATACATATACATATACATATACATATACATATACATATACATATACATATACATATACATATACATATACATATACATATACATATACATATACATATACATATACATATACATATACATATACATATACATATACATATACATATACATATACATATACATATACATATACATATACATATACATATACATATACATATACATATACATATACATATACATATACATATACATATACATATACATATACATATACATATACATATACATATACATATACATATACATATACATATACATATACATATACATATACATATACATATACATATACATATACATATACATATACATATACATATACATATACATATACATATACATATACATATACATATACATATACATATACATATACATATACATATACATATACATATACATATACATATACATATACATATACATATACATATACATATACATATACATATACATATACATATACATATACATATACATATACATATACATATACATATACATATACATATACATATACATATACATATACATATACATATACATATACATATACA
>OY720458.1:29155487-29172987 GCA_963082715.1 Harpalus rubripes | reverse complement strand
GTTACTCATATACCTCGTTTAACAGGACAATAGTTTGTACTTACATTTTTGAATAACGTATTTAAACTATTATGATTTCTCGACGATAAACGATAAGTCATCTCATAACTATACTCTTCCTCTATTCACAGATGTGTCCAAGTCTGTTTTAATACACAATTTTATAATTTTGTTATCCAAAATTTAAATTTCTTTATTTTAAAAATTGTACTATTACGAATTTATTGATAATAAATGTTTTCCGTTGATCGTTTTTAATTACTGTGACTGCAGGAAAGCAAACACCGGCCGACAATTTTCGTGCCGTGTGATTCGAACTTAAATTCAGACAGCAGAGGGCAGGAGCAATCTAAACATTGGCGGGTCACTAAATTTTAAACAACTCTTTAAAGAATTTTAACTCAAAAACTAGAAGATTTAGGGAAAAAAAAATTATATAGAAATATTGTTGCTCTCGACGAGGTACATTATGGGTTAAATTTAATATACTTATTTCTTTTACACTCTATATATATATATATATATATATATATATATATATATATATATATATATATATATATATATATATATATATATATATACTAGGTGTTTTACGGGATACCTCGATTATTTTCTTTATTATTAGAAATAGAAGAATATCATACAAATAAAAGTTGTAGTAGATGAAGGGAACATTCACTTATTGAATAAAAAAATTTAACCAGTGGTTCTCAAACTATAACATAAAGTTATATTTTTTAAATGGGATGATATATATTTTTAGGCTTATTCGATAGAGTATTTTTTTCCGAACTCAACCATGTAATCATTACATATCTTTACATTACAAAAAAAACTGAGAAAAATGCAATTGAAATTTTAATAAATTTCATTTTTATAGTTATTTTTTAGTAGGCTATGTATAGAAAACAAAACTTTTATATGTCAATTTGAATTATTTAGTGCATAATTCCTATTTTTGCTCTTTTTAAAGTTTAACAAATATTTGTTTCGTTTTAATTTAGGTTCAGTTTTTTTCATGCATAGCCATTTTGAACTATGACGTAATTGGTCAGTTTTAAGGGGCTCCAGTTCTTATAGAAAGCATGTAAAATAAAAATTATTGCCAGATTTACTATCTATGGGTTAGGTTCTACCATCGGTTAACTGTTGTACGCTTACTTAAATAACGTCCTGTATAACATTTTTCTCCAAAATCATTAGTTCACCCAAAAAAGCGCTGGTTGTTTTATTATTATTATTATTATTTTTATTATTATTATTATTTTTATTATTATTTTTATTATTATTTTTATTATTATTATTTGTTACAATTCCCAACAGGCTATTGCCCAATTAAAGGGAAAGGGAAGACGTAAAATGAAAAATCATGTAAAACGATGGGAACATTTTTTAATGTCAATTAAATTATTGTAAAAAAGATCTATATCTGATCCGACAGACGAATACGTTATTATCATGAAATGCAATGGTGATCTAAGCAAAGCATTAGACTTTGGAGTTCGATGATGGAAAGTTGTATTATATCTAGCCGATAGTCGCGGTACTAAGAACGCAATTTTACGTAGAATAAAAGGGCAATCTGTAACGTTGTTAATTATTTTAAATAATACTATAATAGCATTTATACACCGTCTCGTATAAAGGGATTGGAGATCGAAATATTCACGTAAAATATTCTGTGGAGTGTGTCTAACTGGATAACGACCTTCTAATGTATATGTGGCTGATTTTATAAATAGTCTTTGTATTTTTTCAAGTGACTGATTATGTTGATCATAAATTGGAGTCCATAACACTGAGCAGTATTCGAGAATTAGCCTTACCAAAGACGTAAACAATAATCGTAAAGTGAATTTACTGAAAAGTTGAGCATTTCTAAGATGTATCCTGAACTCCTATAGGCAGTTTTTACAATTTCTTGTATATGTGGAACAAATGAAAATTTAGGATCAAATGTGACATCTAGATCTTTGAAAACATGTGTCCTGTGTAATCTTGTGTTATTTACAGAGTAGGGATACGTAACTGGTTCAGATTTTTTAGAAAATGACATGACATTACATTTTTCAATATTTAAAAGAAGATTATTGTTTATGCACCAATTGTAAACCGCGTTTAAATTTTTTTGCAGCGCTTCACAGTCTGCCAAAGTTTTAATCTCACAAAATAATTTAAGATCGTCAGCATACAGTAAATGTTGCACATCAACATATTTTGTTAAATCATTGATAAATATATTAAGGAGAAGCGGTCCAAGGACTGAACCCTGAGGAACTCCTGATTTTTGATGATATACTTCAGACTTGAAACCATTATAATAGACATATTGGTATCTCTCGTGCAGATAAGATGAAATTAGATTTGTATGTGAGGGAGACACACCAAAGTGTTCTAATTTTCGTATCAGTAACTGATGGTCTAGCTTGTCGAAGGCTTTTGAAAAATCCGTGTAGATCACGTCGACCTGACTTTGTTGATCTAGAGCCTCGCAGATATACTGTGTTATACACATAAGATTTGATTCGGTGGATCTGCCTTTCATAAAACCGTGTTGATTTAGGTTTTAAAGTACACAGCCTGTATAAACCTCTGAGTGCATTTATCAGTCTTGTTTTTATTTTATCTATAAACGATTTGCTTCATTTAATAAAGTCATAAATACATTATATGATTTTGTACACTTCCTTTTCTCAACTGCATGGGCTTTTGTTAATGTTGGTTCTATTATTTCCCTCAATTTTTATACAGGATCAGTTTTTGAAATAACTTTCCGCTATTTCTCGCTTGTCGTTAGAAATACAGCATAAATTTATTCACAAAATTTATTCGTCATACAACGAGCATAACGTAAAATTATTTTCAAATACAGAATGTTGCATTACGGTTTGGTGAGAATTATTTGTCTTTTTTTAAATGGAACACCCGCTATATTTTCATATATTTTGAATTGTATTTTATTCACCTGTATGCACATATAAGTTTTTTTTCAGTTTTCCACAGCATTGCAAAGTTATTCCGTTTTTTTTTTCTAGAAAATACCTAATATACGCATGCTTTAAAAAGGCGTATTGAAATTATTTTCATAGTAAAAATTGACAATTTTATTTTCTGTACAACTATAACTATACTCTATGTTCTCATATAATTTTTTTTAAATGCCATACAGGGTATTAAATAAAGCGAATCAAATTTATTTAATTTAAAATGACTGTTACTCGTCATTTTCAAATGGAACATCCTATATTTTATTATTCAGTTGTGTTTCTTTTTATATTATCTTTATATGTTATTAAGGGTATTCTATGTTCAGAACCGATAATTTCGGAGGTTTTCACCGTGTTTCTTTAAATTTATTCGTTCAATTAAATCTAGTATTAGGGATCGACCGATATGATTTTTTGTGGCCGATACCGATATACTCATAACCGATATCGGCCGATACCGATATATCGGCCATAAAATTTTGTCGTAAATTTTTTGCTGTATAAATGAGGTAAAAGTGATTTATAATGATATACTGTTACCGTTACACGCATTAACCATAAATAAATCACAAAAAAATGCAGAGCAAATGCAAAAAAAGACATATTTTTTCAAACGTCGTAGAAATGCCATTTTTGTGACTTAATTCACAAGGTAGAAGCTTTATTTCTACGCCGTTGGAAATTTCTACGCCGGCGGAGTAGAAATAGCTAATTTCTACGCCGCCGGAGTAGAAATAGGTAATTTATACGCCAGCGGCGGAGAAATAAAATAAATAAATATCCATAGAAACTACATAGAATTAGCGAATAAAAAGAAAAGTAGTGCGTTTGAAATAAAAAATTAATGTGTCATTCGGAATAAAAGTGTCTTTGTGTGCCTCGCATGCAATTGTCCGACTCGCTTCGCTCGTCGTGCAAACTTCCATGCTCGCCACACAAAGAATCACTTTTACTCCTAATAACACAATATACTATTTTCCATTGATGTACAAAGTTGCAATAATATATTTAGCACCACCGCTAAGTAGTGTTGCTAGTGAACAGCTATTTTCTTCAGCTGGAAATGTTTATGAAAGCGCAAGAAATCGTCTAACTCCGGAAAGAGTAGAAAGCTTAATTTTGTTACAACTTGCCCAAACTTAACTTTAAATATTAATTTGTTTAACTAAGTGTGTAACTTTACTTCTACATTTTTAATGACTTTTTTACTAAATTTTGAATAAGAATAAACTTGATTTGTTTTTTATTTAGTATTTCTGTTTTAATTTCCTTTAAAAAATTCTTAGCAACTGAAATATTAAGCATTTTATAATTTTTTAGGCCGATACCGATATAGGCCGATATCGTAGTTTACATATCGGCCGATACCGATATCGGCCAAGAAGACCGATATGGCCGATATACCGATACCGATATCGGTATCGGTCGATCCCTATCTAGTATACCATGAAAATTGTGTTTTTAATAAGAAACAATTGCAATAATAACGGTAGTTAGCATCAGCAAATAAATAAAACTGTTTATTATTAATATTAGTGCGATTTGTAATAATAATTCTTCGTAATGCAACAACCCTGTATTTGTGAAAATAATTTTACGTTATGCTCCTTGAGTAGACGAATAAATTCTGTGAATAAATTTATGCTTTATTTCTAACGATAAGGGAGATATCGAAGAAGGCCACTTTAAAGACTCATTCTGTATATATTTCTATTAAAAACATTGTTTGAAGAACTTCATTGTTCATGATTAAGTACGAGTAAGATTCCAATAGGTTTAGGAAGGAAATTTAGAACGAGAAAAAAGAAATGCAAAGAATAAAGCATGTAAGTATTAATATAAACTATTATTACTTGTTTTTTTTAATTTCATGTGTTGTATTGCTTGAAAAATGTAAAATAATGACATTTTAGCTGTTGGAAATCAAAATAGGTCATATCATAACATAGTTCTTGTCAAAGTGACAAACGCACACAAATTAGCTGATTCCAAGCACTTCAATGTTGCATCTTGAAGTAATAATATCAATAATATACTCCTGGATACAGCATCTTTTTGGTCAAATTATACATGGTAAATGTAATTATTTCCGAAAGAAATCTGTCTTTTCAATAACAAAGATATTGATTGATTCGTTCTAGCGTGATCTTGTATACAGCGGTTTCAGAACGAGTTTGCTCTACCTGTATTTCGTTTAAAAATTATCCTTTGGCTGAAAACATTACATTTTTAAGTCTGTCTTAAGAATTATATCAAATTTCTATAATCTGTAAAAACATTTTAAAAAAGAACCTTTTTATAATAGTTTTTTTTTAATCTTTTATGTTGACGCAAAGTTAGAGTTAAGGAAAGTAAAATCCCAATTTTCGAATTCAAAGGCAGCCATGCTATTTATTTGCAAATTTTTATATTTTTTGCCAATTTATGCAATAATAATAAGGTAATTAATATTAAATAAGGTACAGGAGATAATGGTTCTATATCATGTCTTAATTTTTTTCCGGACAATTTTTATTTACAAAAAAACTGTTTTTCCATGTTAAAAGTCTGTCAATGTTTCTTTGGGACACTCGGTATAGCATGTCCTATTTTGAATGTGTTGATAGGTACTAAGTGAAAAATGAAAATATGTAATTTATATGATTGTATTATTCCTTTTTTTATTAACAATGAAATGATAATGGCGAAGCACTGTGATACTTGTAAAAGACAATAGATTAAAAATTATCCATAAATGATTGACGCATATGGGGAAGGTGCATCGTCATATTGTACAGTGAAAATCTGGTGTAACCAATAGCTGGGAATCGATTCAGGATCCAAAGTTTGGAAGTCCTGTGGAAGCAAAAATTATGGAAAACATCAAAAGTTGAAGATATGGTTTTTACAGAATGCAGGATGAAAGTTTCATAATTATTGTAAATGGAGTGGGTATATCAGAAATAGCTAAATAAAATATTTACTTTACCTTCAGTTGTTTACTTTCAATAGTAAATAGGTAAATTACATAAAAAAAATCAAGTGTTCGGATTACAGAAGCATTTGAGTTAAAGGTGTAAGATTATTGAAGCTCTACTGTATTTCCTTGTAATTTGATTATGTTGTTTATGACTTATGTTACAAGGGAGAAATAACTTTCAATATACAGTAAATATATTTAAATATGAAACTTCTGATATTTCCATTGCTTATGCGCCTCCATTAACAAATAGAGCTAAATATTACGAATTTAGTCGTGATGCAACCAGTTATATTTAAACCAAGAGCGCGAACTTCATGGTCAGGATTTGAACATTTTAAAACTGAAACCACTGCGAGATAGGTACTCGGGTATATACATTAGATACTGTGAGTTTTAGAAATAATAATAATAATAATAGTAATAATAAAAAACTTTCATTTGGCAAAAGTTCATCTTAAAAGCTGTTCTTACACTCAACCATTTCTGTTGCATACTTTGTGTTATTACAATACAAAGAATATTGTTACATATTTTATAAGTTGAAAATAATTATTTAATATTAAATAAAGCAGTTGAAGGGTGGTGAAATTTCTACATAATTATAAATTAAAACACAGTATTGTTAACAACAATATTATGTCATTATATTTATATTTTTTACATAATTATATACTTACACAAAATGAGAAATTATGTTTTTTAAATATAAAATATTTTTGTGACTATGAAGATGTTCGCCAATAGTATGACATGTTTCCCCACTTCTTTCTTGCAAGATAATTGATTAATGATTAGTTTGGATTTGGATTGCCACTCAGTGCGCTGTTATGTGTTTACAAATAACGTGATTATTATATTAATTGTTTAAGTAATAAAAGAAAAAAATAAATATTTACGGTTCTGTGCAAATAAATAAAATTAACCATTCTATAGCATTTCTAAAATATAGTTCAATTTAGCGAATAATACTAATATATAGTTGAAGGTCCACAGTCCTTGTTACAAATTTTTTTGAATTGTGTGGATATTAATAATAATATTGTTATAAATTAGTTAAAAATGGAAGTCTACGTGCAACAGGTTTTAAATTTGCGTTCTCATATTCACGTAAGATGTAAGTGTTAAGTAAAATATGTATTTCACATTGGTTTTGTATCTGGTATTTGGCATCTGATATTATCCCTTATGTGTATATAGTAATAATATGTATTTCGAAGTAACTCTTGGAATCATTTATTGATTTGTGTAGTTGTGCTGTGTTGCCATTTTGGCGTGGTCGGAAAATTCGTCGCGGGCAATATTTGCCCATAATTCACCAGTGACATTTTCTTCCAAATAACCATTGTTGCAGGGAAAGTGAATATGTACAATAAGTTAATTATTAACAGTTATTATTTATTGGGCATGGTGAATTTTAAGCGTTGAATTTTCTTATACCGTTTGGTTAAATTGATGCTGATTTGATAAGAAATGGAAAGCAAAATATTGGATGGGAGTATATCAGAATACCATCGAACATAAGAAGTTTCTAGTTGAGAATTGGTTAGTTCATTATGCTCTGCTGAGACCCGCACGTTTTGAAAAGTGATGTGGGCCCTCTTTTCATTATCTTTGCTTGTCTAATGTTTAGTATATAGCAAGCGCAACCGCAACCAGATCGATCATGAATATAACTGAAACCAATTTCCACGCACTGTGAAGAGTCGTGCACGCTCTATTGGACAAGGGATGTGACTAATATAAGTGTGAGCTCATGTTGAAGATTCCCGCACGTTTCAAACAATGTGACTTGAGTGTTTCCCTTGCGTGTAATTATTGTGACTGTTATTTCAACATGGGTACTCG
This sequence comes from Harpalus rubripes, assembly GCA_963082715.1. Lineage (NCBI taxonomy): Eukaryota > Metazoa > Arthropoda > Insecta > Coleoptera > Carabidae > Harpalus > Harpalus rubripes. The sequence goes on along the minus strand of OY720458.1, from coordinate 29,165,190 downwards.
GGCTGCTGCATGTAAGATAATAATTTATATTTTTGTATATTTTTTTTTATTCTCTATTCTGTGCAATTGCAATACATTTTGATCTTATTATCTCTCTTCATATTGTTGTAATTTTATTGCTGGTGTCCTATTCATAAATATTGTTTCTATTGAATTGTTCTATTCATGTCGATATCTTACTAATATGCGTGTTTTTTTATTTTGCATTTAGTTACTGTGAAAATTCGAAGCTTATACGATTATCAATTACGACTTCTGCACGGTATTTTGCCACTACCTTCTGGTGCCGACATCGCTAATACTATAAAATATTTCTCCCAGACACTGCTGAGTAAATATAATATTTTGTAGTTATTTACAGTATAATATTTCCACATATTCTCCTTTTAGCTGTTTTAAAAGATGTACCAAATTTTCCGCTAGAACTTTTGAAAAATCCTGAAATGGATTCGACTAGAATGGCATTATTTCCTAATTTAGACTACAAAGGATTATATAACTCACTTATACCATTAATTGAAGTTGCTCCTTTAATGCAATATGGTTTAGAAGGTATAAATTTAAATTTAAGAAAAAAAAATGTTTTAGTGAATATTTTTTTATAGCTTTTGGACAAGCAGTTCTTCAGTGTTTAGGTTGTTTGTTACCATTTTTGGAACATGATTTAATTTGCAACATTCCATATTTAACTGCATCGTCTATTGCTGTTTTACCGTCTTCGCTTCATCAAGATATAGTCAATTATTTGTGTTTCTATATTTTACCATTCACAATAAGTATGTAAATATATAAATAAAATTTTCTATCTTATACGAGTACATAATGTATTTGCAGCACGCCATATTGGAAAAGACGATGAAGACTCAGTTAGCAATTCTGTTGCAGCGGTTATAATGATGGTGTTTCAATACTCAAACAATCCTGCACACCATTGTCAACTTCTTGAGTGTCTTATGACACTGAAACAAACTGTTCTAAAAGATTTGTTGTGTGTCATTGCTTATGGCACACCTGCTGCACGATCTTCATCAGCTAAATTATTATTCTATTATTGGCCAGCTTTTAACGCAAATCTTTTTGATCGTAAAAATTTAATTTGTAAATTTGCTGGTATACTAAATGGTAATATCATTTTAAGAACATGTTTTAGGTATTTATATTTGTAGGTGATTCTACTCCTTTTGTATGTCAAAGAGATCATTGTCCAAATGCAGGAAATGCAGAAGCTGCTAAAGTTTGCTACGATCATTGTATTTCTATAACATATGCCAGTGATTCTCCTGCTCCTTTATATCTTTGTATTGAATGTGCAAATGAAATCCACAGAGAACATCCTAATCAAAATTTTTTCGACATTCTTCATCCAATGCAACAAGTGTCAATGATATGTGAAAACAAAGTAAATACTTCTTTCATAAAGAAATGAATGAATTAATTTATTTGTATTAAAAGAATTGCAGATCAATTGATAAATCAGCTGTATCAATATGTTTTTCAACTGAATGTGCTAGCTACAATGGAAATCATCCTATAAGATATTGTCAACAGTGTCATAACAATAGACATAATAACCGCCGTGGTGGAGACCATATAGTTCACAAAAGTTTACCTCCTGCTTGGACTATGGATTCAGAAATGCAGACATATATGGTAGAAGCAATCGTAAGGTATTTAAAATTTTGTAAATCAAAGTACAATAATTTTTAAGTACTTATATGTATTAAATAGTTTATTGAAAGAAGCGAAAGTACCAAGTGTAGAAGTAAAAGATACAGCAAGTGGTGATATTAAAGTGTCAACACCTGTTCAGGATAATATTTCCGTCGAAGAGCGTCAGTTACTGGGCAGATATGGAGTTTGGCTTCTAGTCGGTCGATGTACGCCAGATAAAGATACTCCTGTTGAAATTTTAGGTCGACTACTTGCTATGCTGTTCCATTGGTTTCATGTAACTGCATACTCGTACGATGGACAAGAAGAGAGTGCACTCGAAAAACTTAAAACAGAATATGTTTGTACTTGGTTACAAAATATTAGAAGCACACACTACAAATTATTTCTTTCCTGTTTACTTCCTCATCCACCTGAATATGCCAGAGTTGGTGGACATTGGTAAAACGTTAAATCAATTTTAAAATAGTGTTTTATATTTTTTTTCTATAGGGATACATTAGCATCAAGAACGTCACATTTGAAAGATGGTCTTAACAGATTATTTTATTTAATACCATACGAAATAATAACTCCAGAAATTTGGGATCACATCATGCCATTTTGGATGGAAGCAGTTGTTACTGATGTTCCTGAAAAAGAACTTTCTGAGTTGAAAATTATTTTAAGTAAAATTTTAGATACTGACATGAGCCCTTTGGGTTTTGACGAGAAGAAAATGTATCATTTTGTTGCTTTACGATTTAAAAAACTATCTGCTAAAATACAGGAGCAAGCATTGTATTGGTTACAGGTATACATTTTTTGGACGTTTAATTATTTAAGTAATATTTTATTTCATTGTAGGTGCTTACTGTACTACAAATAACAATTCCCTTGAATTTACTTTTTAATATTTTTGAAACTGGAGTTTCAGTTTTAAAATCAGGAAAACCAAAAGAAGAATCTGAGAAAGTAGAGGACAACTTAAAAAATTATAACGGTATAGAAAAATATATTTAAATTAAGTTTTATATCAATATTTATATTTTATAGCTGATTTAATAGACGAAAATTCAGAAAAAGCGTCATTATCAGAACATGAATTCAAATTATCGTGTTCCATAGAAGGGGAGAATGATCCAGAACGAAATTTATCTTGTTGCATTCTTATGTTAGATATTCTCTTAAAACAGGTAAGTAAATTATTATTTCAAATTTTGAACAATAGTACAAAATACTTCATTTCAGATGGAACTACAAGATATTGACAAGCACACTGGCATTAATTCAAATTTGTGCAGGGACGTCTGTCGCCTTTTGAAATGTATGGTTAGTACTCCTTGGATAAGTAATCATACATGTGGATTTAAATTCGAATGTAGCTACTGTGAATTTAGTGTAATGTGGCATCAGCTTTCACTACAGTTAATAATATATTTATCACCTGTTAACCCTGCTCGTCCCCCCGACGTAAGTATAAGTGTACATTTACATTCCATAAAAAAAATAACAATTATTTATTGAAATTAGGATTTTAATGTGAAATTTACAGTGTAGTCGTGTTAAATCTGAAATACATGAAACCTAGACACTAACGGATTATAAAAAGAAATTGAATTACGTAGAATACGTAGTTAACATTTTGCAAGTTTGCAGAAACTAAATGTAGAATCATATTAAATAAGTTGAGCAAATCAATCACTATGCGATTGATTACTGAGTAGTTGTACTAAAAAGTTTCTGAATTATTGCGATTATACTGTAAATTAAATTTTAATAAAAGAAATGTAAAATAAAAAAAAATATTTAACAATAAATGTACAAAATATAATTGTGACACTTGGTGAAACTGTTCCAATATAATATTTAATAATCACACTTGACACATTTCATAAGATTTCAGTCTCTGAATCAACCTCTCGGTCATTTATCAGAGACTCACCCACTCAACCAGAACCACAGACGCGTTTTGCTCTTATTGGAAATCATCAGTGTGGTGCACTAAAGCCTTTAGGAGGCACTGAGTAGGTTGAATGAACGAATGTTCAAACATCCCGGGCATCATATCATTTTGCGATATTTAAACATTCGTCCACTCAATCTACTCAGTGCCTCCTAGAGGCTTCAGTACACCACATTGATAAGCTCCAATAAGAGCGTAACGCGTCTGTGGTTCTGGTTGAGTGGGCCAGTCTCTAATAAATCATCGAGAGGTTGATTCAGAGACTGGAATCGTGTGAAATGTGTCAAGTGTGATTTATATATATAAATATTTTATTATGTTAATCACATGTTTTCCAATACATAAAGCCGCATTTGGACGAAAACACTGACGATGCTATAAGTAGAAGTCCTCCGGATGGAGATAAAAAAGAATCTAAATCTGATGTAGTAATCAACATGCCAATTCCAGAAATTCACTCGGTTGGAGGAGTTCTGGTCCACATGCCACACGTATGTTCTGTACGTATTATTTGAGAGTATGTTCGATGCTGTATGAACTGGTTGAACTTTTATATATTATTTTGGTAAAAGAAGGGAGTGAGAGAATGTATGTTTTTCTTATTTTTTAATCAGTTGTGAAAAAATGAACTGATAAAATTCTTTTAGTATTAAGTTATAATGTTAAAAGAATATGTTTTACTTTGCTTTACACAGGTGTTCAAAAATAGAGGTCACAAATTTGAAGGTGGGTAATACATCTCAAAACAATAAAAAAAGTTCGTATAAACATATATTGGAAATGCTTAGTTTCAGAGCTATAGCGATTTTAATATTTTATTTTTATCATATACAACTAATACTTTTATCCTTTAAATAAAATCATAGTGGCCGTAGCAATGAAATACAGTCAATTATAAAATATTAAAAAAACTATACAACTTTCTAATCGTCGTCCCATGGTTAATCGTCGTCCCATGGTTTAACGAATTCTTTGGCGTAGGCCATCGACGTTATTAACTAGCATTTGTTATGCCATTCCGGCTTCGTCGGTAAACAATGATGTGAAGTGAGGAGTAAATGTACATTGTTGTAAAAACCATTGACAATATTCTACTCGAGGCTGTAAATCATTTGGTAATACATTGTAAACCCGCTAAATATGGTAGGGATGTAATTGCTGCTCATCTAATATATTCCACACCCACACCTGTGAATGTTGAATACGTAATGCTGCAGAAATTCTTCCACTACTTGTAGAAGGACCTTGATTTACGCTGTTCAAAATAACCTCTTCCATCTGGGGTGTTGAAACACTTCTAGGCCTTCTTCTGTTTCGTGTATAAATTTTAAATTTCCCAATTTCTCTAAGACAACGATCGATTGTCACGAAGAATCTTATATTTGGTAAACTTCGATTTGGAAAATTCTCCTAGTACAGCTGTTTAACTTCCAACGAATTACCTTGAGCACGACCGAACATTAAATGCATGTCTGCTAATTCTTGAAAAGTCGAAGTATTCATGATAAAAATGTGCTTGTAATAAACAATAATAATTATAACAACCAATGAAAAACAAAAGACTGTCGTCGATTGTTTTTCATTGTTACGGCACGGCCACTATGAATTTATTTTAAAGATAAAAGTATTAGTGTATATGATATAATATTAAAATTGCTATAGCTCTGAACTACGCATTTCCGGATGTTTATATGAATTTTTTAAAAATTGTTTTGAGATGTACAATAATAATAACAATAATAATAATAACAATAAAAATAACAAAAATAATGATAACAGCAATAATAATAACAGCAATAATAATAACAACAATAATAACAATAATAATAACAATAATAAAACAACAACAATAATAACAACAATAATAATGACAACAATAATAACAACAATAATAATAATAATAATAATAATAACAATAATAATAACAACAACAATAATAACAACAATAATAATAACAACAATAATAAGAACAACAATAATAAAAACAATAATAATAATAATAACAACAATAATAATAACAATAATAATAACAATAATAATAACAATAATAATAACAACAATAATAATAACAACAATAATAATAACAATAATAATAACAATAATAATAACAACAATAATAATAACAACAATAATAACAAAAATTAAAATAAGAATAATAATAACAATAATAACAACAATAACCGTAACAATAATAATAACAACAATAATAATAATAATAAAAACAATAATAACAATACTCATAATAACAATAATAATAATAACAATAATAATAACAACAATAAGCATAACAATAATAACAATAACAATAATAATAACAATAATAATAATAACAATAATAATAACAATAATAATAACAATAACAATAATAATAATAACAATAATAATAACAATAATAATAACAATAAAAATAACAATAAAAATAATAATATTAATAATATTGATAATATTAATAAAATTAATAATATTAATAGTATTAATAATAATAATTAATAATAATATTAATAATATAATGAATACTAATATTAATAATAATAATATTAATAATAATAATATTAATAATAATAACAACAATAATAATAACAACAATATTAATAACAACAATAATAATAACAATAATAACAACAATAATAATAATGACAATAATAATAACAATAATAACAATAATAATAATAACAGTAATGCTAATAATAACAATAATAATAATAACAATAATAATAAACATAAAAATAACAATAATAATAATAACACTATGAATTTATTTTAAAGATAAAAGTATTAGTTGTATATGATAAAATATTAAAATTGCTATAGCTCTGAAACTACGCATTTCCGGATATTAATCACAACAATAATAACAATAATAATAACAACAATAATAAAACAACAATAATAACAACAATAATAATAACAATAATAACAACAATAATAATAACAATAATAATAATAATAACAATAATAACAACAATACTAATAACAACAACAACAATAACAACAATAATAATAACAACAATAATAAGAACAACAATAATAATAACAATAATAATAATAATAATAACAACAATAATAATAACAACAATAATAATAACAATAATAATAACAATAATAATAACAACAATAATTATAACAATAAAAATAACAATAAAAATAACAATAATAATAACAACAATAATAATAACAACAATAATAATAACAACAATAATAATAACAACAATAATAATAACAATAATAATAACAATAATAATAACAACAATAATTATAACAATAAAAATAACAATAATAATAACAATAATAATAACAACAATAATAATAACAACAATAATAATAACAAAAATTAAAATAAGAATAATAACAACAATGATAAAAACAACAATAATAACAACAATAACCATAACAATAACAATAATAATAACAACAATAATAATAACAATACTAATAATAACAATAATAATAATAACAATAATAATAACAATAATAATAACAATAATAATAACAACAATAATAATAACAATAATAACAATAATAATAACAATAACAATAATAATAACAATATTAATAATAACAATAATAATAACAATAATAATAACAATAACAATAATAATAACAATAATAATAATAAAAATAATAATAATATTAATTATATTGATAATATTAATAAAATTAATAATATTAATAATATTAATAGTATTAATAATAATAATTAATAATTAATAATATTAATAATATAATGAATAATAATATTAATAATAATAATAATATTAATAATAATTATATTAATAATAATAACAACAATAATAATAACAACAATATTAATAACAACAATAATAACAACAATAATAACAATAATAATAATAATAATACCATTATTAACAACGATAATAATAACAATAATAACAATAATAACAATAATAACAATAATAACAATAATAACAATAATAACAATAATAACAATAATAACAATAATAACAATAATAACAATAATAACAATAATAACAATAATAACAATAATAACAATAATAACAATAATAACAATAATAACAATAATAACAATAATAACAATAATAACAATAATAACAATAATAACAATAATAACAATAATAACAATAATAACAATAATAACAATAATAACAATAATAACAATAATAACAATAATAACAATAATAACAATAATAACAATAATAACAATAATAACAATAATAACAATAATAACAATAATAACAATAATAACAATAATAACAATAATAACAATAATAACAATAATAACAATAATAACAATAATAACAATAATAACAATAATAACAATAATAACAATAATAACAATAATAACAATAATAACAATAATAACAATAATAACAATAATAACAATAATAACAATAATAACAATAATAACAATAATAACAATAATAACAATAATAACAATAATAACAATAATAACAATAATAACAATAATAACAATAATAACAATAATAACAATAATAACAATAATAACAATAATAACAATAATAACAATAATAACAATAATAACAATAATAACAATAATAACAATAATAACAATAATAACAATAATAACAATAATAACAATAATAACAATAATAACAATAATAACAATAATAACAATAATAACAATAATAACAATAATAACAATAATAACAATAATAACAATAATAACAATAATAACAATAATAACAATAATAACAATAATAACAATAATAACAATAATAACAATAATAACAATAATAACAATAATAACAATAATAACAATAATAACAATAATAACAATAATAACAATAATAACAATAATAACAATAATAACAATAATAACAATAATAACAATAATAACAATAATAACAATAATAACAATAATAACAATAATAACAATAATAACAATAATAACAATAATAACAATAATAACAATAATAACAATAATAACAATAATAACAATAATAACAATAATAACAATAATAACAATAATAACAATAATAACAATAATAACAATAATAACAATGATAACAATGATAACAATAATAACAATAATAACAATGATAACAATGATAACAATGATAACAATAATAACAATAATAACAATAATAACAATAATAACAATGATAACAATGATAACAATGATAACAATAATAACAATAATAACAATAATAACAATAATAACAATGATAACAATGATAACAATGATAACAATGATAACAATAATAACAATAATAACAATAATAACAATAATAACAATAATAACAATAATAACAATAATAACAATGATAACAATAATAACAATAATAACAATAATAACAATAATAACAATAATAACAATAATAACAATAATAACAATAATAACAATAATAACAATAATAACAATAATAACAATAATAACAATAATAACAATAATAACAATAATAACAATAATAACAATAATAACAATAATAACAATAATAACAATAATAACAATAATAACAATAATAACAATAATAACAATAATAACAATAATAACAATAATAACAATAATAACAATAATAACAATAATAACAATAATAACAATAATAACAATAATAACAATAATAACAATAATAACAATAATAACAATAATAACAATAATAACAATAATAACAATAATAACAATAATAACAATAATAACAATAATAACAATAATAACAATAATAACAATAATAACAATAATAACAATAATAACAATAATAACAATAATAACAATAATAACAATAATAACAATAATAACAATAATAACAATAATAACAATAATAACAATAATAACAATAATAACAATAATAACAATAATAACAATAATAACAATAATAACAATAATAACAATAATAACAATAATAACAATAATAACAATAATAACAATAATAACAATAATAACAATAATAACAATAATAACAATAATAACAATAATAACAATAATAACAATAATAACAATAATAACAATAATAACAATAATAACAATAATAACAATAATAACAATAACAATTATAACAATAATAACAATAATAACAATAATAACAATAATAACAATAATAACAATAATAACAATAACAATTATAACAATAATAACAATAATAACAATAA
>OY720458.1:29095487-29147987 GCA_963082715.1 Harpalus rubripes | reverse complement strand
TTAATAATATTAATAATATTAATAATATTAATAATATTAATAATATTAATAATATTAATAATATTAATAATATTAATATTATTATTAATATTATTAATATTATTAATATTATTAATATTATTAATATTATTAATATTATTAATATTATTAATATTATTAATATTATTAATATTATTAATATTATTAATATTATTAATATTATTAATATTATTAATATTATTAATATTATTAATATTATTAATATTATTAATATTATTAATATTATTAATATTATTAATATTATTAATATTATTAATATTATTAATATTATTAATATTATTAATATTATTAATATTATTAATATTATTAATATTATTAATATTATTAATATTATTAATATTATTAATATTATTAATATTATTAATATTATTAATATTATTAATATTATTAATATTATTAATATTATTAATATTATTAATATTATTAATATTATTAATATTATTAATATTATTAATATTATTAATATTATTAATATTATTAATATTATTAATATTATTAATATTATTAATATTATTAATATTATTAATATTATTAATATTATTAATATTATTAATATTATTAATATTATTAATATTATTAATATTATTAATATTATTAATATTATTAATATTAATAATATTAATAATTTTAATAATTTTAATAATTTTAATAATATTAATAATATTAATAATATTAATAATATTAATAATATTAATAATGTAAATAATGGATTTCTCGGCGGTGATTGGCAGGAATTATATTAATAACCCATTTAGTTGTTAATTTTATTTAAAATTCCAATATTTCGTTACTAATTTTGTAACTTCATCAGGGAATACTAAAATGTACATTAATTTTGTATAACTTGTTTGTTACATGTTGAAGTTTTTTTTTTTTTAATACTTACAAATATGTTTAACAGTTTTAAATTGGAAAAATCGGACGTAGAAACATCTATCTTCATTAAATTTTTGTTATAAACATGTTTTTTTTTAAAAAATTTGGAAAAGTTTTACAGGTTAAACTACACACTTTAAAAATTATTATACTAATTTTGTTTCTGATTAAAGAAAAATGTTATTTAAAATTTTGAAACACATGTCGGCCAACATGGAAAATGTTTTTATTTTCTAGAACTTGTAAGGTTAAGATCTGTGCGCAGCACGAAGAAGAAGAGAAAAGACCTAGCGCGGCAAACCACCCAAAATGCGGTAAATATGAACACAAAAAGTTGAATAGAGTACTTTGGTTTATATGGTATTAGAAATTACTTAATAAATACGCATAGATAGCACTTAAATTCTGTGTATCGGTTTTTATAGTTTACGGTGTTATTGGTGGTAATGTGACACATTTCTAAGAATAATCTTTTTTTGTAGTCATTTTCAAATTCAAGAATGGTAGTTTCATCGTAATTTACAAAATGTTGTGTCTCATGTACATGAGCTGCTAAAGCGCAAATATTATTAGCGTTGACTCTTTTCTCTCCCTGTTTGTGCTGAGACAACCGAATGCTTAACTTTTGTGTGGTTTGACCAATATAACTCCTATAACAACCGCCGCACGGGATTTTATAAATTAAATTTGACTGGTTTGTGATGTCAGTTTTATCTTTAATATTAGAATATAATTTACCGACAGTTTTAAAAATTTTTGTAGCGAAAATTAAATGTTTGTCGTCTTTAAACAATTGTATCAAGTCATTAGTTAAATGCGGAATGTTAGGAAAAGATATATATTGTTTGCGCTCATTGTTAGCGTCAACGTGCAACAAGTTTCGTGAGTTGGTGTTATATAATAATCTTTTTAGTAGTGGTTTAGGATAGGCATTCTCGGTCAGTATGTTCTCCAAACGTTCGAGAGCTGGCCTCTGCAGCGTTTGATGGCAGATTTGTTTAATTCTGTTTTTTAGGCCTAATACAAGGTTAATTTTGGTTTTATGTGTGTGGTCTGAGTGATAATTTAGATATTTTCCTGACGATGTCGGCTTTTGATACCAATCCAATATAACTGTTTGGTTATCTTGTCTAATCACCTTGGTGTCCAAAAATGGAACACTATTTTGTGATTCTTTTTCGACGGTAAATTGTATATTGTCGTTGACGCTGTTGAATATTTGCAACGTTGTTTCTATTTTATCACTTGGCACAGCACATATTATATCGTCTACATATTTATAAATGAAAGGAAATTCAAAAGGAAGTTGGGGAACACACTGATCAAGAATCCAATCCATGACGTACCTACTAATAACTGGACTGATAATACTGCCCATTGGACAACCAAATATTTGTTGATATTGTTGTCCGTTATAAACGAAAAAAGTGTTATTAAAGATGAAGCTAATTATATCAATAAAAACATTTTTAGGAATGGTAGTATGATCAATTATCATTTCCCATTTTTCTTCTATTACAGTGACTGTTAATTCGAGCGGAATATTTGTAAAAAGACTGACCACATCTAAGCTAATTAATACAAAACCGTCAGGTAGTTGGAAATTTTGAATAAGTTTCCAACTAAAAACTTTTTCCACGTTTCGGCCGACATGTGTTTCAAAATTTTAAATAACATTTTTCTTTAATCAGAAACAAAATTAGTATAATAATTTTTAAAGTGTGTAGTTTAACCTGTAAAACTTTTCCAAATTTTTTAAAAAAAACATGTTTATAACAAAAATTTAATGAAGATAGATGTTTCTACGTCCGATTTTTCCAATTTAAAACTGTTAAACATATTTGTAAGTATTAAAAAAAAAACTTCAACATGTAACAAACAAGTTATACAAAATTAATGTACATTTTAGTATTCCCTGATGAAGTTACAAAATTAGTAACGAAATATTGGAATTTTAAATAAAATTAACAACTAAATGGGTTATTAATATAATTCCTGCCAATCACCGCCGAGAAATCCATTATTTATTTTATCAATCAACAAGTACGGCGTTACTTCTTCTTAATATTAATAATATTAATAATATTAATAATATTAATAATATTAATAATATTAATAATATTAATAATATTAATAATATTAATAATATTAATAATATTAATAATATTAATAATATTAATAATATTAATAATATTAATAATATTAATAATATTAATAATATTAATAATATTAATAATATTAATAATATTAATAATATTAATAATATTAATAATATTAATAATATTAATAATATTAATAATATTAATAATATTAATAATATTAATAATATTAATAATATTAATAATATTAATAATATTAATAATATTAATAATATTAATAATATTAATAATATTAATAATATTAATAATATTAATAATATTAATAATATTAATAATATTAATAATAATATTAATAATATTAATAATATTAATATATTAATAATATTAATAATATTAATAATATTAATATATTAATAATATTAATAATATTAATAATATTAATAATATTAATAATATTAATAATATTAATAATATTAATAATATTAATAATATTAATAATATTAATAATATTAATAATATTAATAATATTAATAATATTAATAATATTAATAATATTAATAATATTAATAATATTAATAATATTAATAATATTAATAATATTAATAATATTAATAATATTAATAATATTAATAATATTAATAATATTAATAATATTAATAATATTAATAATATTAATAATATTAATAATATTAATAATAATAATATTAATAATATTAATAATATTAATAATATTAATAATATTAATAATATTAATAATATTAATAATATTAATAATATTAATAATATTAATAATATTAATAATATTAATAATATTAATAATATTAATAATATTAATAATATTAATAATATTAATAATATTAATAATATCAATAATATTAATAATATTAATAATACTAGTAACAATAATACTACTAATAATAATAATAATATTAATAATAAACTAATAATAATAATAATAATAATAACAATAATAATAATAATAATAACAATAATAATAATAATATTAATAATAAATATGAGTACACCTGATGACGGCAGCAGATATTAGCGACCGAAACGTGAAAAATTGTTCTTTTGTTAATTAAAAATAATGGAAGTCCAATATTAATTATAATAATATTAAAACTAATAACAATAATTTTAATAATAATAATAATAATAATATTAATAATAATAATAATATTAATAATAATAATAATATTAATAATGATAATAATATGAAAATAATAATAATATCAATAAGAATAACAACAATAGTAATAACAAGAATAATAATAACAATAATAACAACATTAATAATAACAATAATAATAACAACAATAATAATAACAACAATAATAATAATAACAATAATAATAACAATAATACTAATAAAAATAATAATAACAATAATAATAATAATTACATTAATAATAATAACAATAATAATAATAACAATTACAATAATAATAACAATAATAAAAATAACAATAATAATAACAATAATAATAATAATGATAATAATAATAAAAATAATGTTAATAATAATAATAATATTAATAATATTAATAATATTAATAATATTAATAATATTAATAATATTAATAATATTAATAATATTAATAATATTAATAATATTAATGATATTAATAATATTAATAATAAAAATAATGATTTTAATAATATTAATAATATTAATAATATTAATAATATTAATAACATTAATAATATTAATAATATTAATAATAATAATAATATTAATAATAATAGTAATAATATTAAAATAATATTACTAATATTAATAATATTAATAATAATAATAATAATATTAGAAATAATAACAATAATATTAAAAATAATAACAATAATATTAATAATAATAACAATAATATTAATAATAATAATAATTATAATAATAATATTAATAATATTAAAAATGATAATATTAATAATAATATTAACAATAATAATAATATTAAAAATAATATTAACAATAATAATAATATTATTATTAATTATATTAAAAATAATATTAATAATATTAATAATAATAATAATAACAATAATAATAATATTAATAATAATATTAATAATAATAATAATAATAATAATATGAATAACATTTATAATAATATTAATAATAATAATATTGATAATATTAAAAATAATAATATTAAAAATAATAATAATATTAATAATACTAATAATATTAGTAAAATTGATAATATTAATGATATTAATAATATTAATAATGTTAATAATATTAATAATAATAAAAATACTAATAATAATAATACTAATAATAATAATACTAATAATAATAATAATACTAATAATAATAATAATATTAATAATAATAATATTAATAATAATAATTAACATACTTAAGATAGTTTTGTTATATTCAAATTACATAAATTTATCACAAATATTTGTTACACATATGGAATTTACCCAACCCCTATTTGAGCGAAGGCCTCCCCCATTTTCTTTCATTCCTGTCTGTTTTATTGCTTAGTGGTAGTCATATTGTTTCTTCTTTTGTCCACCTCTCGTTTCTTGTTCGAATGATGTTGTTTTATAGTTCTAGTTATGTCAGTAATGTTTGTTTTTCTTCAGGTCTGACAACCATATGATATAGTTTGAGATGTATTACTCACCTTTAAATTTTTGACCTCTATTTTTTGAAAAACCTGTATATTTGTATGTATACCGGATGGTGGCGGTTAGGGATGAACAAATGGATTTAAATATACCAATTTAACTTTATACCGCTGAAAGGCACACAGGAACATTAGGGTGCAGACATATTTATATATATCTGCACTCTTCAACGGTGGATACGGTTTCTTGTGCTCATGCGCCAATTGCATTTGATTCTTGTGGTCAAGAAATATCTGAGAGAAGTCGTAGGAGAGAATCTTAAGCTGGCTTTACGCCGGGCGTAACTCGTGTCAATAACAATATTATTTTAAGTTTTTTAAATATAGGCTTTCAATATGTTAATATCTTTGTTAGCAATCTTTTTAAAATTTCTAGAAATGTTAATAACATTGTTGTTAACTTTGTTAAAAACAGAAATTTTCCGATCGCTCTGGAGGAGGTCAAGATAAAATAATGTTAATAACAAATATTACTAATACGTTATTTTTGGTGGTAACATTGTTAAGATAATAATCTACTCGTACATTACTTTCCCCCAGAACTGAAGAAACTGTCAATAACATTGTTCGTAACAAAATTTGTTCAACAATTTAGGTACTTGCTATAACGTTAATAACTTTTAATTTTTTCTGAAAAATAAATATATTTACATTATTAATAACATTTTGTTTTTAATTTTGTTTTCTGAAAATATGTCAACAAATTTTGTTTGTTACATTGTTTTATTAACATTTACCAAGACGGCCAAACAAATTTTAGTAACTTATTGCTATTATTATTTTTGTTGAAAACAATGTTTTATTATATTTTTCGTTGTACAGCTAGCTTTAGCAGCAAATATGCATAGTTACCGGTAGTGTGTGTATGCGCTCGTGGTTGTGTGTCCGCGTAATAGACAAGGACAGCAATTTAATGTCCCGGACGCTTTCCACTTTCACGAGAAATGGGGTTCAGCGGTATTGAGCTCGGATACTCAGCTGTTTCCGGTAACCTTGCGATCAGCTGTCCTAGCGCCCTGATTACAGCGCCATTTGTTCTATCATTTTTATCAGTTTTTCGTAGCACTAATTCAAAAGCTGGAATCAGTTTGCTGTCTTACATTGAGGTCTAAACCTAAATATATGTTTTGTGTGTAGTTTTAAATAGTGACGTCAAACGTCAAACACTGTGGCAAACTTAAGAGACAGACCTTGTTTATGCTTTTGTTGACCTTGACTGTTTTTGTGTTCCTTGGAATCTTATCTTCTATAACTGATAAAATTTGACTGAAATAATATCATATTTACAGGTTGTAAAGTATGTATTATTTATATTCACCTTTAACTACAGCTTTTACTTCTATAATCGGCCGTATTTTTCCGTCTATATATGAAATAATATCTGCTAATGATATTTCCATATTCCAAAATTTAAATTATCACAGATATTTATAAAAAAAATACAAAAATAACTTATTTACATGTTATAATGTGTACCATATATATCTACCTTTAAATACAGCTTCTCCTTCTATAATCGGCCGTACTTTTCCGTCTAAATATGGAGGAATATCTGCTAATGATATTTCCATATCCCAAAATTTAAATTATCACAGATATTTATAAAAAATATATAAAAATAACATCATATTTACGTGTTATAATGTGTGCCATATATATTTACCTGTAAATACAGCTTCTCCTTCTATAATCGGCCGTACTTTTCCGTCTAAATATGGAGGAATATCTGATATTTTCATATCCCAAAATTTAAATAATCACAGATATTTATGAAAAAATACAAAAATACACAAGTTCATATACCACAAAGTTTATCTGAAGTCTGTTTCTGTTTTCCCTATTACAGTAAGCGATGTGAGCGTCATCTACATTTTGATGTTTTCGCGGATTATGTAAGAACAGTATTGTATGTAACATTTAATAGGGTTTTTGAAGCCAACGGCTTTTAAAGAAATGTATTGCATATAAATTTTAGTATAAAGTATATTAATATAAATTAAAAATAATGATAAATTATATAGTATTTATAAATGAATTTTTAACTTGATAAATACATTGTTCAAAACGGTCGCCAAATGACGCCACAACCGTAATGAGGTTACAACAACGAAGTTATTTCATTTGATGGTGTTTGTGCGCATGCGTGGCTTTTACCGAGAATTATTTTTGTTGGCGTTCAGATGTCAAATACATGTGTGTAACAAGAAAACTGTGGTTAAACTTACCCGATTAAAAATACATACAAATCAAAAGCACACGTACTGAAATAGTATCCGCCCAGTTGACGTGGATCACACGTGGATGCAAATCAGGTTATGTATGGGTTACGTTTAATTTTTCCCGTGCTACATTTTTGTAGCTAAATTCACTTGACACAACTTTACTATCTCATAGTTCATTAAGCTTTCTCTCTTGCTGGGGCTGGTCAAGGTCGTGCTGGGCTTGTGACGTCGCGGTATAACGTCATGGCAAGTTGCAAAATTCTTTTGAATTTTTCTTCTATTCTATGAATTTTTATAAAATAGAAAAAATATAGCTCTCATATTTTTATCTCTACATTAACAAATAAAAAATCTAAAAATTGTGGAAAACCCTATTCTGTACAACATTGTACTCTACGGTTTTTGCCATAAAATGAGTAGTAAGAGCAAGAAATTGAATAAAACTAATCCCAAGTTAAATTCATATCTTCACCCCTAACCGACACCACCCGGTATAATTAATATTACGTAATATGATTTTATTTTGGAATGATTTATTGTTTCAAACCTTTATTATAAAATAATTATAATAAAGTTGTACTATTATTAACTTCATTTGTATCAATTTACAATTTTTTACAACTTACATCAAAATAATCATACTTCATCGTTTGTTTTAAAACAATAATTGATAATTGGCAAATACCTTTCTAATACAGGAAAAATACAAAATAGTGTTTTTAAAGACATTCAGATGAAGTTGGTAAATAATATATTTTATAGATAATGACTGCAACTGTAGAAACTGTCTCTGAACAGCTGGACTTGGCGGCAATTATCCCAGCCGAGAAAGTTGTTTCCGCTGTTGCCCGAGCCATAACTCTTTCTGAAACCGACGTTGGTATGTTGCATATACATATTCCATAAATATACTATTCGCCTTTATTATCATTATCGTGATCGTTATCATTTGTCATTTATCATTTATCACTTATCATCATTATTGTTATTATTATTATTATTATTATTATTATTATTATGGCGCTTCGTGGCCGCGTGCCTAAGTGTCAGGCCGCGAATATGAAGAACCGGGTTCGATCTCGACAGACGCCAAATATTTCGAATTTTACATGGCACAAAATTGACCTCTGTGATGCACTCTCCACGTCAGCAATAAGTACCCGTGAGGTGACGCCTGGCAAGCGCCCACACTGTGCAAATATTTCATCATTACCGATATCTGTGTACAAAGCAGATTGGCACACCCAGCAATGGGTAATAAGCCGTGATGATATATTTATTTATTTACTTTATTTATTTATTATTATTATTATTGAAATGAGAATAATTTGGGAGCATTATTATTATTAGTATAATTTGTAGGTACGGACACTGGCTCTGTCCAACCTCAACCTGGAGATGAACGTGATCAACCAGTTGAACCAGAAGCAGGTGATGATCTCAGTGACTTTTGGCAAACTTCAATTGGTAAATTTCGCTTCACTATTGAACAGCTACCACAGTATTTGCAATATATTTACCAATTATTAAATGTAAGTTATTTTTCCTGAAGTAATTATTAATAATCCAATAAGGGCAAGAAAAAATTACGTTCATTTTTACATTACATAATTAAAGCAATGATAGAGATTAACACATTTAACCATTCTTATGCTCGTGGTAATTTTGAGTAATAATTTTAGTAATTAGCAAAGTAGTGAATAGAGATTGAATTATCTACTTGTAATGTAAAGGCACTAGTCACATGATTTTGTTAATAAAAACACAATGGTTACGTTCAACGACGCTAAAAATCTGGCAGAGTTATTTGTTCGTTGTCTACATAGCGGCATATGTACTCGTATAGTGCAAAAATTTACGATCGATCTTGCTCGTACAAACCGGAAATAAATTATGCTTATAGTTCGGGGTGGGCGCATTTAAACTCCGATATGTAGGTTGTGTCCTTTAAAACAACCAGCGAACGAATGACTTTCGATAAAAATCTTATATACAAAAAAATGATCAAGAATAAGGGGCTAATTTATCAGTAATAACAAACAGAAAATTCAACCAGAGGTTCTCAAACGGTAGAACAAAATTATATAATTTTTTTAATGGTACCTTATACAGGGTGTTCAATTTAAGTATTTCAACTTGGCAAACAACGCTCTTAAGTTGATCGAAATCTGGTGCAAGGAACACTCCCTTTCGGCAAATCCAGCCAAAACAGAGATAGTCCTGTTCACAAGGAAACGCAAAATTGGCGATCTTAGGATGCCGAAACTCTTCAATCAAACTCTAAGTTTATCAAGCAGTGTCAAATATCTGAGTATCATAATTGACAGCAAACTCAACTGGAGTCTACATTTAACCAATAAAGTTGAAAAAGCTTGTATAGCCTTTTGGCAATGTCGCCGTGCTTTGAGTCGAACTTGGGGCTTAACACCTAAGCTCACCCTTTGGCTATACACAGCCATTATCAGGCCAATGATTACATATGGTGCTATTGTCTGGTGGCCCAGAATCAGACAATCCGTATCAACATCTAAATTAGAACATGTACAGAGATTTGCATGTTTAGCAATAACTGGCGCCATGCGCACTACACCAACGGCAGCAATGGAAGTTCTTCTGTGCCTTCCCTCTCTTAATATCTACATTGAGGAGGTTGCACTGAAGTCTGTCTTGCGCCTTTTCCAACTAGGTCTCTGTCCTAAAATAGGAGCAAACAGTAAACACTGCTCTATCTTCAAAGAAGCAGCCTTGCGGGCTCCACTTCTACAGATGAGTAACGACTACATTGCTCCAAAATTTTATTTTGAGAAACCATATAAAATTAAATTAGACTGTCAGACACCTTCTATACCTGACATTCTCATTTTTACTGACGGCTCGAAGAGTGGAACAGGGTCCGGCTCTGGAATCTTCTCCGACCAAATGAACCTGTCTGTCAGTATTCCCCTTGGTGCCTATGTCACCGTCTTTCAATCTGAAATTCTAGGTATCCTGCATAGTGCACTACTAATTAAAGAACATAAAGTTCAAAATAAGAATATTAGGATAGCTTCAGACAGTAAAGCAGTTCTTAAAAGCCTTAGTGGATTTAAATTCACTTCAGGTCTGGTTGAACTTTGTCATCTTGCACTGTCAGATATATCCAAAAACAATGTCGTGGAACTCGCTTGGGTAAAGGGACACAATGGTATTGAAGGTAACATCTGTGCTGATAATCCAGCTAAACAGGGTTCGTCTGGTTCACCCTGGGGCCCAGAGCCATGCTACCCCTAGCTAAATCGGTCCTTCACAATATTACTCGAAACATTACCCTTGAAAAGTTTTCAGCTGGTTGGAGAAATATATCCACCTGTAAACAAACGAGGAACCTTATTCCTAAACCAACTTATAAGTTGGCCAATTATCTCATCAGATTTTCGAGGAACAACCTGAAATTTCTCGTTGGGGTCCTTACGGGACATGGTCGGTTCAACAAACACATGCACCGCATAAAAATCTCCGACAGTCCTCTTTGTAGAGGCTGTGAGATGGATGACGAAACAGTGGAACACATTCTTCTCGAGTGTCCCACTCTAGCGTTAAAGAGAGGATCCATGTTAGGGGAATTCTGGCCTTCCATGGCCGCTCTTAGCTCAGCTTCCCCCGCTGACTTGTTAGCCTTCTTCCTGAGCGTAGAATGGCTTCAAGATCGGTAGTTCGGAAGCTGTGCTCTAGGAGGTAGTACAATGGGCCCATTTGTGAGGCCTAAGTGCGCGTGGAGTTTCTTCACCCTCCACCACAAATCCAGAATCCAGAAGTGTTTCACTATTGCTATCTCGAGAACCGTAAGAGATACGAAGTCGGTTAAATTAACAAACAATTTCTATATTATAAGACCATTAAAATGAGCATTACAAACATTTTTTCAACCAGTGGTTCTCAAAATACAGAATTCAACTTTTTAATTTTAAATAAGAACCTACTTTTTTATTCGCCTATTCGATTCAGCATTTTATTCTGAATACAACGATACGAATACAATTATTATTTTCATATATATTTCTACATGTAATGAGAGTGCCATGACAAAAACAATTGAATATTTTGTTTTGTATCACATGTCAAAGTGCTAATTCGGATGCATTCGTATCGAAGCGAGTTAGCGTACAAGATCAAGAAGCTGAGATAAATGTATTAGCATATTTTGAAGCTAATCCAACAGCTTCAGTTAGAATAGCTGGCGCTGAGTGTAATTTAAGTGTGGGCACGATCCATAGGATTTTAAAGAAATATAAATACAGACCATTAAAAATGATTAAAATTCACCATTTTCATCCTGGTGATCGTGAGCGAAGATTAGAATTTTGTAATTTATTGATAAATTAGGATCCAGATATCTTAAAATCAATTATTTGGACTGACGAAGCCAATTTTTCTAATAATGGTATGTCAAATAGAAAAAACACACACTACTGGAGCCGAGAAAATCCTGTTGCTGTACGAGAGAGAAGTTTCCAGCGAAAATTTAATATAAATGTTTGGTGTGCCATTTTCAGTGATAATATTTACGTACACATGTACGAAGGTACATTGAGTGGTAACAGATACCTGAATTTAATTCAAAATATGCTGAGTATTATTTTGGAAGACATACCAGTAGCTGAGTTGGGAAACATTTATTTCCAGCAAGATGGTGCACCAGCTCACAATTCACGTCAAGTTAGGGATTACCTAAACGAACGGTTTCCAAATCGGTGGATTGGTACTTATGGTCCTATTCCGTGGCCCGCAAGATCACCAGACCTTAATCCCCTGAACATTTTTTATGGGGTTATGTTAAATATAAAGTCTACAAAACTATCTATCCAGATATTCAGCATTTGAAAAATGCAATCGAAAATATTATATCCCACATAGACGGCCGAAATTTAAGAAAAGTAAGAACTAATATGTTCAGAAGGCTGGAATTATGTATAAATCAGCATGGCAATAATTTTGAACAATTTTTATATTTTTTAAAGCATCTAAATCGCCCAAACAATGATGAAAACAAAATATTCAATTGTTTTTGTCATGGCACTCTGATTACATGTAGAAATAAATATGAAAATAATGATTTTTCTTTTGCATTTTGCTCGTTTTTTTCGTTATATAAGGGTATAAACATTTTACATCGTTGTATTCAGAAAAAAAATGCTGAATTGAATAGGCGAATAAAAAAGTAGGTTCTTATTTAAAATTAAAAAGTTGAATTCTGTATTTTGAGAACCAATGGTTGAAACAATTTTTTGTAATGCTCATTTTAATAGTCTTATAATATAGAAATTGCTTGCTAATTTAACCGACTTCGTATCTCTTACGGTTCTCGAGATAACAATAGTGAAACACTTAAATTGAACAGCCCGTATAATTTTTTAGCCCATTTAAAGAGATTTTTTCTTATATAAATATTGTGTAGGACTGTATAACAATTATTTCGAGAAACATAGTACTCAAAATTAAAAGTGTTACAATATTGCAATAGACTATGCAAGACACAGGTATTGCGTCTGTCACGCAGGTTATACTAGTAGTAAAACCATTTTTATTACATTATTTCTAATTGTTAATACCATTTTCCTCGAAATAATTGGTGCTAACGCTAACAGTATTTCAAAGTGTTTGAGTCCTGTCCTGACCTCCAAAGCTGTCCACGCAACATGCCCACTCAAACTGCCCACGCAACATGTCCACCCAAATTGCTCACGCAACATGCCCACCCAAACTGCCCACGCAATATGCCCACTCAAACTGCTTACGCAACCGGTCCACCCAAACTGCTCACGCAGCATGCCCATGCAACATGCCCTCCAAACTGCTTACGCAACATACCCACTCAAACTGCCCACGCAACATGTCCACCTAAACTGCTCACGCAACATGCCCACCCGAACTGCCCACGCAGTATGCTCACCCAAATTGTCCATGCAACATGCCCACCCAAACCGCCCGCTCAAACTGCCCACGTAACCGGTCCACCCAAACTACTCATGCAATATACCCACCCAAACTGCCCACACAGCATGCCAACCCATATTATCCACGCAACATGCCCACCCATATTATCCACGCAACATGCCCACCTAAACTGCCCACGCAGCATACCCACCCAAACTGCCAACGCAACATGCCCACCCAAACTGTCTACACAACATGCCCACCCAAACTGCCCTCGCAACAATCTGCGCGTGCAACTTTTATAAAAACCACTTACAGAAACAATACCTAACGCTCAGAGCTCGGATTTACGTAGAAAATGGTTTAGGTAGACAAAGAAATAGTGCTTACGCAACATGCCCACCCAAACTGTTTATGTAGATTTGTTATATGCTATTTTTTATATACGAGTATGTTACCGCTAATACCCAAAATCCGTTAATACGAATAATAACTAAGAAATTTAGGAATTATGCGAAATAACTATTTACTTACTTTTAGGGGTGGTCCCTGTTTGGTACTGATCTACCGCCTCATAATTACCAAATTGTTGCACAGAATAAGTGTGAGCATTATTATTTTTAAATGAAAGTCTGCCGTTCATGGGTGGTCGCATTATCAAAACAGACTACGTTTATTGTTATGAGTTTGCTATTGGCGAAGAAAATTAACTCGTAGCTGCCTGGTGGCAAAATTATAAACTTGTCTAAAAAGTAATGAAACTTGTGTTTACGGTTGACATAGTTCCCTTCAAACAATACTGCACTTTAAATCAATTTACATTTAAACATATATGAACTTTATTTATCTATTTCCCTGTCTCACACTGTTAAGTTCTGACTATTACTTTTTTCAGCAACCATTTTGTAAAATCGGTGCTGCCTCTATCGATCATTGCCAATAACTAGGTATTTATAAATGGAGTGAAATTAGTGAAGCGTTGCTCAGCGACGCAGCTGTGTATTTACAGTTTCATAAAACCGTCGGCAATATAAAAATGCGTATAATCATAAAAGATTATGTACCCAGTTGTAATATACGGGGTCAAATTATATAGCAGTATACTTACATAAATTAAATAATTATTTTAATACACTATTAAATAGTTTAATAATTTATATATACTTATAAATGTGAGAGAAATACATAAAACCTACGGGTTGGACAGTGATTTAACTATGCTGAAGTGGTTCGGAGCACCCCTGGCTTCCTTATTAAATATTTTTGAACAATTTTTGAATAAAGAAACAATTTTTAATAATAAATTATTTCATCCGTTAAGAATATACTTCTGTATAGAAGGGTAAAGTATATTACTCCTACAAGACCCTAGCTTCCTTATTGAATAAATTTTGAAGCGTTATAAATAAACAATTTTTAATAATAAATTATTTTATTCGCTAAGAATATATTTCTGAATATAAGGGTAAAGTACATAACCACTACGGTTTAGCCAGTAATTCTAATGAACAGGGGTGGTTAATAGGATGGCATCTTCCTTATTAATTTTGAAGTGTTACAGATATACAAATTTTATTAATAAATACTTTCATCCGCTAAGAATATACTTCGGAATATAAACGTAATGTACATCACCCCTACGTGTTGGCGAGTAATCATAATGTACAGGGGTAGTTAACAGGACCCCAGCTTCCTTATTAAATATATTTTGAAGTATTACAAATATACAATTTTTAATAATAAATTATTTCATCTGCTAAGATGATACTTCTAAATATACGGGTAAAGTATATCACCCCTGCGGGTTAGCCAGCAATTCTAAAGTACTGGTACATGGGTGGTTAACAGGACCCCCTAGTTTTCTTATTAAATAAATTTTGAAGTGTTACAAATAAACAATTTTAATAGTAAATTATTTATCTGCTAAGAATATAATTCTGAATGTAAGGGTAAAGTACATCACCACTACGGGTTAGCCAGTAATTATAATGGACAGGGGTGGTTAACAGGACGCCAGCTTCTTTATTAAATAAATTTTGAAGTGTTACAAATAACAATTTTTAATAATAAATTATTTCATCTGCAAAGATAATACTTCTGAATATACCTCTACGGGTTAGCTAGTAATTATAATGTACAGGGTTTTTTTTAAACTTTAAATACGTCTGCTAGTTGAATGCGACTGTCTGCCGACCTCTACTTTTTAAAATTTGATTATATGCATAATAAATTATGCACATGGTACGTATTTCACGAGGAAGTTTTCGGCTTTTTTTTAAGTTTTGAGTGCCGTCTGTATCAAAAATTCGACCGCGTGAAGCGGCAGAAGCATATGTTCTACTAGTAGGTAAAATATATAATTCTAGTCACTTTGGCGTTTACTTTAACCTGGAACTAATGACACTTGGAGGACGATTTTGAACCTTTTTTTGAAAATTATAGCGAGTAAAGGCGATCAGTTGCGGCCGGCAGACGAGAGATTTTTCTTTTAGAATGGACAGTACTACATATCAAACTTTTGGTATTTTATGAGTCACTTGTCACCGCTGGTCGAACGTTTCTGAAACGTGGGCGTGAACTTCGCAGAAGGCGTTGACGTAATTGTCGCTGGCGTACAGTGTAAATAGACGGGAGATAAACTGTATTAGTCACGCTCGACTGATCCTTTTATTCTATTGTTCTGGAGTGTTTCGGGAAATTACCTAGAGTGTTCTAAAATAATGGGCAGTTATATTAAAGCGATGCAGTACTGTGCGAGGAATCAATTAGGTATAGAGTTCTGTTAGTAAAGTTGAAGGCAGATGTTCAATTGGGCTGACGAAAGTAAATGATATTTGTGTTTAAGTATTTAATTATATTCTTAGTCTTAAATTAGTATTTAATATTTGTTTAACCATCAGTAATAGTCATAGTCATAGACGTAAAGGAATGGTGACGTAAATGTGAAAGATCTGGGAACGATCCTCTTGGAAAGAGAAAAGCACCTATGAGACAGAATAATGTAGGAAGCCTCATGGAAAGAGTAGCAATTGACATTGCCGATCCATTTCCAGACAATGAAAATAAATACATCCTGTTCGCGATGTACTACTTTACTAAGTGGACTGAAGTGTATGCAATACCTAATCAGGAAGCATCTACGGTTGCTGAGGCATTAGTCAAAGAATTCTTCGTCGCATTGGGGTACCTCTGGAATTCCATTCAGACGAAGGAAGTAATTTCGAGCCAGCACTCTTTTAAGATCTTTGTCGGCTACTAGGAATTAATAAGACAAGAACAACACGAACGAGACTGGGACCTGTATGTCCATCTATTTTTAATAGCATATCGATCTGCTCTGAATGAAACTACTGCATAGTACATATCAAAAATTAAACTGTCATCTCTAACTTGATTCAGAATTTTCTTTTTAATGTTATTTATTTCAAAATCTTTCCTCATTAATTAAATTCTGAACCTTTACAAAACTAAGGTATTATTTGAAATTAATCCCATTTCGTTGCAAAGTCCTTGTAGTCTCGGCTTATGCAGAGGTATAGTCAAGATGTCTACTATTTGAAATTCTGATGTTACTTCATTAATTTCAACTTCTCCATTTGTGACTAATTCTCTGACGAAAAATGCCTTGTTTAAATATGTTTGGTTCATTTGTAATATTCTGGATTTTGAGATAATTTAATGACAGCCTCATTATTCACGTGTAGTACTGGTTGTTCTTTCATTTAGTAATACTGTTATATAAACGTTTCAACTAAACTAGTTCGTTAGCAGCTTCGCTAGCAGCTACTATTTCTGCCTCTGTGGTAGATATTGCAACTGTAGATTGTAAATTACTTAACCATGAAATCACTATCTGCATGATTTGCGTCACTGTAACTCTCCAAAACTCCTATCTTGAAATTTTGACGGTAAATTATTCCATAGTCAGTAGTTCCTTTTAGATAACGAAATATTCGTTTAACGCGAATCCAATCATTTATTGTAGGATTTTCTAACTTGAGAAGCAACTCTAATGGCATGGTATTGAAAATTTTCCACATTACTGTCTTCTTCAGTTTCCTTTCCTGATTCACCACCATCTTTAATAACAGAGTTGATACAGTTCGACACTCATTCATCCCAAATCTCTCAAGTATCTTTTCTGTGTAACCTTTCTGACTAATTTTAAAAGATTAATCTTTCTCTTTCTCTATTTCTAGACCTAAAAAGTAAGTTGCTGTCTTCGTAGTTATCTTGAATGCTTTCTCTAAATTTTCAATAAATTTGTGTAGTTTATTTTGATTAGTCGCATCTACTAAAGCATCATCAACGTACAAAGCAATTAATAGTTTGACGATGCCTTCTTTCTTAATATATAAACAAGAATCTGCTTTACTCTCTTTAAAACCTTGATTAATTAAATATATGGGAACTACCGAATTCGAAAAACTCATAACAGTAAGTCGACGGTAGCATATATAAACCGTTGTGCGATGCAGGAACCAACAGTGAACCTCTCAAGGAGCGGCTTAAAATACCTAAGAACCTGCTGAAGTTCAAAGAATTTATGAGGACATATGTTGGTAGTAGAAAAGTTCGATTCGGAGTGACGACTGAGGTACAATAAGATCTACGAGGGCAGTTTACAAGGAAATCTAACTAGCCATGAAACAAAAGACGAACGATAACAATTTTTTGTTGTCAGATTTGTGACATTTTTAAGTTCATACAGTAAGTTGCACTCAAATCGTAGTAAAGCCTCTCATATCCGTCACTCACGGGGCCGAGGAATGGTCGGTACAAAAAAGGTCGGATAATCCGAAGAATAAAAAAATACAAATAAATGAGTGTGTATTAGACAAAATAGTTATTTAACAGAAATATGTGTGTGTAAATTCATTTAAAAAAGTCAGTAATAATTTTTTGTTTTAAATTACCTAACCTTGTTCTAGTCGACGCGTCTCTCCATTTCTTAATCCATAGCACATCTATCGGTGTTGCTGTTGGATGCTGTTCGATGTATTTCATTGCGACTTCGAATGCTTCTTTAGCTGCCGAGTGACTAATCTTTCCAGAGTCTTCTTTTTCGTCGTCATCCGTTTCATTTTCCACCACTTCAGCATAAAAAAACTCTGGCTACGATCTGGTCGTCGTCGAGATCCTCGTTGATCACGCCTGTTATGTCTCCCTCAGATAGCCACTCTTCTACATCGTCTGGTTGTATCACTTCATTAATAAACTGTAAATCTTGGACTAATTGCGCTACATCTATATTTATGTTTTCAGGCGTATCATGGGTTGGTTCACCATCCATTACACTCGGCCAAATTTTTTCCAATATTTTTAAAGAGTGGTATCTTTCATTTCTTCCCACGCTTGAGCTACAATATGAATTGAATCTTTTATATTCAGACTTTATTGCTTCAAATAGGTTTGAGCCTTCTTCTGTATTTTCTAATAAGGAGCCGGCATATTTTCGTCTAAACCTCATCTTCAATCACTCAATGACGCCCTGATCCATTGGTTGGATCAAGGGAGTCACACGAGGGGTTAGAAACATAGCTTTAATATTTCTCATTATGAGTTAATTTCAGAAGGATGACTGGGGGCATTATCGGGAAGCAAGACGGCACGGATCGGCAAATTGTTCATTTTTAAGTATGTTTCTACAGCTGGAACAAACTCTTCAAAAAACCATGTTTTAAATAAATAATTGCACATCCAAGCTGATTTTTGATGTCTATAATAGACAGATAACGATGTCATGTTAATATTCTTAAATGTTCTGGGCTTATTGGTTTTCTCAATGACAAACAATGGCATTTTGTGGCTGCCACTTGCATTACTGCATGTTGCGATAGTCAGTCTACCCTTTCCTAATTTTGTCCCGGTCTCATTTTCATTTTTTGCTGCAAGGGTTTTTTTCAGGAGCATCTTAAAATTTAACCCCGACTCGACAATATTATAGACTTAGTCTGGATGCATATCGTTTTCTTTGATAAAAACTTCAAATTTTTTCACGAAGTCATTGGCCGCATCATCGTCAGCTGAGAGCTTTTTTCCAGAAATGGTAACATGGCGAATACCATGACGACGCTTCTATCGACGAAGGCATCCTTCACTTGCATTGAAGGTTTCCCCTTTCTCTCCTTATTTATTATATAAAATCGCCGCTTTCTCTTTAATTATAGGACCTGACAGAGGTATCCCTATGCGTCTTTCTTAACAAAACCAAACCCAGAGTACCTAAGAGTTCAAATTTTGGCTTTTTAAGTGACTTCCTATTTTTTAAAGCTTCTTCACCTTCCACCGCCAAAGAGTATGATTCTAGATTTTTTAAATTTTTTCTCGTCCTTAATTGTTGTGATGCCTATTCCTAGATCAAAAGATAATTTTTGAACTGATTGCTGTAAAACTTCTAATTTCTTCTGTAGCGTGCATACAATATGTTTGCGTAGCCATAATCACTGCTATAACAACTGGCGTTGAACCGTTAATAGAAGTATTTCTTGCGCACTTGAAAATTCGCAACGCTCGAGATACCCCGAGGAGGTGGATATCGCGAGGTCGGACATGAGGGGTTCTACAGTATTTATTATAGTTTAGCGTAGAATTTTGGGTTAAAAAATGAGTGAAACTTAATTGAAGCATCGGAGTGTGATAAAAAATCTGATGTGGTCAGCACCAAACCTCCCGCTATTTAATTTTTATTAATTTAAATATACATACTTAGTTATTGCAGAAAGTGTATTAAGATCAATTCCATATAACTATGATTCTATTTCCTTTTTTTTTAAATGTTACTATAATTATTTGAAATAATTAGTTCTTTGACAGTGACTTTTATCTGTCAGTTACATACATTTGAGATATGAACTGTGTAACCAAGGAGTTTTGCTTGTTTAAAGCGTAGGTTCCGGGTTTAAAATTATAGATAATTTTATAAATTTATCCACAAAATATATAGAAAAAATATTTATGCAAATCTGTTGAAAATTGAATAATCATTAATTTTTATAAAAACACAAATCTTGAAAAAATAACATTTGAAGGTATTTTTCGAAGAAAATCTATTTTGAGCTTAAAGTAAAGTGCCATTTCCGTTTATCTGATATACACCAAAATCTAATGGCTTCTTCCCATATTATAATAAGGTAGAAATACAAGGTTTCAAAATTTTCTGAATGATAGTATTTGAGTTAGAGCGGAGGATCCACACACACATACACACACACGCACGCACATCATCGTGAAAATGTTAAAATTGGATTCTAGGAACCTTAAAACGTGGTCATTTATCAAAATCTTGATATGCGATTTTTAGCACGATCCCTATACCTCCCTTACCAAGAGTAGCGGGAGGTAAAAAGATAAAAAAGAAAGAACAAAAGAAGGCAATGGTCCTAAAATTATTCGTGAGCGACAAGTTATTTTAAAGTAAAATTTTGGTGTAAACAGTTTCGATGGGGAAGGGATTCGATACAGGGTGATCCAAAATCTGATCGACCACTTGAAACACGAACTGCAAAAAATGTTCAACAAGTTGAAAAATTGGTGCTTACAGATCGACGGTTGAAGGTTTCTGTTATTGTCAAAGAACTATCTTTATCTGAAACCAGTGTTTGGAAAATTTTACGTGATGATTTGGGTACGAGGAAGGTGTCTTCACGGTGGATACCCAGACTGGTTCACAAAGCGCGTAAAGTTGCAGACATTATCAGGGATTGCGGTTTTAAGGTACTATAACATCCACCTTACAGCCCCGATTTAGCACGTAGTGACTTTTTGTATCTAAAAATATGAAAAAAATCATAGCTAGTTAGATTTCTTTATAAAGCGTATTTAAGGTGCCAGCAGTTGTATCAATAGCTCACTGCGTTGCACAAGATCTTCGCATGGACATAGGAATAGCACTCGTTTTCAAGAAGAAATTTGGTCGCATAGACGAATTACGAGAACAGCATCATACTGTGGGTAAGGCTGTACAGCTTCAGGAGAATGGACGTTCTGGTGACTAATCGGCTTTCTAATCACAAGTCGAGTTACATTGATATGTGACGAACAGTTTGAAGAAGGACGTGAACAATCGGAATATTAAGAAATTGGTAATACCAAAAATTTAATGTGGTTTATATAAATTGAAGAGCCCGGGGAAAAAGGATGAATGTCCAATTTCTAGCAAAATGAGATGATTGGTCCTACTTATAGGTTGAAGGTGCGACTTTCAAATAATATTGTAACGTTTAATTATTTGGGTGAAGTATTAAAATCAAAGAATTATTGTTAATTGAATTAAAGGTTTATTAAACGATAAATAAATAGTGAAAATATAATAAAAATGACGATTACTATGGTTAAACAAATATTAAATACTACTATTTATTTGTACGCTATTTATTTCACTGCACTCTCCTACTTTTATTTAACTGTTCATTTATTTCGTTACGCGTACCAATCTTAGCCTGCCGGTCTGTTGCAGACCGTTGTAAAGTCTACGCGATATTAATATCACTATATTTATGTCACTATTTATATCACATTCAGCGCTCCGACTTCCCTCACGGGACTTCACTTGTCAGCTCACTTCCACTCTACTAACAACTTCCACAGCCTCACTATACTCAACTGACTTCCACACTCTCTGTATACTCAACTGACTTCCGCAGCGTCTGTATACTCAACTGACTTCCACAGTGTCTGTATACTCATCTGACTTCCACAGCCTTTGTATACTCAACTAACTTTCACACCGTCTGTATACTCAACTGACTTCCACAGCGTCTGTACACTCAGCTGACTTCCACAGCCTCTGTATACTCGACTGTCCGAATGCACTAACGGAACTGTACTAAGTGACTCTTTAACTCTGCTGCGCCGCCTTATATACCCTACATTGTTCTAGAACAACCCAGAACAATCCGCCAAGCGTTCGTGATTACGCTTATCTCCCCCCACCCCTATTTGTTTACACAGGTGTTTGCTAGCCTGCTGCGCGCTGCAATGGGGACTTATGAAATTGACGTCATACGACACATATCCTCCTCTCTAGTACTACTCTACTCTATGAACAGAACTTTGACACACATGACATTATTTAATGTTTTAGATAGATTTCTGGTAGGTCACTATATTGTAACGTTTTTATTTATTTGGGTGAAATGTAAATATTAGACAATTATTATTAATTAAAATAAAAGTTTATTATAACGATAAATAGATATTAAATATATTTAAAAGATGATAAATATAACGAACATTACGATTATACAAATATTAAACACTAGTTAAGACTAAGAATATTATAAAATACTTAAACACTAAGATTATTTATTTAAACAATATATAACTCATTTATTTATACAACCATATTTATTTATGTTTACCACTTGTCGACTATCTGTTTATATCACCTATTTAACACGCGACGCTTATTTATAGCAGACTGTCCAATACTTTTGCTAACAGTGCTTATATACTCCGGCATTTGTATTCGAGAACTTACTAAAACACTATTCCAGATAAAAACTCAAACACAATAGGATACATCAACCGCGTAATTAAGTAGGTTCAGGCTAGTCTGTTGCGTCGTCGCTAAAAATAGACACTCGCTCGTCCCTGCGACAGCGGCGGGGTCAGCGGCGGGGACAGCGGTGGAGACAGCGGCGGGGACAGCGGTGGGGACAGCGGCGGGGACAGCGGCGGTGACAGTTGGACGTTGGTTGGCCAGTTCATGTAGTCGCCCAAATTTCGCCTTAAAGGCTGACGCTATGCCGCGGGACATCTTTAAGTCTTCTGATACACAGTGACCGAGGGAATAATCTGAAGACACGTTGAATAGATCTCGGTGTTCTTTTTTCTTCACGCCGAACCGCGCCTGGCGGCCAAAGGAATAGTTCTCCATGAAGTCTTCAAAAGTTGGTTCTTATGTTATGATCCGACGAATCGTTGCTCCATTATGGTCTTTGTGGTTGTCTCCGGCGAAAGGGGCTAACTGATCAAAGTGTACTCGGCTTCCCGCTAGGTCGTTTCTTAATTCTGTATACCACGTCGTTTATCCTTTTGACTACCTCATAGGGGCTTTCCCAATTCTTTTGCATCTTTGGTGATAAACCGTGACGTCTTTGTGAGTTGTAAAGCCACACTAAATCCCCAGGTTGATATCCACCCTTTTTGGCCTTGATGTCATACCGGTCCTTCATTCGGTCGCTGGCAGCTTGAATGTTCGTACGGACTTGTTCATGAATGTCATCCATTCTTCTCTGTAAGTCCGTAACGTAATATTCCCCGGCCAGCTCTTCCCCAGGTTTACTGCCGAACACCAAGTCGCATGGTAAGCGCAACTCACGCCCGAATAAGATGTTCGCAGGAGTTTTCCCTGTTGTTTCATGCACGGATGAACGACAAGCCATCAGGAACAGATGGAGATGTCGGTCCCAGTCTCTTTGGTGGTTGGAGACTACCTTCGACAAATATCGGTTGATCGTTCTGTTCATTCGTTAAAGCATGCCATCAGACTGCGGATGTAATGCAGTTGTTCTGGTTTTATTCATTCCTAATATCTTACAGACATTTTGGAAAACGGCAGACTCAAAATTTCTTCCCTGGTCGGAGTGGAGTTCACGTGGTACTCCGAATCGGCTTATACATTCTTTAACTAAAGTTTCAGCGACCGTGGTGGCTTCCTGGTTGGGTAATAGATACGCTTCAACCCATTTGGTGAAGTAGTCCATGACAACCACGATGTATTTATTTCCTTCGTCACTTTCTGGGAATGGTCCAGCCACATCAATTGCAATAGGCTCAAATGGACTGCCAACGTTGTATTGACGCATTGGAGCTTTTCGTCGTTTATGCGGACCGTTACTTCCAGCGCAAACCACACATTTCTTGCACTAATCATTAACATCCTCCGTGAAGTTAACCCAGTAAAACCGCTGGCGCAATCTTTCTAGCTTCCAGATCTGTCATGGATCTCTTTCAACACGTCTGGTACTCTACTCTTAGGAATAACTAACTGAGTTATCTTCTCAGTTCCATCAGCATCTTCTACCACACGCTTTAACAGGCCATCCTCAATCACCATGCGCCCAGTACGATTTTATACTCGGTGAGTGCGGTGCAATATCTTCCCATACTGGTTTGCTCTCCTCTGCTTTCTATTCTAGTATAATTTTTAAAGTCGGGTCTTTTTCTTGATCTTCGCGTAGTCCATCGAGCTGCCAATTATAGTCGACTACTGTTGTCCTGGCGACGATAGAAAATTTCTCTTCTAGTCGACTACAATGCTTGCAATCATCCTGGCAGGGCCTTCTGGACAATGCGTCGGCATTATGATTCCTGCAGTCTTTCAATCCATCTAGCCACCTGACCTTCAGGATTCTTGAATTGTAGCAGCCATTTTAATGCAGCATGGTCAGTTCAAATCAAAAATCTCCATCCGTTCAAATATTTTTAGAAATGTTCCACGGATTTCACGACTGCCAAGAGTTCTTTTCTGGTAATTTCTCTCTGGTTTTGACACCATTTCCCACATAGCTGGCATCTAGTATGAACTCTCCTTCAGGTAAAGGATAACTCAGGACAGGTGCGCTTAGAATGTTTCAGTTCTTTGAACGCAACTTTGACCTTCTTCAGTAAGCCTTGTCAGTGGCTTGGCTATGTTGGCAAATCCAGGTACATATCGTCGATAATAGGTACACAAACCAAGAAATCTTCTAAGTTCGTATTTGTCTCTAGGTGCAGGCCAATCTCTCAGTCTTTATCTTTTCCGGGTCAACAGCAATACCCTTATCAGAAACCACGTGTCCAAGGTAATGTACTCTCCTTTGAAACAGGTGACACTTCTTGGGGCCTTCCGCAATCTCTGGAAAACCTCTTCCAAATTCTTCATGTGGTCCTCGAATGTTTTGCCTACCACATTAATGTCGTCGAGATAGACTAAACAGGTTTCCATGATAGCCCAGCCAATACTGTTTCCATAAGTCGTTCAAAGGTTGCAGGGACATTGCAGAGCCCAAATGGCATTACAGTAAATTGCCAGAGTCCGGTACCAATGGTGAAGGCTGTCTTTTTCTTATCTTTTGAATCCAAATCTAGTTGCCAGTATCCGCTCTTTAGATTTAGAATATAGAAAATCTTCGAGCCAGTCAAAGTGTCTAGTGTATCGTCTATTCAAGGTAGCGGGTAGCTATCTTTCTTAGTTACGTTGTTAAGTTGACGGTAATCGACGCAAAATCGTGTAGAGCCATCTTTCTTCTTCACAAACACCACTGGTGAAGCCCATGGACTGCTTGAAGGTTCGATCACACCTTCCTTTTTCATGTCCTCAATAATTCTTTCCGCTTCCTCAAGTTTCGCCAACGGTAGTCTTCTTGCTGGTTGGTGGATGGGTCTTGCGTTGCCGGTGTCTATCTTATGGTAAACCACATTAGTTCTCCCGTTGGTCTTCTTGTCAAGTTGGAACACATCTTTACATCTTCCAATTAATTTCTTCGCCTTGGTTCTCTGGTCGGCGGTCAGTTCTTAGAAGGATGTTGATAATGGGTTAATTAACGTGTCCGGAACTTCCTGAAATGTTTCCTTTGGCCTTAACAGTTCGAATAATCGAGGATACTGCCAAGCATTCTCCTACAATTGTTCCTCTCTTAAGAACAACAGGATCAAAATTTACGTTCATTATTTGAACTGGTATTAACTGACTGGCATTGATCAGTGATTTTCCTACAACAACTCCAGTACCAGTCTTCACATCATCATTCGTGGGCTTAAGCATAACAATATTCCCCTCACAGAAACTACCATCTAATTGTGCTTGCACAATACAATCACTTTGTTCTGGAAGGGTAACATCTTCGGCCATTAGTACGCGCAC
This sequence comes from Harpalus rubripes, assembly GCA_963082715.1. Classification (NCBI taxonomy): domain Eukaryota; kingdom Metazoa; phylum Arthropoda; class Insecta; order Coleoptera; family Carabidae; genus Harpalus; species Harpalus rubripes. The sequence goes on along the minus strand of OY720458.1, from coordinate 29,121,346 downwards.
AGCCTTGTCTTCTCGTGGGTTCAAAACAAGTTCTTCTTCATTGACCATCATTACACCATTCTTAAGTTCAAGTTTAAAACCGTGCTTTTTTATTACATCCATACCGAGTATTAATTCATCTTCAACGTCAGTTACCAGCGCACGATGTTTAAAGGATGTGCTTCCAATAGTGATGGTCATATCTATTTCTCCTAATGTGGTAGCTTGTTCTCCCGTCGCTGTGCGCAATCTCCACTTGGTTGGTTGAAGATGCGTCTTGCCTGTGTTCTTTACTAAGTCGGCTCTAATTATAGTCTTCGTTGCACTCGTATTCAGTAACATTTTTTGTGGTCTTCTATCAACAGAGCCATTCACGTAGATGCTGCTGGCTTGATGATGAAGGGATGCGACATAACTGATGGATTGTGGGGCTACTAGATTAGGGGTCGACGATTGCCCCTTCGCATCAACCCGACTTAGTTTACCGACTCCTTTTCTTCTTTTACCGATTCTGTCTCTCTTTGCATTTTTCTGCAAAGTCTCTGCGGATGACCCTGTTTGCCGCAATACCAACAGAGGAGTTTCTTTCTTTCGGCAAACACTTCATTTACAATTCGTCGCATTTTCTCTTCTAGGTCTTTCGTGTCTTCTTTTCTCTCGGCATCAATATTTCGCACCCGAGGTTGGTTACGTGAAGCTTGTTTGGCAGCTTCTTGTTCTAGTGCGTATGAGAGTGCCTCAATTAATGTTTTTGGGTGGGACAATCGTAGTGCTTGCTGCGTTTCGCTATCTCGAACTCCGTAGACGAATGCTTGAACGGCCAGGCACTCCAAACCGCTGTCAGGAGCTGCAGGATGTGCGAGACGAACCAAACGACCTACATCGACTTCAAATTCTTGAAGACTTTCTTTTGAACTCTGATAGCGGTTCCTCAGTTGCGTCTGGTACACCTGCTCCAGGTGCGCATTGCCATATCGCATGTCCAACCGCTTGACTAGTTAGTCGTAGTCCTCTTGTTCTTCCTTCAGCGTTTGTAAGATGTCGATGGCTTCCCCACGCAACTAAATAGTCAACGCTGTAGCTTTTTCTTTAGACGTTCAGTTATGTGCTTTCGCAGCCGCTTCAAATTGTTTTAAATAATTCTGCCACGAAAACTTTCCATCAAATTCTGGTGTTTCGATATGCATTGTTGTAGTAGTTTCAGATTTTACTACTTTCCTTTTTTCTTGTAAACTTGCCTTCGCTACATCGAAATTTGGCATTGACGACAATGTAATTCTAGTGACCTTTTCTTGTAATTCTTCAATCTTTTTGTCATAGTCAACTTTTAAATTCTTCAAGTCTTCTTCAGTTTTTCGAGAACTTTCCATTAATTTTTCTTTCAAACTTCTAGAATGTTCCATTAATTATTCTTTTAATGTTCTAGAATTTTCTTCAAATTTTTACTCTAATGTTCTACAACTTTCTTCTGATTTTCTATAGCTCTCCTTAAATTTTTGTTCTAATGTTCTAGAATTTTCTTCTGCCTTTCTAGAACTTTTCACTGTCTTGTTTTAATTCTTCTCTTAGTGTTCTGGAACTTTCTTCTGATTTTGTAGAACTCTCTTCTATAAGTTTACGAATGTCACACTGAATTTCGAATAAGTAATCATCAGGATTTTCACCAGCATCCGATTATTGCTTCTCTTAGTCTCTCTTGAAGGACTGACCTCTTTCCTGTTGTGTCCAAATCTCTTTCTTCCAACTCGGTCTTGAGATCACTTACTTTTAATTGTTTAGTTGTCATTTTATTTTTATTTGCACTTCACAATTTAATAACCCCACACCTGACACAAATTACAACGTTTTTATTTATTTGGGTGAAGTGTAAATATTAGAAAATTATTATTAATTAAAATAAAAGTTTATTATAACGATAAATAGATATTAAATATAATTAAAAGAAATATTAAACACTAATTAAGACTAAGAATATTATAAAACACTTAAACACTAAGATTATTTATTTAAACAATATATCTCATTTATTTATACATCTATATTTATTTATGGTTACCACTTGTCGATTATCTGTTTATATCACCAACTATTTAACACGCGACGCTTATTTATATCAGACTGTCCAATGCCTTCGCTAACAGTGCTTATATACTCCGGCATTTGTATTCGAGAACTTATTAGAACACTATTTCAGATAAAAACTCAAACACAATAGGTTACATCAACCGCGTAATTAAGCAGGTTCAGACAAGTCTGTTGCGTCATCGCTAAAAATAGACACTCGCTCGTCCCTGCGACAGCGGCGGGACAGCGGCGGTGACAGTGGCGGCGACGACGGGCGCTGCACATTACAATACGTACTATATTGCCATATGAACTTTATCAATCTATCGTAGTTTTTATTTCTGATATTCGATATATGTTGTAGACATATTTCAAAATCCCGTTTTTCGGTTGTGGTTTAAACATCCAACCAACAGAAATTGTATACTCTACTGTATTGTAAACAACTATGCCAATTTATTTTTCGTTGAAGTAATAATCTCATAAGTCGTAGATTTTGTCATTTACTACAAAAAGTACTTATATTAAACAATATATTGAAACCAATTTTATAAATAAAGTTGTACTTATTGTATTTCTTTTTCTTTGTAAATATTATTTTATTTTTACATATATGCTACAAGTATAAGCTCTCTCTAATAGTTTGTTAATGTGTTGTTATTAGGAATTATGTAAACAAGAAAATCCAGACATTCTGTATTACATGCTGCAAAGTGTAAATATTCTTTGCCTGAACGGAGATGCGTTCACCAAAGCATCTAAAGAGCATCATGGGTTTTTTATATGGGCACAAGAAAACGTTTTGTTAAAAAAGTAATATTTCAGAATTTTTATTATATTTAAAATTAATATGAAATATTTTTAGTTTATGGGATCTTTGCAATGCTGAACATTCTCATATATGTGAAGTAGCTGTTCCTCTTTTGTTACACTGCATAACGTTACCAGCAGGTTCTGATGTATTTTGGAGAGTAATTCAAGAAGAATTTCATAGTCCTGATTGGAGAGTACGATTTGTTGCAGTTGAAAGAGTGACTGTGATAGCAAGGTTCATGGATTCAACTCCACTTCGTACTGTGATGTCTTTGCAAGCTGCATTGGCAAATGCCTTTTGTTACCTTATTTCTAGTATTGACGACAATAACGTGTACGTTGCACAAAGAGCTACATTGTACTTAGGAACTGTACACGATTCAGCCATCAAAGTAATTATTCTACGAACTACTTCAGAATAGTTTATTTGCACATATTATTATATTGTAGAGCCTAGTTCTCTGTTTGGAAACACAATTTGATACAGTTATAGTTGATCGTCCAATGGTATTACAATCTTTATATCAACTTCATAATTCATTAAGTGACAGAAAAATTTTAACTTGGGAATTCTTTTTAAATCGATTTGATACTTTATTTCTAGAAGCTCAAATTAATCTTGAAAGAACTGGGGACATATCATATTTAAGAGGTACTTAATATTTAATTTTATTGTTTTTACTATTATTTATAAAGCCCCAGAATTTACAGATTTGAGAAATACAGATTTAAATAGTGAAGTTTTTATTCGTAAATTACACCGAGCACATGAAGCGTTATCACAGTCCGATGGAAGTGGGACTAGTTCAGTAAAAACATTAAGTGCTAGTTTTGGTACTAAATGGCCTTACAAAAGAACTATGTCTGCTCCGGCATCAATTGTACCTAGGCTTGATACTAAGCAAGGTATGCTGACCAATGTGTTTTACTTATAGAGATGCAACGGAGTCCAGAATTTATTCAAGTTTATACTTGCAACTTGCAAGCTTAATTTTTTTTGCCAAATATCTGGCTATTCGACCAAGAAATAAAACAGATATCTAGTATGTATCCGGTTCCGGTATTCAGCAAATTCACTATCCGTTGCATCACTAGTTTATTATCTATGTGCACTGAACCAAGATGTACAATCATTGAGCCAATCACATAAATATTTACTTAGTTACGACTTATATTGGATGTAACATCGATATAACTTGTAACGAAGAAAAAATATGTTCTTGGCATCTTGGCTCGAAGACTGCACATTTCGATTCACTGTAAGTATACAGGGTGTAACAGCAAAATGAACTACCTCAAATAATTTCTGTATTATTAAAGATACAATAAAATACTATAACACAGACCAAGGAGGACATCGATTGATTAGAGAACAAAATATTTTCGTAAACCAGTGGTTCTCAAGTTACAACACAAAGTTATATATTTTATTAAATGGGATGGTATGGTACATATGATAGAGTATTTTTTTCTGAATTCAACCATGTAATCAATTTATTATCTATATGTATGACAAAAAATATTGAGTAAAATGCAATTGAAATTCAAAAATAAAATTTCTTATTTTTTTTTGTAAAAAATTTAATTAATTTTTCGAAATAGTATTATATTTTTCTTAAGTAACTTATTCCATACCTATCTATCTCATAATTTAACATTGATTCCATATTTTTAATTTAACGTATCTATGTGTATCTTAATCAAGCATCTGATATAAAAAAAAACTTTTATTGAAACAAATGATTTTTATTGACTAAAATATTTTTAGTCATAATAAAATAAAATATTTAAGTAAAATAACTAATATGACATGCAAATATTACAGATACTTATAAAAAAAATCATGGAAAATAATAAAAATCTAAGATTTGAGGGGTAAAACAAATTCAAAATATAAATAACCCTTTGGAAAGAAAAAAAACAATAATATTTTAAAGTAAAAAACCAGAATGGCGCCCATTTAAAATAAGAAAGCTGCTATTAATGTTTTGGAAACCGCCATCATGAATTTTATTCTGACATTACTTTTAAATTTGTCTCATGTAACTTTTATATGAAATTTTTTTATATCTTTTATAATTACGGAATTATTTCATATTTGTATCGCGATTTTTTTCTTAAATAACTAAACTGTTCGAAATTTTAAATTTTTCTCATCGGAATATGAATTAGCACTAAAAACTGCACAACATTGCCCATTTAACCGATCTCGTAGCTCTTATAGTTTCCGAAATCTAAATGATAACCTACTTAATTTGGGACAATCTGTATACAGGTATAGGATGTTCTTGCGAGAATGAACTAAAAATTATTTCCATTATTAAGCGAGATAGCGATTATCTTGAAATAAGTAAATTTAAATTTACTTTAGACAATATGGGCAATAAGATGTATCAAGAAGCGTTTTATTACTACCAGTTCCGGAGTATGTGATACCAACTTTGAAATTTCAAATAGAACATACTATATTTTATAATATTTAAAAAAAGTACACAAAATTTGCTTTACAATGGTAGTAAACAAGTAGTATGTTGTATTAATAAAAAAAATCTTTAATCGAATGTCCCCCTTGATCATCTGTAAGACTGTGTGATTGTCTTTTAGTATTTTATTGTATCTTTAATAATATGGTAATTATTTGAGGTATCTCGTTTTGCTGTTACACTCTACATACAGAGTGATTCATACATAACGAGTGAGACAAAATTAAACCATATATTGGGGGAGTTATTTTGAGTAAAATTAAAAATGTTTTATTAAGATATGTCTAGAAACGTTTCGTTACAGAGTTTCAGCCCTTTGAAGGTGCACCTCATCAAACCCATTTTTATTAATAACTACTAGTTAATACTAATTAATATTTAGATACATGTTTAAACTTTCTTTTATTTATGTATCTCAACCAGAGGCATCTCATATGGGGATGAACGTTTTTCATCGTTACTCTTTTTTCATTCTTACTAATAAAATATTGCATACAATACAAAAAAACACTGTTTGAAACTTGATAAACTCGGTAGTTTTCATGATATTTTGATTTTTAGAGAAAAACAAACACGGTAAGAGTTTGTAAGGGGTATGCAGCAAACATGTGAACTGTACTATATTGTTAATAAAGTATCAGGTGGCGCTTGAAATCCGTTACACAGGCATTTAACATGGGAAAACTGTTTTACCTTGCGCGTTGATGCCCAAATTATTTTAGAAAAAATACTTCAAAAATAAATTATAGAACACAAAATTGTGCATATAAATCAGTACACAAATTTTCGACATTTTCATACCTAATTTCTACCATTACAAAGCATGCAAAATTAATTTTGTTTATTAATTCAAATGCAGAATTTTATGATCTACAACTTATTTAATTATTATTTTTTTAATAATTTGGGAAGCAACGCGCAACGACAAACTACTTTCCCATGTTAAATGTCTATGTAACGGATTTCGAGCGCCACCTGTATGTGTGTGATTTATCCTAGCAGGGGTAACTAGTCTTGCAAAAAATATGTAAGGATGTACACAGATGTCGAAACTTTGAAAAACACTTCTACCTTATTTAATTATTTGTGATTTTATCTGTTAATTAAAAGAAAATGGAAAATGTTAGTGCTGATGAATATGCATATATGGTGTTTATTTATGGATATTGTAACAGTAATGGTTGTCGTGCGTCCAGAGAATATCGACGTGTATATCCAAGAATGAATTTATATGAATTTGATTGTTTCTTAATTGTAACCTTTTTTTGGATAAATAATTCATTTTTCTAAACATTAAAATATCTCAAAAACTACTACGTTTATCAAGTTCCAGTAAGAGTACCTATTTTGAGTGTTTTATGTGAGACGCCTGTGGTTGAGATACAGGAATCAGGAACAAAAGAAAGTATAAACATAGATCTAAATAATATAATAGTAATATTTTCATACCAATTTTCAAAATTTGAGTGTAATTAGTACCAGAGTTATTAATAAAAATGTTTCTGATGAGGTGCACCTTCAAAGGGCTGAAACTCTGTAACAAAACGTTTCAGGACATGCCTTTATATAATATTTTTTACTCAAAATGATTCCCCCAAATATTTGGTTTAATTTTGACACACCCGTTATGAATCATCGTGTACAAATGTATTAATACTCACTTTGCAATCAGATAAGGAAAAAGTTTATAACAGACAATATTCAGCACCAATTCTTAAACGTAAAAGTTCTCGGTTTGGATTAGGTAAGTCAAGTGTGAGTAATTTTGTTTTTTAATAGGTACTTAAAAAATATGTATATGCTTTTTAGATGGTCATGTGCATTCTTTTAACACATTAGAAGATGGAAATCTCGTTGGATTTTTACACAGAGTTATTGAGCTTGAAGAAGCAGATCGTGAGACTATGCATCTTCTTATTTTTCTTCTTATGCAGTTTCTTTCTCGAGCTGATCAGGTAAAATAATTTATTTATATTTGTATGCAGAATTTTATTACATATATTGTATTAATGCAAATTTTAAGTAAAATGAGTTTTAAAATGGACATTTTTCATATATATTCACGTCATTTAATATAAACTATTTATTATTAATGGTCGATCAAAATCTGAATTGTCGGTAAATAATTATTTTTTTGGCTACTTATGTACTGTATTAGCTGGTGCTCGACTCAGTCATCTTTTATTCACGAACTACTTAACCACATTTAGAACTTTGGCAGTAACATATGTTCGTTACCAAAAATTTGGGCACTTAAAAAGTCTCTTATCGACTTGTAATAAAATAAATAAGGATTTATTTATGATGTTATGAAACACTAATCTATAGATTAGATTATAATATAAAAAGAGTGTAGCAAAAACTTTATTTATTAAAAAACACAAAAAAGAATGTAAAATTGTGCAAAATTGGCAGTATTCAAATCTGTTATCGTTGGCTAATGATTCTTGGTAAGGTTTATATTCCATTGTTAGTATTTACGAGGGGTGATTCCAAAGTTGTAGGAATTGTGTTGTAATTTCTTTATTTTATTAATTTTTCTTCAAAAATTTAATTTCAATTTTTTTAATACAACGGTGTCTAATCTTATAAGACTTTCCAACGCTAAACAAGTTTTTTCATATTATTTAGAAAAAACTTTTGGAGTGTCTGTTCTTTATTATTTTTTTTTTCTTGTTTGGCATAGTTTGAAAGCGATAATCACGTTGAGATTTTTATAAAAGTGGGAAATAGTAATACTTGTCACTAGGGGCTAGATAACAGGAATTGGCTAATTATCGCATAAATTTTTAGGGCTAATCAATAAATAATAAATGTTTCGTGCAGCTAAACGATTTTATCATGATTATCAAAATGAATGAACAACCTATTATAATGGGGTATGTGACTAAATTTTGGTTTTTAAAAGTACATATACCCGTATTTTTTTAAATCTATTAATTACTAGTAGTTTACAAGAAAAAAATATAAAAATTTGAAAAAGGGTGAAGTCACTATGTCCCGAGCGTGGTAGACAAAATAAACAATATTTCATATGTCACAACGTTAGAAATAGAATGCCTGGCCATGCTAACGTCACCATATTCCTTCTCCAAAACATTCATTTACAAATAATTTTACAAAATAATTAATTTTAATTATAATTGGGAAATATAGTGTTCTTGGCATTTTCAAATAACAACTCCTCACTTCTGAACTTTAATAAAGATATATTCAAACTATAAATTACAAGATATTTCTTAGATAATATTTGTACTCTCTTCTACGTCTTCCTCTCAATCGTCATTGGCCGTCGTCCTGTCTTGAATCACCAAAAGTCCCTAAGTTACTATCCGGGGACTTTTGTTTTTATGAGTGCCCGTGAGATGACGCCTGGTAAACGCCTCACGGTGCAAATATGTCACCATCATTACCGATATCTGCGTACAAAGCAGATTGGCACACCCAGCCAGTAATATGCCGTGATGATATATTTATATTTATTTATTTGTTTTTATCACTCGGTTATTCTTGGCATTGGCATGTCCTGGTGACTGATCTGGTAGCCCTGCAGGTATGTTGGTTGTTTTTTCGCGCGTCTAGGTCGTGACGCCACTTTCTTTTGAGTGTCATCCTTCTCTTGAGCTTATGATTCTTGATTCATGTCTTCTACATCCTCCGCTTTCTCTGCTTGGCTGTTTTCTTCTTCCGGTGTCGATGAGTCATCCTCTTCTTCGTGATTTTTATATAGTTTTAGCTGCGATATGTGAGCTGTCCCTGTGTAAGATCTATGTTCTTTAGAATTTAGATGGTTTAGTCTGTACATGTCACTCGGGAGTACATCAACTCTTACGTCCTTTGTATCGGGGTTGGGGCTTTGTTGGTTCTCCTGTATTCGTTGTCTGGTTTTTTGTCATCACAACGTCGCCAACTCTATACGGCGTAGGCCTCCTCCGTATTTAATCATGTCGTTGTTTATATTTTCTCTGTTCTTCTCTTATCTTCGCTTGTGTCTTCATGTAGCCTTGCTGATGGTGTCCAATCATCGCTCTCTTCATGTGCTTTGTGTTTCAGCAGACCATCAACATGACTTGGCATAAAACCATATAACATCTCGAACGGTGTTTTCCCGGTTGTTTGGTTGGTAGTAGTATTGTAGTCTCGCTCGACTTCCTTCAGTTGTCTGTCCCAAGTTGTATCTAGGTCTATTTTCGTTAAGATGGTTGTTACTACGGTACGATTGACTCTTTCCACCATTTCGTTCGCTCGCGGATGACGGCTTGAGTTTAACGTGTGATGTATATCGTTTTCACTGCAATATTTCTGGAACATTGATGACGTAAAACATGTTCCTTTATCCGTGACAATGTTCTTTGACAAACCGAATTCCATTACGAACTACTTCAGTGCGTTTTTCACGTATGTCGATTTTGTAGATTTCATAGGATATAATATTATAAATCGGGGCAATGCATCTATTATGACCATGATGTACATGTTCCGTTGTTGGCTTTGCAGGAAATGCCCCAAATGGTTGATATGGACTTTCTCGAAAGCTCGTTTGCATGGTGGGATCGGATGTAAGTATCCAGGTTGCCGCCCAGCCGGTTTCTTTGCTAATAAACACTCAAAACATGAGTTTATATGAAATCGTACGTACCTTTTTATTCCAGGGAACCAGTACTTCTTTATTATCTGAGCTACGGTTCTCTCCAACCCAAAGTGTCCCTTTAAGTTCTGATATTTTACCGCTAAACTTTTCCTCATACTATTTGGAATTACATATAACAGTTTCGTTGCTCTCTGTAGTATTACTCGTTTATAAAGTCTTTCTTTATGTATTTCGTACCCTTCTGGATCGTTCTTTTCTTCCGTATTTAACTTGTTTTTCTTCAGTATAGTTATAATTCGTTTTATTCTTTCGTAACTATGTTGGATCATCTGATTTTGGTCTTCTTCGGCTATCGTTATTAAGACTTCGTATCCCTGATCATAAATTTGGTCCATGGTGTCTTCATTCGGCTCAACAAGTGCTCAACTCAGTGCATCTACTTGGTTTATTTGTTGACCTGGTATATGTTTTATTACTACTCAAATTCTTGCAATAAATGACTCCATCTTGCGTCCTGTGGATTCAAGGTTTAGGTATACTAATGCTTGGCAATCCGTTACGATAGTGAACGGAATGTCTAATATTAAGTTCCTCAGTCTATCAACACCATACTGTTGTTATCAGCTGAAGCTTGCTGCTGTAGTAGCGGCTTTCGGTGTCTGTCGTTTTTTTTTGACAAACAAAAACGAGGTACATTCTGTCATCTTCTATTTTCTGTAATATGACTCCCACTAGTTTAGCTGCGCTTGCATCAGTATGAAGTTCTGTATAGGCTGTCGGGTTTGTTTTAGTTTTCTGAATGCCTCATCTTCTTTCTTCATCTATTTGAAGCTATTCGTGTTTTTCGTTAAATTGCTCAAAGGTCGTGCATCTACTGCGTATTTTTTTCACGAATTTTCTGAAAAAACTTGTTAGACCCAGAAATCTTTTTACTTCATAAACGTTTTTCGGCGTAGGAAACTGCCGTATTGCTTCTATTTTCGCTGGTCTATGCTTTAATCCATCTGCAAACAGTTGGAATCCTAGGAAATCCACTTTACGTTTCCTGAAGATGTATTTTCGTAGTTTTAGCGTCTAAGTTTTTCTAAGATTTGTCGTAATTTCGAAAGCATATCCGTCCGGTATCTGGCTGGAATCAGTAAATCATCTAAGTAGCATATCGCCATCTGGTTTCGTAAAGGTCCTAGAGTTAGTGCCATAAGTCGTGAGAATTCGTACAGTGCATTTATTAGATCGAATATCATTCTCTCCAGCTGCCCGGTTTCATCGGGTGTGATGAAAGCTATTTCGGTTTCGCTTCTTCAGTGAGCGGTACTTGTAGGTACCCGTGCGCCATATCAAGTGTCGTAAAGATGGTGCAACCTGCTAACTGTTATTCTAAGTTTGGAATAGGATAATTTTTACGTTTTGTTTGGTGGCTTAACTTTCTATAGTCAATTACTAGTCGTGGCTCACAAGTTTTCTTCCTAACATCACGAGGCTTGCGTATGGTGAAGTCGTGTCTATGACTAACCCATGTTGTCGCCATTCTTGACTGCAGTACGGTGTTCCATCTTTCATTTGTTGACATTGATAATATTCTTGTGAGTTTATTTGAATCTGAATCAGTCATTTGGCACTGTGAAATCTGTCTTCCTCGCAGAAGACGAGCGTCTACATCTACTCCAGATTCCAACTAGGCTATGCCATCCTTCTATAATTTAAAATCACTGTTTAACGACATAAAAGTTGATTTACTCACAGAATTTAAATCAAGATTTCATGAACTTTTGAATCTGTTGAATTCTGCAGCGACAAAATAACTGATTTTGAAAAATACTTAAAATGTCTTCGGGATCAAGTTAGTTGTCGATCAACTTAAAAACGAGAATGTTGCTTTAAAAGTTCAGCTTGCAAACACTAAAAACAGATTGGAACATCTAGAGGAATATAGTAGGGTTAACAGTGTATCCTAATTAATATGCCGGAGAAAGGAAACGATAATTTATTTAAAACTGTAACAAATATATCTGGTACAACTGGCTTTACTGTGAAGGTCACTGATATCGATGCTGCTCATCGAGTACAACAATATAATAAGAATTCTGATAGGCATCGCAATATCATTATAAAATTCATATCGCGTCAATCCAAAGAAAATTTTGTCTCTGCGGTGAAGGCACGTAAGTCTCTATCGACTACCGATTTTAGTATGGATGGGCCTAGGAGACAAATTTATGTTGGTGATCATTTAACTCATGAAACTCTCTTATAATATAAATACGTCTGGACGAAGAATTGTAAGATTTTCGCCCGTAAAGATGATGGCTCTCGAATTTAAATCGGTTAAAACTCAATTAAATATCTTACAAACTCTTTTGTTATCCTGACTGTAAATAAACTTGTCTTTTTATTATCAAAACGTCAATTCAGTGGGAAAAAGTATTGTGTATCTGTGAACTGTGAAGCAATGATATCTAAATTTTATGAACTGTTGTATATTATTATTGAACAAAATATTCTATATAAGAATATTAGTAAAAGAATTTATCCTTCCTGGTATACTGCCGAATTAATTATCTTAATTCGTGAAAAAAATAATACGAACAAGAAATTTAAATCATTTAGAACTGACCAGTATTACAAACATTTTTATTATTGCAGAAGAAAGTTAAAATGTTGGTCAAAATGTGTTACACAAATTATTTACAAAATATTGAATCTGGCATTCCTAATAACATAAAGAAATTTTTGTCATATGTTAATAACAAGAAAATATGTAACATTATTCCAAGTGGAATGAAATATCAAAATAAATCAGCCACTACTGGTTCAGAAACTTGTGAATTGTTTTCGGAAAATTTTAGTACAGTGTACACTAAAAACAATACTAACATGCCAATATATAGTGAATCTCATGTTACAAATGGAATATTTCTCATTCAAACAAATATTGAACAAGTTCATGATTGTCTAGTGAATATAGGTATTAATAAAGGAGCCGGTCCTTATAATATTCCTTCATATTTCATAAAATGTGCTGCTGACTGATTGAACCATCCACTTCGTATGGTATAAAATCAATCTTTAAAAAAGTCATTGTCCTCTGATTTGGAAGCAAGAATTTGTCGTTCCTGTAATTAAGGGCGGCAGCAATATGTAGAAAGCTATAGAACTATTTCCAAATTATGTATATTTGAAAAAGTTCTTGAATCCATAGTATACAACAGGTTATTTCCACCATTAAAACAACCATTATCGATGAGCAACATGGCTTTATAGCTGGAAAATCAGTAGACATAAGCTTGCTATTATTTTTTAACTAAACGCAATGGACCAAAGACTTCAAGTTGATGCAGTTTATACCGACTTTAGTAAAGCTTTGGTAAGATTGACCACAATATTCTTCTTAGTAAACTTCATAATTGCGGAATTCATGGTGAAATTTTAATGTGGTTGACTTCTTATTTAAGTAATAGGTCCCAGTGTGTGGTTACGAATGGTTACACTTCTAGCAGTGCTAATATAACTTCCGGGGTGTCCCAAGGCTCTCATCTTGGCTCTCTTTTCTTTAACATATTTATAAATGATAATGGTAAATGTTTTAAAAATTCCAAATTTATTATATACACTGATGACCTGAAAAATTTTCGTACACTATTGTTAAATGCTGGCTGTTTTGACTTTCAAGCTGATTTAAATCGATTATATAAATATACTGTCGAAAATAATTTTTCTATGATATATAAAATTTTAAATAGTTATATCAATTGTCCTGAACTATTGTTTAAATTCAAGTTTAGAATACCATCTTATCCAACTAGATTATTTGAACTTTTTTCTATCCTTTTTCTAAATACTAATTAAGCCATGAACTCTCAAATAACCAGATTGTTATAAATTATAAATTTTTTATAAATAGTATATTTCTAGATGTTTTTTTTTGTAATAATGTACATACGAGTCTGAGTTTTGTTTACGCAACTTTCTCATATGGTGCATACTCCACTGCCTTGGTCTACGAACGCTTGCACTTCGTAGTAATCATTCACGATCGCCGGTTTCAATAATTTTTTATCATCCGGTAATCATGTGTCTATCGCGTTCTCGTCTTGTTTCTTAGTACATTTCCTAGCGATGTCCGCTCTCTTTGCAGATAAAACATGCCAATTCCTGTGTTTTCTGACATCCGCTGACAATATGACCGTATTGTTTACAGTTTAGACATTTTGATTTACACTTTTCATTCCAAAATAGTGTGCTGTTTTCACGGATTAGTTTTGGCGTCTGATTCTTAGTAACTATTTCTTCTTTAACGTTGTTTACGATAATATTTTGAGGTTTTATTTCGGTAGGCTTCTGTTGCTTTATTCTTGAAGATTAGGATTGGTTCATTCTGTCAAATTCTAGCAAATCATCCGCATCCGCATGGTCTCGCCCAACGATTATCGTGCATAACTCTCGTAAATACAATCCTAAAGTTATCTGTTCCTTCGCGTTACTTATGTCCAGTCCAAGATCTAGGCATAAACTAAGTTTTTCATGGAAATACGTACTTATAGTTTCGTCTTTGGCTTGCACACGTTCAACCATTTTTTCCATTTGACTGTTTGCTTGCTTCTCCCACAAACGATTTTCGGAACACTGCTACAAAACTGAACCACGTAGTAATTTTGCTTTGTTTCGTTGAGTGCCAATACTTCGCGACTCCAGTCAAGTGTGTTCTTGCTGTTTCCAGGATGAAGCTGTCTGGCCATAGATGAAGAGTTTGCATTCTTTCTAGCTTTCAGCCGCTCTCTCGCCTTCGCGCCGCCGCCCTCTCCATCGTAGATTTGGATATTTTTTGTTAAGTCGGGCATGATATGGAAAGATGCTGCTGTTTCAGCATTATTAATTGGAATAATATTGAGTTTACTAACCAAATCTTAAAGTAATGCATCCCGTTGGCGGTTTTCCTCAAATTTAATGTGAAACAAGTCTTGCATGCTTGTTTCTCGTCGCGTCGCCGTTTTGTAGAAAAGCTCCTTCCAGACTGTCGTTTGATACTATTAGCTAGCATCCCTGTCTTGCATTACCTTTCGCGTCCGTAACTCCTGGTTTTCTCGTGGATTACTCATCTTTTTTTCTTTCTTACCTCACTTCTTCTCGGTTCAACTCAATATTAATCAATGGTATATTACACTTCTGAATTGTTTTGGGCGTTTTTAAATAACAACTCGTCACTTCTGAATTTTAATAAAGATATATTCGCGTTATATATTACACGATATTTCTTAGAAAATATTTCTGCTTCCTTCTACGTCTCCGTTTCAATCGTCAATGGCCGTCGTCTCCTAGTCTTGCCTCACCAAAAGTCCCTAAGTTACTATCTTGTGTCTTTTGTTTTTATCAATAGTGATTAATTTTTCCATACATATTGAAATTCAGTTATGGTTACTTACCCCATAATACCTGTATGCATTTATAGCAAAAATCACTGTCATTAGTCGATGTCCTGTGGTAGCGAGTAGACTTGTTGGCTGCATTTCTATCGTAGTTAGCGTATTTGAAGTACAGGGTGTCTCATTTTCTATGTTTTTTGAAGGTATCTCGTGTAATATTAATGATAGAGCGAAACCATTTGCACATTGCAGGGTCAACTTTTCCAGAAAAGTTTAATAGTCACCACAGGAATTTTCGATCCTTCTTTTGTTTCTGAGCTACAGGCAAAAACTCGTTTTTCGCTCATTTTGAAAATATATCATATCATATTTATTATGATAGTTAAAGAAAAAATGTTTTTATAAACCTTTTACCGTTTTTCAAATAGAATGAAATGGCGTAATTAGATTTTTTGAAAACTTAATAATTCTTGAGATATAACACAAACTTATGATTTTTTAAATGGGAACCTATGTTGAAAATAGTCTCGTCTTTTTGCTTATTTCATAAGCTTTTCAATGATATATAACAAGTCTTTATTCTTTTGTTTTAAACATTAATAAAAGACGAATTATTAATTTATAGGGGTGAAAATAATGGAAATTATTAAGAAACAAATGAAGAAATCTATTCCAGAACATCATTTGCATATTTCTAATAGTATTTGTTTCTGTTTTACTCATTTTTTCAATTTATTTATTTCAAAAGCATGTTTTAAACTATTTTGTTTTGATCGTGTCAAAGCCAACTATAATGTCGATAAATAGTAATTTAACTAACCCGAAAATAATTGGTTAAGAATAATTTTGAGAACAAAATTAATAGATATTGAATCAAAATAAACAAATGATGATTTGAAATAAAAATTTTCATTTGTTTCTTAATAATTTCCATTATTTTCACCTCAATAAATTAATAATTCGTCTTTTATTAATGTTTAAAACAAAAGAATGTAGACTTGTTATATATCATTGAAAAGCTTATAAAATAAACAAAAAGACGAGACTATTTTCAACATAGGGTCCCATTTAAAAAATCATAAGTTTGTGTTATATCTCGAGAATCATTAAGTATTCAAAAAATCTAATTACGCCATTTCATTCTATTTAAAAAACGGTAAAATTTTTATAAAAACATTTTTTCTCTAACTATCATAATAAATAAGATATGATATATTTTCAAAATGAGCGAAAAACGAGTTTTTGCCTGTAGCTCAGAAACAAAAGAAGATCGAAAATTCCTGTGGTAACTATAAATCTTTTCACGAAAAGTTGACCCTGCAATGTGCAAACGGTTTCGCTCTATCATTAATATTACCCGAGGTACCTTAAAAAAACATCGAAAATGAGACACCCTGTACAGTATTTAATATTTTTCAAGTCTTTTAACTTTTTTTACTAAAAGTTCATAATGGATGCTCGTGTTAATGCCAATTTAAATAAAATGTTTAACCAATTATTAATCGATGCACTTCAAAATGAAGATTTCAT
The DNA here is from genome assembly GCA_963082715.1 of Harpalus rubripes. Lineage (NCBI taxonomy): Eukaryota > Metazoa > Arthropoda > Insecta > Coleoptera > Carabidae > Harpalus > Harpalus rubripes. The sequence continues at coordinate 29,104,526 of OY720458.1, read as the reverse complement.
CGCAAAACTTTCAAATAAATTATTTGAACATTTCAAAAATTCGAAGTATAAAAGTGTACTACGAACTCATCATTGAAGACTTGGGTCAGGAGAACAAGGACTCAATAACAAAATCGATAATCTGGAGCAGTACAGTAGAAGGAACAACGTTCACATCTTTGGACTGTCAGAAAACAAAAATAAGAGAACTTGTGTGATCTTATTAATAACAAACTAAAGTTGTATGAAACCTGAAAAAATATATCGTCACCGTATAGGCAAAAAATTGATTAACTCCACTAACCCTGAATTGTGATCTTGAAATTTATATCTTATGAGACTCGTGAAAGTGTTATTAAATATCGCAAACTTTTAAAAGGTACAAACATTACGATTAAAGATCTAAAAGTTTTGAGTTCAACTTGTAAATGAATCTTCGACAAAGTTTGGATATAAAAATGTGTGCATAGGACGGAAATATTTTTGTTAAATCCGGTGCTGATAATAAAATCATAAAACTGTCTCATATAAGTGATCTCAGTAACGTAATGACAAATAAATATTTTTCATCTTGTTATATTTCTTATACTTGCATATATATATATATATATATATATATATATATATATATATATATATATATATATATATATATATATATATATATATATATATATATATATTAACTTTTCTTTCTGTCCTCAAATTTTATTTCCTTTACTATCATTCATAATTAATCATAATTACACCTGTCTTTGAAGTTTGTTGACCCGAAGTTCAATACACTTGCTATTGCAAGAATTTATTTACTTTTTATTTTGTCTATTGTTGTACTCCGTCATATGTTTTCATACTATCAAAATGTTCGTGGGTTAAACACCAAGTTATCTGATCTGTATAACAACTCTTCTCCTTTTGATTTTGTAATACTGAGTCAAACATGGTTAACTGATTCAGTATAAAACTCTGAAATTTTTAATCGTAATTATAATGTATTTAGAAGTGACCAATATTTTCTTAAAACAGATAAACGCAGTGATGGTGGAGTATTATGCGCTGTCCATAATTATTTTAATTTTAATATTAATAATATAAATCTATATCCTCCAACAGTTGCAGATATAGTGTATGTACGAGTTCAAATATCCAAAAATAAATTCATATTTGCCATAACACTCTATTTCCCTCCTTCAGTTTCCATTATTCAACTTAATTACATTTACGAATGCATTGAATCCATCCCTGAAATCTTGTATAATTATTTTATAATCGTTGGTGATCTAAATAATAATAAATTATCAGACTATTATACTTATGCCTATACGAGAAATATTATTATTTCATCTTTTTTAAACTTTCACTCTTACCTTTCTGCTTCACAGCATAATTGCATTCATAATTCAGACAATAGACTTCTAGATGTGGTTACTTCCAGTTTAAAGTGTACAGTAGTCCGCGATTCTTGTCCATTTATTTCTGAAGATAAATATCATCACACACTTAACATTACTCTAGAATTTCCTACTAATTTTCAAAATTCATCGTTAATCTTAATCTCTACACCCACATATAATTTTCGAGTTGCAAATTTTGGACATTGTATCAGCTGTTAAATGATACTAATTGGGATACATTGTTAACCTTCACTGATATAAATGAAGCATTTAATGAATTTTATAAAATCTTGTACACTATTTATGATAAATGTATTCGGAAAACTGTTAAGAACATGTCCCCATATCCTCCATGGTTTTCGAAAGATATAAGACTTAAAGAAAAAAATAATAAAATATTAAGACAAATAAACGACTTACACTATCTCAATTTGTACAAACAATTAAAAGCAAAAATAAAAAGAAAGATATAAACTTTCCAGGTGTCTCTAAAATTTGATTTACACTGTGTCATATTACTTCCCTTTTTCTTCTAACAAATAAATAAAAATGTACTTTACATAACAACATAAATAATGTAAATATTCAATATTATATTATAGATTCAGTCTATTTGGAGGTTTTATGATTCGTCCGCTTTGGGTGGTCGTGACTCCTCTTGGACTGGACGGTATTGGCTCATCTCTATCGATCGGGGTATTCACGGCCTCATCTTCTTCCTCAGTGTGAGTTCTCTCGTTCTGACTCTGCGTGTTGTTCACAATTTCTTGCCTCGGGTCATGTTGATTTGCTATTAGAGGGGTTTTCTTTGCTGTAAATTAAAATATCATGTTCGGGAATTACTAGATTTCGGTTATTTGGGAAATATCCAGGAACAATGTGGACTCGATTTCGACGGACTTCTCCTCTATGGGTTTGGATAGTATAGCTTCTGGGATTAGGATCGTATTTAATCATTTTTCCTGTTCTTTTTAAATTCGTGATCCACACATCTTGTCCTGGTGTTAATTCTTTTCAATCCGTGGCTCGAAATCTTTTGTCGAAATAATATTTTTGTTTTTCTTTCATCTTTGAGTTCTTTTCATGAAACACTCGTTTGTCAATGGCTTTCGGTTCGAACAATAACTTCATTTTAGGAACGGTGTCCCTAAGTCTTCTACCCATTAAGAGTTGTGCTGGGCTGTATACGAGATCAATGAATGGTGTATTTCTGTAAGCGAGTAATCCTAAATACGGATCTTCAGATCATTTTATTATAGATTTTGATTATTACAGCATTTTCTGCTTGGCCATTGCTTTCAGGATATTTTGGGCTGTTAGTATTTAATCTAAATCCGTATTCCTGTGCAAAGGCTCGCATTTCTTCGCTGTTGTATGGTGGCCCGTTATCAGAACGAATTTCGACCGGGATTCCGTGTCTCGCAAATATAGATTTCAATTTTTCTATGATTTCTTTCGCGGTGGTATTCTTTATAAGATATACTTCGGGGTATCTGGAATAGTAGTCTGTGACTATTAAATATTTCTTGTGGTCTCTTTCTGCCAGATTAGTCCCTAAAAGTTCCCATGGCTTGGCCGGGGTGGTTGTTGGTATTAAAGGTTCGTTGTGATTGGATTTGTCCATTAAACAAGCTTCACATCTTTTTACTAGCTGTTTAATATCATTTGACATTCCAGGCCAGTACACACATTCACGAGCGCGTTCCTGCATTTTGAGATGCCTAGATGTCCTTCATGTATGCTTTTCAATATCTTCCTTCTTAATTTCGTCGGTATAACTATTTGTTGGACCTTTAAGATCAATCCCTCTTGTAAGTTAGCTCACCTCTCTTATCTTCCAATAATCAGATATATCTTTATTGCACTGATTAGTTTTCTCTGGAAATCCATTTTAAATATAATATTTTAATATTCCTCTATCCTTTTATCTGAAGCAGGATAATACAGGGTGGCGCAAAATGAACGTTGTGATTTGAATTCCTTATAACTTTTTTATTTTAATTTATATATATATATATATATATATATATATATATATATATATATATATATATATATATATATATATATATTAAAATAAAAAAGTTATAAGGAATTTAAATCACATCGTTCATTTTGCGCCACCCTGTATTATCCTGCTTCAGATAAAAGGATAGATGAGATTAGGATTGCATATATATATATATATATATATATATATATATATATATATATATATATCAGTATTTTGTAAAGAAGACTTGGGGAATTTGAAATGGAGCAATACACACTCGAACAACGAATCAAAATCATTGAACTATATTTTGAAAATCATCGGTCCATTGTTTTGAATCAGCGCCCATATCGTCGATATTTTAATGTGCGGATTGGACCATCAGAGCCAACAATAAACCGTCTGGTTGCAAATTTTCGACAGCAAGGGACAGTAAGGAACCTTCCTGGTGCCGGAAGCCGTCGTACGGCGCACACGGATGAAAATATTGAACTTGTACGCGAGAGTATGCAGAAAAGTCCAGAAACATCAACAAGGAGACGTTCAACACAACTTAAGCTATCACGAAGGTCGTCGCAGAGAATTTTGGGTATATTACGCATGTTCCCATATGAAGTTTAGCTTGTGCAAAAACTGAAGCCGACAGACTACGAACAACGGCTTGATTATGCCATTTATTTCAGGAAAAAAGTAGAAGAATATCCAGAATTTTTTCATAATTTGATAATGAGCGATGAAGCCCATTTCCAATTAAACGGCTTTGTAAACAAGCAAAACTGCAGGATTTGGGCTACGGAAAATCCAAGAGCAGTTCATCAGCGACAATTATACCCACTTAAGTGTATTTTTTGGTGCGGTGTATCGTCCGAAAGGATCATTGGCCCATATTTCTTTTGAAAATGAAGACGGTGTCGCAGTTTCCATCAATAGTGCTCAATATCGGACGATGTTGGAAAAATTGTTAAGGCCAGCTGTGGAAAACCATCCAGCCCTGTGGTTCCAACAAGATGGAACCACTGCGCACACTGCAAGGGACTCAATGGCACTGTTAACGGATATCTTTGGCGAACGCATTATTTCGTGCAGAAGCGATTTCAATTGGCCTCTGCGTTCACCGGATTTAACTGCTCCTGACTGTTTTCTTTGGGGATATTTGAAAGAAAGAGTGTACGTTAACAAGCCAAGAACCATCTCCCAATTAAAAACCTAAAAGTGATTCGCTTAAATTTCTTACCACATATATTGATTGTATTGTTCGTTTATCGTCGTATTTTATCTTTCCTTCGAAAACTCCTACTAGATCTAGTTTTGATTCATTAGGTGCGACTAAAATTTTTCGTGGTTTCAGCAGTTTGGTTTTAACTCTCATTTTATTGCAAATATCGGTTGAGATTATTGTTGCATCTGCTCCTGAATCTAATTTGATTCTTATTTCTTCCTCTTTTATTTTTACATTCACCTTCTACGGCATGCTTCCTTCTTCATTTGCGGTTGATTTCGTAACATACAAAATTTTCTGATCGCATGCTGCATCTTTTCTTTGTGTAACACTTCCCAAGAAAATGGTGTCCTCGTCGTCGGATTTTACTTCGTCATTTTCTGTTGCAATGTTATGTATATCTTTTCTGCTTTTAGTGATTTTATATTCTTTAGCATAGTGACCTGTGTAACTACACTTATGACATTTTACCTTTGCCGCTGTACATTCCTGTACCTTATGCGATGGAGTTTTGCCACATCTTGTGCATTTTCTTTCTTTTTCGCGCTTATTTCGATTGAGAAATCTCTTCGGTTTATTTTGATAACCACTGTTGTTCGCTTTGTAGTTGTTGCGTTTTTGGTAGTTGACAGCATCTACGTTATCTTTATTTGACTTAAGAATCTCTTGCTGTTCTTTTATTGTTTCGGACTGCCTTGCTTTATTGATGGCTTTTTCTAATGTTAGCTCATGGTCTAGCTGCAAAATTTCGGACAGTTTACGATATTTTAAACCTACTACCAGTGTATCTCTAATCATTTCATTTTTTAAGGTCCCATATTCGCAATGTCGAGATAGGGTATATAAAGATGTTATAAAATTGTCTACTGATTTATGCTCATTTTGATTTCTTTGGTTAAATCGTGCACGTTCATAAATAACATTCCTTTTAGGTATTAAATAATTCTCAAATTTACTAACTACAGTATCTTATGGCTGACCTTGTGCTTTGGTGAGACTGAATGGCGCAAATATATCTTCTGCTGTATCGCTCATTGTGTAAAGTAAGGTTGTGACTTGCAGTTTACCTGATTTCTTATCTAATTCAGTTACTTCCCTAAATCTGTTGAATCTTCTAATATAATTTGGCCATTCTTGTGGTTTTTTAAAGTCAAACTCATTTGGAGGTTTTACATTGTATTGCGCCATGGCTCCTTGAGCTTCATAGTTTGGCATTTTGCAATTTTTTGTAGTGTTTCCTCTCTATTTTTTGGTTCACTTTATTCTGACACCATGTAGAGTTGCTTGTCAGGTTTATTTATTGTTTAAATAAATAGACAACTCGTTATTGTATAAAATTTATTTGTCTTTTACTTCAGCGTTTCACTTGGTTGCCATTTTCTTGTACTCTTTCATTTACACCACACCAACTTCCCAGGTGTCTCTAAAACCTGATTTACACTGTCATATTACAGTTTCAAGCCCTTCTACTCTACGTTCACATACTCCATGCAGTTCCTTCTTAGAACCCGCCACTTTTAAATCTATATCTGAAGATGATATATATTTCAATTAACAAATGAAAATCTTAAAGATTGCCAGAACTATTTATCAAGCCTTTCTTTATTCTCTTTATCCTCTCTATTTCCACAAACACTTTTCCTTCTATTCTAAAAACTACTTACATCACGCCTATATTAAAATCAGGTGATATAGACAATATAAAAATTACCGTCCTATTGCCCTTTTATCCAATATTTCAAAAGTATTTAAAAAAATACTTTTCAAATATATGTACTTGGCAGTGCGTAATAATATTTCTGACAAACAACACGGATTTATGCAAGGAAGATCCACAACCACCAATCTCATCACCTTTACAGAATTTACCATAAACTCTACGTAGTAATTCCCAGATTAATGCAGATTTTACTGAGGCATTCGATAAAGTTGATTATTATGAAATCGTTCAAAAACATATCAAACTTCAATTTTTCACAAGAATTATCAGCCTTTATTACCTCATTTTATTAAATCATAGTTTATATGTTTTTTTACAATAATTACAAGTCACATTCTTTCACTCCAACATCCGGTGGCCCTACTTCTTACTCAAACTGTTTATTTTATGCAGGTGATATAAAAGTTTATAAATTAGTCAATTCTGTTGAAGATTGTATTCTATTATAAAAAGATATTAATAATATTTTAATTTGGTCTTTAATTTACAAATTGCCATTTAACATTGATAAATGTAAAATAATGTGAAACACGAGGGGGTAAAGCTAGTGTTTACTGCTTACCAACGATGACATCTTTAACTAACTTGTCGACGACTGACTGGTCGACCAGAACTTTAGACGGAACACGCACATACACTTCACATACTTGTTGACTGATAAAGTATGATGCACACTCATATTATGGATAATACTTTTATGGATTTCAAACTAATTTTTATTTACACATATTATAATTGCATTACGACTTGCTCTAACTTAATATTAATATGGTACACTAGACATAACTAAACAAATACTCAAGATGCCGATGCATCCTTAGGCCAAATACTAGCGTTCGCGGAACTCAAACTTTACATGTTTACTACTTCAGTAACAAACGTCTTTACGACGTAACAAACTAATGCAGAATCCATGTCTTGTTGATATGAGTATCTAAGACCAACTGACTCAAACAAAAATAAAGCGCTGTCTTTCTTCGTGAGATGCTAGCGCATGTAGAGTACACGGGGGTATGGCATCCATATCAAAATATCCACCATGCACGTAGGTTTGCAATAATTTAAATACTTAATTGTCAACACATAACTGTCAAAGACGCTGACATTCAGACTAAACAAAACCGCTGTGGAGAAAATGATAATTATTTCTAAACAGAATTTTTGACTAACAAAGATAACGAAGTTCACATATTATGCCTGAAACTATAATTTAGAAATGTTCATAAAAAGTTATTAATTTGTTATTGCTTTTACCCTGGTCTTATTACAAATAATGTCTTACACAATGAAAAACCAACCCACAGTGTACAATTACGTAATGGATAATAGTAATCTGTCGAGGATTACGAAATTTAAAGATTTGGGAATATTATTTAATAAGAAATGTAATTTAAATACACATTTGAATGACTGTTCGATCATCACATAAAAAAATATTATTAGGAATTTACGCTACTTCCGTGATCATGATACGTTAATAGCACTTTACAACTGTTTCATTCGCGCCAAGCTTGAATGTTGTTTTTTCTTTTAGGTTGGAATCTTTTATATAAAACTTTGTACAATTTTTTTTTAATATACTGTTGGCATAAATTCAAATTGAATATTCAACTAAGTGACCATTTTCACTACTATACTGCTCTTATTGAATTTTATATGGTGTCATTAGAAAATCGCAGAATTCTGCAGTCATGCAATTTATTTTTAAATTAATTCATTTACTAAGTCACCAATGACTCTAATCTTCTATTTCTCATAAATTTCCGTGTTCCCCGCACAAGTAATCCTAGACAGAAACCTTTTTTTCATGTTGCATTGGCAAAAGTAAATTACGAATTAAAATGCCGTCTGCTCTAAAGCCCATATGCTCGTATTTCAATGGTATTTGTAAGTGCGTAGATATTGACTTTCATAATGACAAATTTAATGTCTACAACCATAAATAAAGTAATTACCTTAAAACAATTGTGAATTGATATTTTTCTTTTCAAATTGTCTGTCTATTTATATATTATTTCTATTTGTTTCCACCATATTATATTATTTATTTTTTATGTACTACTTTGTTACCACTGGAGTAGTTATATTTCTTAATATTTTTTTTTCTAAATTTAGTTTTTCAGTTAAAATTGTGTTATCCGCCTATGGTCATATCGCTGCTGCCCCCTGCTATCTGAATTCAAGTTCGATTCACACGGCACAAAAATTGTCGACTGGTGTTTGCTTTCATGCAGACACAGTAATTAATAAACGATGAACGGAAAACATATTTATTATTAATAAATTCGTAATAGTACAATTTTTAAAATAAATTAATTTAAATTTTGGATAAAATTGTGTATCATAACAGGCTTTTAAATATGTGTGAATAGAGGCTTAGCGTAGCTATCAGGTTATGACATGAATTATCGTCGACAAATCATAATAGTTTAAATACGTTATTCAAAAAATGTAAGTACAAACTCGTGTCCTGTTAAACGAGGTATATTAGTACCAATTAGTAGTCCATTTATTGTTTCCGCCCAAACATTTTTTCATGGAATTTTTTACAGTATGAGGATTTGCATCTGTCGTGATGAGTATTGTGCACAATAAAGACACTGTTGGCATAAGTTGAATAGATGGCGTCACGGTAGTGAGTAGTTTAGTTACATGCTTTGTTTTGTTTTTACAGTGCAGACATATATAAAACTATCTATTGTAAGTAGATTGTATTATTTAAAAACAGTAATGA
>OY720458.1:29015487-29087987 GCA_963082715.1 Harpalus rubripes | reverse complement strand
AATGAATAAATGAATAAATGAATAAATGAATAAATGAATAAATGAATAAATGAATAAATGAATAAATGAATAAATGAATAAATGAATAAATGAATAAATGAATAAATGAATAAATGAATAAATGAATAAATGAATAAAGAATAAATGAATAAATGAATAAATGAATAAATGAATAAATGAATAAATGAATAAATGAATAAATGAATAAATGAATAAATGAATAAATGAATAAATGAATAAATGAATAAATGAATAAATGAATAAATGAATAAATGAATAAATGAATAAATGAATAAATGAATAAATGAATAAATGAATAAATGAATAAATGAATAAATGAATAAATGAATAAATGAATAAATGAATAAATGAATAAATGAATAAATGAATAAATGAATAAATGAATAAATGAATAAATGAATAAATGAATAAATGAATAAATGAATAAATGAATAAATGAATAAATGAATAAATGAATAAATGAATAAATGAATAAATGAATAAATGAATAAATGAATAAATGAATAAATGAATAAATGAATAAATGAATAAATGAATAAATAAATAAATGAATAAATGAATAAATGAATAAATGAATAAATGAATAAATGAATAAATAAATGAATAAATGAATAAATGAATAAATGAATAAATGAATAAATGAATAAATGAATAAATGAATAAATGAATAAATGAATAAATGAATAAATGAATAAATGAATAAATGAATAAATGAATAAATGAATAAATGAATAAATGAATAAATGAATAAATGAATAAATGAATAAATGAATAAATGAATAAATGAATAAATGAATAAATGAATAAATGAATAAATGAATAAATGAATAAATGAATAAATGAATAAATGAATAAATGAATAAATGAATAAATGAATAAATGAATAAATGAATAAATGAATAAATGAATAAATGAATAAATGAATAAATGAATAAATGAATAAATGAATAAATGAATAAATGAATAAATGAATAAATGAATAAATGAATAAATGAATAAATGAATAAATGAATAAATGAATAAATGAATAAATGAATAAATGAATAAATGAATAAATGAATAAATGAATAAATGAATAAATGAATAAATGAATAAATGAATAAATGAATAAATGAATAAATGAATAAATGAATAAATGAATAAATGAATAAATGAATAAATGAATAAATGAATAAATGAATAAATGAATAAATGAATAAATGAATAAATGAATAAATGAATAAATGAATAAATGAATAAATGAATAAATGAATAAATGAATAAATGAATAAATGAATAAATGAATAAATGAATAAATGAATAAATGAATAAATGAATAAATGAATAAATGAATAAATGAATAAATGAATAAATGAATAAATGAATAAATGAATAAATGAATAAATGAATAAATGAATAAATGAATAAATGAATAAATGAATAAATGAATAAATGAATAAATGAATAAATGAATAAATGAATAAATGAATAAATGAATAAATGAATAAATGAATAAATGAATAAATGAATAAATGAATAAATGAATAAATGAATAAATGAATAAATGAATAAATGAATAAATGAATAAATGAATAAATGAATAAATGAATAAATGAATAAATGAATAAATGAATAAATGAATAAATGAATAAATGAATAAATGAATAAATGAATAAATGAATAAATGAATAAATGAATAAATGAATAAATGAATAAATGAATAAATGAATAAATGAATAAATGAATAAATGAATAAATGAATAAATGAATAAATGAATAAATGAATAAATGAATAAATGAATAAATGAATAAATGAATAAATGAATAAATGAATAAATGAATAAATGAATAAATGAATAAATGAATAAATGAATAAATGAATAAATGAATAAATGAATAAATGAATAAATGAATAAATGAATAAATGAATAAATGAATAAATGAATAAATGAATAAATGAATAAATGAATAAATGAATAAATGAATAAATGAATAAATGAATAAATGAATAAATGAATAAATGAATAAATGAATAAATGAATAAATGAATAAATGAATAAATGAATAAATGAATAAATGAATAAATGAATAAATGAATAAATGAATAAATGAATAAATGAATAAATGAATAAATGAATAAATGAATAAATGAATAAATGAATAAATGAATAAATGAATAAATGAATAAATGAATAAATGAATAAATGAATAAATGAATAAATGAATAAATGAATAAATGAATAAATGAATAAATGAATAAATGAATAAATGAATAAATGAATAAATGAATAAATGAATAAATGAATAAATGAATAAATGAATAAATGAATAAATGAATAAATGAATAAATGAATAAATGAATAAATGAATAAATGAATAAATGAATAAATGAATAAATGAATAAATGAATAAATGAATAAATGAATAAATGAATAAATGAATAAATGAATAAATGAATAAATGAATAAATGAATAAATGAATAAATGAATAAATGAATAAATGAATAAATGAATAAATGAATAAATGAATAAATGAATAAATGAATAAATGAATAAATGAATAAATGAATAAATGAATAAATGAATAAATGAATAAATGAATAAATGAATAAATGAATAAATGAATAAATGAATAAATGAATAAATGAATAAATGAATAAATGAATAAATGAATAAATGAATAAATGAATAAATGAATAAATGAATAAATGAATAAATGAATAAATGAATAAATGAATAAATGAATAAATGAATAAATGAATAAATGAATAAATGAATAAATGAATAAATGAATAAATGAATAAATGAATAAATGAATAAATGAATAAATGAATAAATGAATAAATGAATAAATGAATAAATGAATAAATGAATAAATGAATAAATGAATAAATGAATAAATGAATAAATGAATAAATGAATAAATGAATAAATGAATAAATGAATAAATGAATAAATGAATAAATGAATAAATGAATAAATGAATAAATGAATAAATGAATAAATGAATAAATGAATAAATGAATAAATGAATAAATGAATAAATGAATAAATGAATAAATGAATAAATGAATAAATGAATAAATGAATAAATGAATAAATGAATAAATGAATAAATGAATAAATGAATAAATGAATAAATGAATAAATGAATAAATGAATAAATGAATAAATGAATAAATGAATAAATGAATAAATGAATAAATGAATAAATGAATAAATGAATAAATGAATAAATGAATAAATGAATAAATGAATAAATGAATAAATGAATAAATGAATAAATGAATAAATGAATAAATGAATAAATGAATAAATGAATAAATGAATAAATGAATAAATGAATAAATGAATAAATGAATAAATGAATAAATGAATAAATGAATAAATGAATAAATGAATAAATGAATAAATGAATAAATGAATAAATGAATAAATGAATAAATGAATAAATGAATAAATGAATAAATGAATAAATGAATAAATGAATAAATGAATAAATGAATAAATGAATAAATGAATAAATGAATAAATGAATAAATGAATAAATGAATAAATGAATAAATGAATAAATGAATAAATGAATAAATGAATAAATGAATAAATGAATAAATGAATAAATGAATAAATGAATAAATGAATAAATGAATAAATGAATAAATGAATAAATGAATAAATGAATAAATGAATAAATGAATAAATGAATAAATGAATAAATGAATAAATGAATAAATGAATAAATGAATAAATGAATAAATGAATAAATGAATAAATGAATAAATGAATAAATGAATAAATGAAATGAAATAAACTTCTTTCAAATTATCCTCATTTCATAAATATTTCTATTTAAAGGTTCAAAATGACATGTCAAACATGGCGTTCTTCGTCTTAAATTTTTCCATGTTTTCTTCGATCCATTGTTTTAATAATCCAATTTTCAACATTTAATAATTTTTTACACGAAAACTATGCTTCCTACAGAAATTTAGTCTATTACGAGGGCACTCGAGACAATCATTTCCTACAACTTAGTGCAAATTTCACGAAAATCGCTCACACCATTCAGGCTGTAGAGGTGTTCAAAGCTTTGGCGATCGTCGTGATTAAAGTATATAACTATGGATAGTGAATCTAACTTTATAGTATTAGGACGTTTAGTATTAGGATTATATTGTTCGCAATTTTGTAAATCTAAAAAATCATTTAATAACTTAACTTTAGGACAATTTGAGTTGGTAGTAATTTCAGGGATATTAAGATCTCCTAATAATATAAAATTATTATTTTGAAGAAATGGTAAATGCTCTAGAAAATCGAAAATGGTACAATAATTTGTGGTATTTAATTGTGGCGGAATGTAAAATGTAAAGATATATAATGGTTTTGAATTAAGAATTATTTTGACACATAATACATCAACAATATCAGGCAAGATATCATTATAGTTAGTTAGATCAAACCTGCAAGATGTCAGATTTTTATTTAGCATTAAGAGGATACCACCTCCTCGATTAACATTACCAATTTGATGCTTTCGATCACAGCGGAATAAATTATAATTGCTAACACATATTTCAGAGTTGTCAACATTGTTTTTGAGCCAAGTTTTAGTAAAAGCTATTACATTGTAATCGCAAGAATAAGTTGCAGATTGTAAAACAGAGATTTTATTATTAATACTTTGAATATTTTGATAATAAATGCTAAGTTTAGAGTTGTCAATTTTAACCACATGATTATTCTGTATTTGTTATTTACCAATAATAAAACTTTTAAATTTTTTCAATTGCTCAAAATAAAAAAAAGCAATTGAAGTCTAGAGCTCTATGGTTAACATCATAAGTTGATTTGCTAGAAGCGTTAAATTTGCGACAGTTTATACATTTAAAAGTCGGAGATTTGCATTCAGCAATAAAATGATTTTCAGCACAATTCGGGCAGAATTTATCTTTAGTACATTGTTTAGCAAAATGGTGAAAACCACAACAATTGTAACAACGTCTCAGATCAATAGCGTCGTATACAGAGCAATAATCATAACCAATAAATACTTTAGAAGAATTCATAATTTTGTTATAGGAATCAGGATCTGTTTGTATTAGAACTTGATAGATATTATTATTTGTCTTTAGTGGTAAAATATCAAGTATATCACATTTGTAGTTGTCAGAAAAACACGACTTGTTTTGATTAATTAAATAATTTAATATTTGTTGTTTACTTAATTTGTTTGTCATACCAGTGATTCGAATTCGTGGATTAAGTACAGGTAACTGTTTAACTTCATATTTATCAGTTAGATTATTGTTCAAAAGATTCTTAAGTTTATTAGGATCCGAGTTACTATAACTGGAGGAAACTATTATTGCACCGTTCTTAGCATTTTTCACGTTGGTAATAGATATGTAGAATGGATCAACACTCTTCAGGATATCGGATTTAGTAGCACTTATTGACTGATTAGTTTTCATAGGCTTGATAAGCACAGGAGGATCGGAACGCTGCACAATGTTGGCGAAGGACTCATTGTTGGTGGAAGAAGGTGGTAGAAACGATAACGATAGTTTATCAGTTTTTAGTTCAACAGATTTTATAATATCACTTTTAATAGCACTTAAAGATTCATCAACGTGATTAGAAATTTCTTTTTTTATATTATTAAGAGCATTAGTGAAAAAATCAGAACATAAATTATCAGCGATTTTAGAAATTTTCGCGTTGAGATCAGTGATTATTGCTTCAATGTTTAAAGATTTAGATTTATCTGTTATAATACAGTTAATAATACAGTTAATTTTACAAGTAGGGCATAAGTAGAAAAAATTATTTGACGTAGAGTAAAGAATATATTCATTATTAGTAATATTGGTACAACTTCGGTGATATGTTTTATTACACGAACCCTCACAACTAATTGTCTCTGTTGTCAGTTTTTTTCTACATTTTCCACACGTTGAACTCATTGTTAAGTCACATAAGAAGTTTTTGTTTAAAAATAACAAAGTAATTAAGAGATGCACGTAAGTTAAGTTGGTTGACAGTCTCAAGGAATAAGCGTGTGTCCGTCGACGAGATGCATAAAAACAAATAAACAAAGACAAGTTAAAAACTGATTTAAGTCATATGTTGACAATGGATTAGTCACATTGTTTAAAACACGAAAACACACTCACAGATCCAAAGTTCGAAGATGTAGAACATAAGAAAACGTTCACCGCAAAAGCACAACAGTTTGATATAGAGCACTAAATATAAAAACTGAATTTACAACCAAAAATGATAACTGACAAGAGGGCAACAACAAAAAACGTGAGACGACAACACATATATGCGATTTCGAGAAAAAGTTATTGAACTATTGTTACTCTCGACGAGTCATATTACTGGTTAAATTGAATGTACTTATTTGAATTACATTCTGTATATACCGAGATATTTTTTATCAGTGGACATGGGCATGTCATTACCATAGTTATATTTAAAATGATTGACAGGAATGTATTACCGCGTTTTTTAAACTGGACATACAGAGTGGTCAGTCATCAAACTCTCATCTTTCAAAATGATGTATGAAGAAAAAGTACGAATCATAATATTGTATAAGTGCTATATGAGTCTAAGGCAAGTTTCCGATTTATTTGCTGCTACTTTTAATAAGCGATCCAGGCCAGCAAATCTGAGAATGTAGAGGATGGGTACTGTATATTAATGGATGTTCTCACCGCCAATATATACTGTACCCTACAACGCTTCGCGGCCAAGGAGAAGAACTCAAACGGACCATCGACTGGCATGTTTTTTAGACTTCTAAATACGGCAAGGGTAACATGCAGATTTCGTCAACAAAAACTTTCGGGACAAAACAGTTTTAAGGAGGGGGCAGTGTAACGGGAAGTGGTCACCGTTGCCGCCACTGCTGTCGTCGCCGCTGCGCTAAGTCAGTGTCTGTTTAATTACTAGGGTGACGTGATTTTTGTATTCGATGGAATGTTCGAGACTTCTCTAGTACGTAATGGTAGCTATATAAAAGCGACGGAATTCTGTCTGTTAAAGTTACATAATTCAGTTCAGGTACAAAGGCTGTGGAACTCAGTTGTGTATACAAATGCTGTGAGCTCAGCTGTGTATACAGAGGCTGTGGAGCTCAGTTGTGTATACAGAGACAGTGGAGCTCAGTTGTGTATACAGAGGCTGTAAAGCTCAGTTGTGTATACAGAGGCTGTGGAGCTCAGTTGTGTATACAGAGTTCTGTTAGTCGAGGTACATAGTCAGTTGAGTTGAAAAGTTAGCTACATAGTTCAGTTCCGTTAGTGAAGATACGTGAGGGAAGGTAAACTCAGTCAGTTGTGTAAACAGAGGCTGTGGGAGTTCTGTTAGTAGAGTTACATAGATAGTCAGTAAGGCAGTTAACGAGTTTAATAGCACAGCAATATCGTGGTGATTGTATGCAGTATAGTGTCAAGTGAAATTCTCGGGAAGTTACTAAAATACTGAGAGAGCTGTGGCAGTGAATACTCGGTAGTGTTGAGGAGTATTGAGAAGCTAGAATATACGGGGACAGTAACGGCGAGTGAAGTACTCGGGAAGTTGCTGGTATACTGGGATAGCTGTGGAAGTGAATACTCGATAGTGTTGAGGAGTATTGGGAAGCTAGAGTATACAGGAAAAATAACGGTGAATGGAAGTAGATACTCGGCATTGGTGAAGGGTTGTTGTGGCATACGGACAGTTGGTGATACTGGTTCGGACAGTTGAATGTGATATATATATATATATATATATATATATATATATATATATATATATATATATATATATATACAGTGGTCGAAGTGGCATTTCTTTTAGTGGTATGCCTTGTTGAGGTTAAAAAAATGTACATGTATATGTGTGTTCAAACATTGGATGGAGTGCTTTTCTAAACAGCAATATTTTAAATATAATAAATTACATATAAATCGTCACAAATATTTTAACATTAATAACCTACACATAAAGAAAATAAACATTGCATATATTATATATTGCATACAAAACATAAATTTAAAAAATCTTATAATGAAGACAGATATAAATCCTAGGTAAGTAAAATAGAAAACATAAGGGCTACATATGCTTCCAGATCTCCTGGTAGTCGGACGTAATTCTAACTCGTTCCCGGGATGCACATTGGGTATAGTCCGCATCTCGTCGTCTTGATAATATCCATGACTGCACATAATTGACAGGATTAAATAAATGAAGGGGTGGTCCTACACACTTAATAAATAAAAGAGAGGAAATTGTAGACATTTTAAGTTTATGCCTCAAGTCAGAGTGAACAATCTTCATTGCGCTGAATATTCTTTCACATTCCGCAGTAGAAACAACTAATATATTTACTGTACTCGTTAATAAATTCAAGGGTTCAGATAAATTAGTTTTGGATTCTACATAATTTCGAAAGCTTCGGACATAATCATGACCGGTTAACCTAAACCTATTACATAAATGATTAATTTCTTCTTCGCCGTGCCGTATAGAAACTTCTTCTGGCCACTGAGTGCGGTCGAATATTTCTAAAAATTTTATAAATTGGTTGTAATCGTCCGAGATCTCGGGTTCCTTTCCTGCTCGATGAGAACATGAAAACCTTAACAAACATTGGCGCAGATTTTCTGTTAAACTACGATAAAATTGGCTACTGTTTATTCTTTTTACCTTTCTACCCTCGTGCAACTTTATACCCCGAAATTCAAGCTTTGATATGCACCTTTCTGTTTCTTTATAGTGCGGTCCAGAATTGTCAGTCATGGACTCTATTACGCGTATTTGACGTACAATTAATGAATATGCTTGAGGAAGAGTTTTTTGTCGTTTTTGTAATTCTAAAGATAGACATGAGAGTTCTGAAAGAGCATCATATAATAGTCCTAAGTTATAGAAAAATGCTGTTTCTGATAATCGATCTTTCAGTCCTGAGAAAGAACATCATAAAAGAAGTAGTTTCATCAATAATAACGGATATTTTAAAATCATTCTCAATAATTGTAGGGGTAATATTCTTTCGCATTTCATTAGCAATGTGACATGCAATATTTGCGCATGCATGATCTGTTTGTAATATGCGACCCATCTTTAAACCATTCAAAACTTGTAAATCTACATCATGAGATAAATCTGTAAAAGGTCTATCTTTCTTAACTATGTTGTAAGCAGTTCTGAAAATTCGATTGGTACTTTCATATATTTCAGCACTTTGATGAAATAAACTTATTTTAATTTTTTCACTACGGGATTCCTGCAAAACACGTTGAGCATATTTATGCGCCTCACTAGTTTTGTGATTAAAATTTTTTTCTTAAGGACTGGTGTTGTTCTTTAATTGTTGATCCAAAAAATGATATATTAAAATTATTCCAGTCAGCAGACATATTAATACCTTGCTTTTTTCTTGCATTAGCATTAGAAATATTTTTTACCTTAAATATGGAAAATAGCTTTTGGACCTTAACCCAAATATTGTATTTTTTTACCTTCTTGCACATGCTACAGCCTAGTTTTTTATTTTTTGATTCTAGCCACGTGTATTCCTTGTATTTGTTTTGATATATTTCCAAAGTTCAGCACTCAGGAATGTCATATGAATTATTGCATTTAATTTGATTTACGTCTTGCCCAGAATTGTCGTCTTTTACACTATCTTCGCTGTCATTGGTTTTAACTTTCGATGAACAGCTTGCACCATCGCTACTATCACTGGTTTTTCGTTTTAATCCTAACCACTTATCCATTATTATTTAAACTAAAAACAGTATAATGTACCGTATACTATTATAATATAACGAGAAATATGGTTTCACTAAAGCGAGAGTTCAACTTAGCTTGGGCTTTTTGCAGATCAAAATGGCCGACTTAATGCATCAAATGAATATGGTATAGTGCGAGTTACAACGAACGTGGCAGGTGGCACCAGTAGTCTGTATCGTGTGAGGCTGGTATAATATCTGAGCGGTAGAATTCTTTATTACCAACTTCGCCCTCTAGTGCAAGAAGGAAGAAATGTAGGTTTAATCGTTTAATAGAATATAATATATAATTAATAATTGTATAAAAATATACACAAGTCAGTTTTATTAATGTTAATTGATAATGTTACATGTTAATCTTGAAGACATTACAACAGCATACCGGTATGCAGTATTTTGATATAAATTTTTTACTGGTATGGCATACCACCGTATACCACCCCAAATCGACCACACTATATATATATATATATATATATATATATATATATATATATATATAGTGACATAAATTGCGTGAAAATAAATAATGTTAATTGTTTAAATAAATAACTTAGTGTTTAAGTAATTAATTATATTTTAGTCTTAAATTAGTATTTAATATTTGTTTCACCATAGTAATCGTCATTATTATTATTATTATTATTATTATTATTATTATTATTATTATCTTTTAATAGTTATTTATCGTTTTGATAAACATCTATTTTAATTAAAAAATAATTCTATGATTTTTATACTTCACCCGAATAAATAAAACGTTACATTATGTTTTCTTGATTACTCCTTATGGTATTAAGTATTTTGTCATAGTTTTCTTCATCTTCTTGGTCCTAATTACCAGTTATGTATATTTTATTACGGTACCGAGTCCGTTAAGTACTCCTCGTTTAACCCTGTTAGGTTTTTGAATAACGTGAATTATCATTTCAATATTCTTAATCGGGTTTTCTAATACGGTATTACCATTCTCAAAATATTTCGCTGTCAGATTGTTCATTTATTATATGTCATTCTTTTAAGAAATTAAATTATTATAATTATGATGAATATTATCAAAAGGTACATTAACGTAAATGTAATTATAATTATTAATAATATAAGCATTACCTAATTAACTATGTTAATTCCGACATTTTCAGTTGTGTTGAGGATGTGCTCTACTCTGACCGTTCGATATTAAGGTATCTGAAATTGATCTATTTTGCTTTTTATGTTTTTTGTTATTATTATCTGTCCGCGTTTTGGGATCACTTTCTTTAAGGTATGTTTCTTGTATTTGGGTTTCTTTACTTTTTCGCTATTTCTCTTATGTTGTTTAACATAGATACTTTGGGAAATGTTTATTTTTGCATTAAGAGGTTCACTGTATTTTTCCTTTTTTATGATAATATTTTGTTTAACTTGTTTAAATAATTCGTTCATTACGCGTGCGTGTTTGATATTATATTCTTTCGTCACTATATCTTTAGGCTGAAAGATTTAATTTTTATTCATGTGTTCTAATGAGATTTTAAAGGATGAATTTTTTGCAATAGAAAGTATACTATTGTATGCGATTAAACTAAAAATTACTTAATCTTTCAAAGGCAAAGATTTAAAATTTTGTTCATTATTTAAAATGCGGATAGTTTCGATTAAACTACTATGAAATCTTTCTATATTTTCGTTTGCTTTTGGACAAAATATTTTTTGTATTCGAGAAATTACTAGAACACCATTCTAGATAAAAACGTCGAATACAATAAATTACGTCACCCAAATAATTAAACAACTCCGGACAAGTCTGTTTAAGTCGCACGACCGTCTGCGTCATCGCTGAAAATAGATACTCGCTCATCGCTGCGACGGCGGCGGCGACAGCGGGCATTCTATGTTACACTGCCCCCTCTTTAAGACTATTTTGTCCCGGAACAGTTCGTGGTGACGAAATCTACATGCATGACCCTTGTTGCATTTCGAAGTCTTAAAGAAGTGACAGTCGATGGTCCGTTCGACTTCTTCTTTATGTGCGTTAGTGTTAAAAATGCAAACGAGAATTTCAACGCTGGTAAAACGGAAGAGGATTTCTAACATGTTTCTAAAAGTCTTCCAATCTAAACCATCTAGATAACAGCCTAACCTCGGTACGGCTTGCTTCAAAATGTCATTCTCTAGCAGATGATCTATCAAATTGCACAGCGACTTCCACAGGCTGTGATACGACGGCTTCTGGTACGAGCGTGGTTTTGTAACTAGGTATTAAATGTATCGCTGATGGTCTGTATTGCCATGCCTCAGTCGTAGCGTTTTCCTAACAGTTGGAAGTTGGTTGGCCAGTTCGTGTATGCGACCGAATTTCGCCTTAAAGACTGAAGCTATGCCGCGAAACATCTTTAAGTCTTCTGATACGCAGTGGCCGAGGGAATAATTTGAAGACACGGTGAACAGATCTCGGCGTTCTTCTTTCTTTACACCGTACCGCGCCTTACGGCCAAAGGAATAGTTCTCCATGAAGTCTTCAAAAGTTGGTTTTTGAGCTATGAACCGACGAACCGTTGCTCCATTATAGTCTTCGTGGTTGTCTCCGGCGAAAGGGGCTAGCCGATTAAAGTGTACTACTCTCGGCTTCTCGGTAGGTCGGTTTTTAATTCTGTATACCACGTCGTTTATCCTTTTGACTACCTCATAGCGGCCTTCCTATTCTTTTGCAGCTTTGTGGGTTGTAGAGCCACAATAAATGTCTAGGTTGATATCTACCTTTTTCGACCTTGATGTCATACCTCTCCTTCATTCAGTCGCTGGCAGCTTGAATGTTCGTACGGACTTGTTCATGAATATCATCCATTCTTCTCCATAAGTCCCTAACGTAATCTTCCCCGGCTAGATCTTCTCCAGGTTTACTGCCGAACACCAAGTCACATGGTAAGCGTTATTCACGCCCGAATAAGATGTTCGCAGGAGTTTGCCCTGTTGTTTCATGCACGGATGAACAATAAGCCATCAGGAACAGATGAAGATGTCGTTCCCAGTCTCTTTGGTGGTTGGAGACTACCTTCGACAAATATCGGTTGATCGTTCTGTTCATTCGATCAACCATACCATCAGACTGCGGATGTAGTGCAGTTGTTCTAGTTTTATTAATTTCTAATATCTTGCAGATATTTTGGAAAACGACAGACTCAAAATTTCTTCCCTGGTCGGAATGAAGTTCACGCGGTACCGAATCGGCTTATACGTTCTTTAACTAAAGTTTCAGCGACCGTGGTGGCTTACTGGTTGGGTAATGGATATGTTTCAACCCACTTGGTGAAGTAGTCCAAGACAACCACGATGTATTTATTTCCCTCATCTTTTTCTGAGAATGGTTCGGCCACATTAATCGCAATACGCTCAAATGGACGGCCAAGGTGGTATTGACGCGTTGGAGCTTTTCGTTGTTTAGGTAGACCGTTGCTTCCAGCGCAAACCACACATTTCTTGCGTCAGTCTTTATCATCTTTCGTGAAGTTAACCCAGTAAAATTGTTGGCGCAATCTTTCTAGAGTCTTGATGACTCCAAAGTGGCCTCCAGATCCGTCATGGATCTCTTTCAACACATCTGGTACTCTACTCTTAGGAATAAGCAACTGAGTTTTCTTCTCAGTTCCATCGGCATTTTCTACCACACGCTTTAGAAGGCCATCGTCAATCACTATGGAGTCCCATTGCGCCCAGTACGATTTTACACTTGGTGTGTGCGGTGCAACATCTTCCCATACTGGTTTGCTCTCCTCTGCTTTCCATTCCAGTATAATTTTCAAAGTCGTGTCCTTTTCTTTGTCTTCGCGTAGTCCATCAGGCTGCCAATTATCGTCGACTACTGTTGTCCTGGCTACGATGGAGAATTCCTCTTCTAGTTAACTACAATGCTTGCATTAATCTTGGCATGGCCTTCTGGATAATGCATCGGCATTACGAAGCCATCGTAATGTCGTATACTCGATTTTGAAATCGTATTCCTGTAATCTTTCAATCCATCTAGCCACCTGACCAGGTCTTGTTTTGTAGCGGCCATTTTAATGTAGCATGGTCAGTTCTAATCAAAAATTTCCTTCCGTTTAAATATTTGTAGAAATGCTCCACGGATTTTACGACTAACAAGGGTTCTTTTCTGGTAACACAATAATTCCTCTCTGGTTTTGGCAAGGTCTTACTAAAGTAGGCAATAACTTGCTAATGTCCGTCTTGTATCTGGGAGAGAACCCCACCAATATCCACGTTGCTGGCATATGTGTCTAGTATGAACTCTCCTTCAGGTAATGGATAACTCAGGACAGGTGCGCTAGTCAAAGCATGTTTCAGTTCTTGAACGCAACAGATAAATCTTCGACCGTCTTCAGTAAGCCTTGTAAGTGGCTTGACTATGTTGGCACTCCAGGTACATATTGTCGGTAATAGGTACACAAACCAAGAAAACTTCTAAGTTTGTGTTTGTCTCTAGGTGCAGGCTAATCTCTCACAGTATTTATATTTTTTGGGTCAACTGCGTGTCCAAGATAATGAACTTCTCTTTAAAACAGGTGAAACTTCTTGGAACTGAGCTTCAGGTTAGTCTTCCGCAATCTCTGGAAAACCTCTTCCAAATTCTTCATGTGGTCCTCGAATGTTTTACCCACCACAATAATGTCGTTGAGATAAACTAAACAGGTTTTCCATGATAGCCCAGCCAATACTGTTTCCATGAGCCGTTCAAACATTGCAGGTGCATTGCAGAGCATTACAGTAAATTGCCAGAGTTCGGTACCAATGGTGAAGGCTGTCTTTTCCTTATCTTTTGGATCCAAATCTACTTGCCAGTATCCCTTCTTTAGATCCAGAGTAAAGAAAATTTTCGAGTTAGTCTAAGTGTCTAGTGGCGGGTAGCTATTCTTCGTGATCACATTGTTAAGCTGACGGTAATCAACGCAAAATCGTGTGGTGTTCATGTCCTCAATAATTCTTTACGTTTCCTCACGCTTCGCCAATGGAAGTCTTCTCGCTGGTTGACGGATGGGTCTCGCATCGCTAGTGTCTATTTTATGGTGAACTACATTAGTTCTTCCGTTGGTTTTCTTGTTATATTGGAACACATCATAAAATCTTCCAATTAATTTCTTCGCCTTGGTTCTCTGGTCAACGGTCAGTTCTTGGAAGATATGTTTCTTTTGGCCTTCACAGTTCGTATAATCGAGGATACTGCCAAGCATTCTCCTACAACTGTTCCTCTCTTAAGAACAGCAGGATAAAAATTTACGTTCATTATTCGAAGTGATATTAACTGACTGGTTTTGATCAGTGATTTTCCTACAACTCCAGTATCAGTCTTCACATCATCATTCTTGGGCTCAAACATAATAATATTCCCCTCACAGAAACTACCATCTAATTGTTTTCACGATAGACTCACTTCATTCTGGAAGGGTAACATCTGCGGCCATTAGTACGCGTACAGCCTTGTCTTCTTGTGGATTTAAAACAATTTCTTCTTCATTGACCTTCATTACTCCATTCTTTTGGTCAAGTTTAAAACCCTGCTTTTTCATTACCTCCATACCGAGTATCAATTCATTAGCTACCAGCGCACAGTGTTTAAAGGATGTGCTTTCAATAGTGATGGTCATATCTATCTCTCCTAATGTGGTAGCTTGTTCTCCCGTTGCTGTGCGTAATCGCCACTTGGTTGGTTGAAAATGCGTCTTGCCTGTGTTCTTTACTAAGTAGGGTCTAATTATAGTCTTCGTCGCACACGTATCCAGTAACATTTTTAGTGGCCTTCTATCAACAGAGCCATTCACGTAGATGCTGCTGATTTGATGAAGGGATACGACATAACTGACGGAATTTGGGGCTACTATATTACGGGTCGACGATTGCCCCTTCACATCAACCCTACTTAGTTTTCCGCCTCCTTTTCTTCTTTTGTCGATTCCATCTTCTTTTGCATTTTTCCAACAGCGGATTTTCTTTCTTTCAGCAAACATTGCACTTTCAATTCTTCGCAACCTCTTATCTACATCTTTTTTTTCGCACTCGCGATTGGTTACTTGAAGCTTGTTTTACAGCTTCATGGTTTAATGCATATGAGAGTGTGTCAACCACAATTTTTGGGTGTGCCAATAGTAGTGCTTGACGAATTTCGCTGGGAGGAGCTGTAGGATATGCGAGACGAACTAAACAAGCTATGTCGGCTTCAAATTTTTGAAGGCTTTTTCTTCAACTCTGATAACGGTTTCTCAGTTGCGTCTGGTACACCTGCTCTAGGTGCGCATTGCCATACCGTATGTCCAACCGCTTGACTAGTTGGTCGTAGTCCTCTTGTTCTTCTTTCTTCAGCGTATGTAATGGCTTCCCCACGCAACGAGACAGTCAATGCTTTAAGCCTTCTCTTTGGGCGTCCAGTTATGTACTTTTGCGGCCGCTTCAAATAGTTTTAAATAGCTCGGGCATGAATATTTTCCATCAAATTCTGGTGTTTTCATGTGCACTGTGTTACTAGTCTCAAGTTTCACTACTTTTCTTTCTTCTTGTAGACCTGCCTTTGCTACATCTTTTCTTGTAATTCTTTAATCTTCTTGTCATACTTATCTTTTAAATTCTTCAGGCCTTCTTCAGTTTTTCCCATTAATTTTTGTTTTAAATTTCTAGAATTTTCATCCAATTTTTGTTCTAATGTCTGCTCCAGAATTCTAGAATTTTCTTCCAATTTTTGTTCTAATGTTCTAAGCTGTTCCAATAATTCTTCTTTTAGTGTTCTAGAATTTTCTGATATTTTTTGTTTTAATGTTCTAGACGTTTCTGTCAATTCTTCTTTTAATGTTCTGAAACTTTCTTTTGCTTTTCTAGAACTTTCCACTATGTCCTGTTTTAATTCTTCTCTTAGTGTTCTTATGTTGGATATGTCGAATAAGTAATCGTCAAGGCTTTCACCAGAGTCGATTAATGCTTGGCGCAGTCTTCTTGAAGCACAGACTTCTTTTCTGTCGTATCTAACTCTCGTTTTCCCAGTTCTGTTTTGGGATCACTTACTTTCAATTCACTTAATTTTAATAGTTTCATCATATTATTTATTTTTCCTTACTCTTTAGTTTATTAACCCCACACCTGACACCAATTGTAGTTTTTATTTATGTGGGTGAAGTGTAAATATTAGACAATTTTTGTTAATTAAAATAAAGTTTATTAAATGATAAAGAAATATTAAAAATATAATTAAACTAACTATTGACTGAAAATATTATAAAACACTTAAACACTAAGATTATTTATTTAAACAATATTTATCTCATTTATTTATATAACTATATTTATTTATGTTCACCACTTGTCGACTATCTGTCTAAGTCTAAGTCTCCAACTGTTCACTTTACGACGCTTGTTTATATTAGACTGTCCGATGCCTTCGTTAACATGGTTTATATACTCCGGTTTTTTGTATTCCAGAAATTACTAGAACATTATTCTAGATAAAAACGTCGAATACAATAGATCACGTCACCCAAATAATTAAACAAGCCCGGACAAGCCTGTTTACGTCGCACTACCGTCTGCGTCATCGCTAAAAATAGATAATCGGCGACGGTGGCGGCGACGGCGGGCGTTCTATGGTACAATATGTTTTATTTTATATTTAATAAAAGTATATTCCGAACCTTCCGACTCTGCGTTCATTGTTTGAATTTTGTATGGTTCGTAAAAAAATTAAAATCTATTCTTATACACGTAATGTTTGTTAATGAAATTTTGTGACGATTCCGTATCGATACGAATAAATAAGTCTTACAATTTAATATATGGCAATTTATAGCTAGGGATTTAAGTTGAATAACTGGTCTATATGAAAATTTTCATTATCGTTTAGTTCATTATTTTTTTTTTTTATTAATCATAATTGTACAAAAAGCCTGAAGCTTTATTACAATGGGTGTTTGGTAAACCTTACATTTTTTTCGGTAATACTAGTTAGCATAGTAAGTATATTACATTTAAAATAGTATCAGTTGACAAATAAACAATAGGGTTCATAAATATGTGTATAGTTTATACTGGTTTCAAGTAACAACACCTTCCTATGTGCATATAGACAAAGTATTTGAACAGAGATAGGCGCTACATTTTTTTCCCCCCTTAACAATAGTTGACATAAATATATTACATATGTTATAGTAAAATTTTTTAGGCAGAGGAGTCACGTCATCAAACTTTGTAACTAGATAATGACGTCACGAAAATAGTAGATTTACATGGTACACTAATTTAATTTTAGAAAATAATTGTATTTACCTGCGATGCTATTTATGTGATCAAGTTAATTTATTTAATAGTCGAATAATAATTGAATATTATTGTAAAATTTAATATATTTCCAATTTATGGTATTGAAAATTCGGTGTAGGGCACACCGAGTCGGGTTTCAGAAGGAATATGGGGAATAAATGAAGCACTTGATAAAAAATAAGAAAATTAATGTTAAATGACATTAAATATATTTAAAAAAAAAATTGATGATTTTATTTAGATTTACAATTCTGTGGTGTTATAGAAGAGTACAGAGTAGCACTATAAATTCGATTTATTGAAAATATAATTAAAATAACATTTAAAAAAATATATTATATTTGAATGAAAATACTCCAATATTACAATTTACAATTATTGAAATTAACCCTTGTCAGACTAAAATAAATTTATTACTTGAGTACCCAAAATAGGGTCAACTGTGACCCGAATTTTTTGCGTAATTTTGTTATTAATATGACATTATTTATTAATGTATTACTTTTATTATATTTATTAAACTTCTTTTATCAATAATTATATACATTTGTAACTTAATATTAAAAGAAAAGATAATTAATTATAAAATAAAACATATAGGTAATTCTTTTGCAATTCTTTTTAATCTAAATAAACATTATCTTAAACAATTAATGGAATATAAGTAAACAATATATTTCAAAATTTACTTCCTTGAGCATTATAAACAAATTATTCCTTTTATTTTTTTATTTTACTATGGTTTTTATTTCATAACATCGAATACCAAAATCGGGTCATCATAGACCCAAATAAAAAAAAAAAATGTTAAATAACTCAAAACCTTTTAAACTCCTATAAACAAAAATTATATTCAACAAAATACGCTTCTTACGTCTTCATCTTGCCAACTCCGGAGAGCTGATCCATTCTGGAAAATCCAGGTCTCGTCCAAAAAAACAAACTTATGCGGTTTTGTTTCTTTAATATTTCTCATAAAATGATTCAAAAACTGAATTCTTTTTGAAATAATATGTGGTAACTCGTATATGGCCCGTCTGTTGTTGTCTTGCTTCCAAGAAAAACCACTGTTGTGCAAAATCTTTAATAAACTTGAAATCGAACCGCGAAAAATGCCCTTAGCTTTTAAAAAGTCATTTAAAGATTTACAAGTCACGTGTAATTCTAGAAATAAATCACATTTTTAATCATTTCCATTATAATGAAAGGTCAATATTAATAAACTTACTTTTTGCGTACATGTCATAAATGACGTTTCTTATTGCAGTTTCCACAAACGAATTAACAGCAGTAACTGGTCTCTTTCTTTCCTTGGTCCTTGGGCTTTTTTGGCGATGCTAACATTTCGCCTCTTGAAACTTTCGCAGAAATTTGATGTATAACCCCTTTGGAAACTTGGAGGCACTCTGAAGCTCTCTACAAATAAATAATTGATTTAAATTTTCATACCAAAATATAAAAATTTATAAACATACCTCCCGAACAGCATTCAAAGGCAGCAAAGGTCCACCGTGGACCAATTCTCTGTCAAAATATGAAATCACATTTGCACATAGCTCTTGCGATTGTTTCGATAATGCTTTCGGCATTGTAAAACGACAAAACACCAATAAAATGAAAGAGACAAAACGAAAATCACAACTGAACACAGAAAGAAATGAACAGTCAGTACAGTAGTGTACAGAGGTTATGAATAAATAAAAAAACAAAGAAACACAACTCGAAAAACAGTTAGTGTTTGTATTGAAAAATACAGATTTAATACGCAACAAGGCAACAATAATGGAATTCTGAGAAAACACAACAAACAACGTAGACAAAAATGTTAATTATACGAAAAAGTAACGAATAACTAATGACAGTCGACGGTTGACAATTCCGGGAGAAACATGTCATGTAAACGTTTAAATATTGAAATCCAATAGTACCAACATGTGGTGAAAAAATGAACTACAATTATTTTAAATAAATTAAAACTCATTCAAAACATTATGTTCGACTTTAAAATAATTGTAAATTTAATTAAAATGTACTTTACTTATAGTATGCAAAAAATAGTATTTATTTTCTTCGTTTTCCTAAACATATACATCACTCGGTCAATACTACAGTGATTTTTCATTTTGTAATGAAATGATGACGTGACTCCTCTGCGTAAAATTTTTTACTATAATAACAATTAAGAAATAAGCCATAAGGTTCACCGTTACAAGTAGCGAAAGATATTTGAACAGAAATTAGGCACTAAATATATATATATTTTTTTTATTAGTAATAGTTAACATAATATATTACATTTAAGTTAATAACAATTAAGAAAATAAGCCATAAGGTTCACTGTTACAAGTAGCGAAACCCTCTTATTTACATAGACAGATTATTTGGTCAAGATTTAAGTATTACATATTTTCCAAATTAATAGCAATTTATATAATGTTTTACATTTAACTTAATACCAATTAAGAGATAAACCATAACGTACATTACCAGTAGCGAAACCCTTCTAAGGCCAAAATAATATACATAATGTTTAATAATTGTGTAGAAAGCCTCAAATTGCTATATGCTATAAAAATAAACTAGACAGTCTTAAAGAAAATAACAAATTTCAAAGAGAGGGAGTTCAACTCAAATAGTAAATACAAATTATTCGTTTAAAATGAAACTGCGTAAGCGCATAGCTTCAAATACAAAATTACAAAGATTTTTAATTTTTGCGCGGGACAGATTTTCAAGTAATGAGTGGAAATTATGCCTGTTTGTCCCACGTACATAACCAGCTAAGTACACCTCCCTTACTGGTTGATAAATTGGGCAAACCACAAGAAAGTGATAAAGGTCCTCTATTTCTTGTTTATTGCAAATTATACAGTTACAGTTTGCATCAAGTTTGTATTGTATACCTTTGATTATAATGGTTGGCGTATGCTTGTATGATAGTCGGAGCTGTGATATAATTCTTAGGTGAGTGAATGCGACATTTGTATTAAGATATTCAGATCTACCAGGGTTTTTTTAATTATCTTAAAAAAATCATTGTATCTAGAGTTACCTAAAGAGATCATATCTTGGTCTGCTATATTAGACGTTTGTTTTGCTATTGCCCTGTCTAAGTCCCTTTTAGCTAAGTCTTCACGTTCTAAAAAGTCACAACAATTTACCTTCGTTAGCATAAGTTTTACTTTTGATACCCAGTTGTACTCTACTTTATTATATACATACTTATCAAGTTCGAGTAGGCGTTTGAAAATAATTTTGGGGGTTCTCGAATCGTCCATTCGGTGTAACTTTACTAGCCAATTTAGTGTGCGTTTTAAGATTTCTACTGACAAGTGTTCAATTCCTGTATCAAGTCTAATCATTACGCTGGGTGTGCATCTCGGGCATTGAAGTATAGATTTTATGAATTTAATTTGGATTTGCTCTGGGTTGTCAGTGTATCTTAGACCCCATATCTCAGCTCCGTGCAAGGCGGTTGATTTCACGACTGAATCGAGAAGTTTTATTTTTTCATCCCATTTGTTAGATTTTCCGCGTACCAAGATGGAACGAACATTATTTATTGCTATGGCAGCTTTTGATTGGGCATAGTTTGACATATCTAAGAATTTACCGGAATTTGAAACTGTTACGCCGAGGTAGCAAATCTTCTTAACTACTTCAATACTTTTATCTCCGTATTTAAATGGTATTGTTGAGTGAGATGCACGCCCCCTATGGAAATTAATAATTTTAGTTTTGTCCGTGTTAATTGTAAGATCAGTGTTTTTGCAGTATAAGTTAAGGATATGTAATTTCTTTTGAGCGTCTACCGGCGAGTCGCAAAATATTACTATGTCATCCGCGTATGCTAATAAAAGAAGGTCATGATGACCGTCAACATTTAACCCTTTAGCTCCGTTTTTCCTGAAAAATTCCTCAATATCATTAATAAAAATGGAAAATAATAAAGGTGATAAAATTTCGCCCTGCAGTACGCCACTAGATACGTTAATTTCGCTTCCAGTGTCGATTTCCTGCGTTTGTGCTTGTTTAAAACAAATGGTCGCGTTTTCGTATAATTTTTGTAGTAGTCGGATTATTTTGGAGCTTATTCCTGCCTCGTATATTTTTAACCAAAGTTTGTTGTGGTTTACTGAATCAAAGGCTCTTTTAAAATCGATAAATATGGCGTATGTACTAGGTTTTGTCAATCTCATTTGTAATTGTATAATTGAAATTAATGAAAAGATATTATCGGTTGTACCGCGAGCTTTACGAAAACCTTTAGTTCATTACACTCGCCATGCTTTTCATTATTGCAATATTCTGTTGTATCTTGCGACTCGTCTTGAATTTCAGGGTCAAACTCATGATAATCCTCTACATTATGAAAAAATTTGGTTTTCCCGTACGTTTAAAGTAACGTTGATTTGGTCTATATGAACGAGTAGAAATTGACTTTGGTGTAGGCTGTGGTTGACGTTACAAGTTTATGGGTTTTGATGGAAATTTAGAACCGGTTTAGGGTTGATATGTTATATGTGGTTCCATTGGTTACTTTGAGAATATTTTAACATAGGCGATATGTGTTGTCTAGATTGGAAATTTTTAGTGCTTGAATTATGCTGATTAGAATTTATTTTATAACACTGGAAATCACTCGTAATTAAAGTATTTATTTCGTCTGGGGAGGATGAATTTCTTGCGGCTAATTGCGACTTGAAAGGTTCTTTGCAATTTCTAATAAAACATTGAGTGGAAAATTTGTATCTAAATTTTTTAAAGGTTATTATTTACAAAGAATTATACTTATTTTCAATATTATTAATATACAAAATAAATAGATCATTATATTTTCTTAAAAACTCGACAATTGTTTCTTTTGTTTGTTATAATTGACATAATTCGATCATTAATGTACATTTGTTTCGTTTATATTGATATTAAGTTATTAACAAGTCTTTTAACTCTTTCCATTTTCTAATAGATGGACAAGTAGTTAAATACTAGCGAAAACTCGGCTATACCGAGCTTTCCCTAGGGCTCTGCCGATAGTGTTTTATAATAGTCTTTACATACATCTAGTCTGGCTGTGCACAATTTAAACTCAAAGTGCTAACGCTGCAAGTAGTTAAATACTAGCGAAAACTCGGCTGTGCCGAGCTGCCCCTAGGGCTCTGCCGATAGTGTTTTCTAATAGTCTACATACATTTAGTCTGTCTGCGTACAATTTAAACTCAAAGTGCTAACGCTGCCAGTCTTTTCAAAGTTTTAAATCCTCTCCTGCCCATTCAATCTTCTCACGTAACTTGCTCATCCAAACTGCCCCAAACAAACTACCTTTAAAGGAAGACCTCTCATTTGATATCACACACAACATATTTCTGACTATGCAAAAAAGCCAATCGAGTTTTCAAATTTTTGACATTTCTGCATGGCAGCCTTTAAGAAAACTTTTCATTTGATACCAAACAAGAAATTTTATGCAAAAAGCAAAGGTCGATCGAGTTTTTTTTATTATTTATTCAGCGTATTACAAATACAATTTTTTTTAGCCTTGTCATTACAGATAAATATTTCACAGAGATAGATAAATATGAACAGTACAACACATTAAAATATGATCAAAATATTTGACAACGATAGGTACATAATAGATATATGACAAATTACAACAAATTAAAATATAATCAAAATATTTGACTACGATAGTTCCATAATAAAAATATGAAAAATGCAACATAATATGGTCGAAAATATTTTGCAACGATAGTTACAAGATAAAAGTATGATAATTACAACACATTAAAATATGATCAAAAAATTTGACAACGAAAGTTGTTAAAGTAAACTCAATAATAAAGGCATAAACTATATAAACTTGACAGACGTTTTATTTTATACATACATGTCAATCATATCACACAATAAAATTATCAAAAAGTATTTCTATGACAACTTACAAAATACAACTAGATTCAAATAATCTTAACATCTTCTCTTTTTGTAAGTTAACAGCTATGTTTAAAACATATTCGTTGGCAAAGCATTTCTAGTCTTAGTCTAAAAAAGGGTTTGGCCAGTATATCTGCAAGCTGGAACTCCGAAGGAACTTTCTTGATCTCTATACTGTTATCGTTTACTAATTCTCTAACAAATAAATAAATAAATAAATAAATAAATAAATAAATAAATAAATAAATAAATAAATAAATACATAAATAAATAAATAAATAAATAAATAAATAAATAAATAAATAAATAAATAAATAAATAAATAAATAAATAAATAAATAAATAAATAAATAAATAAATAAATAAATAAATAAATAAATAAATAAATAAATAAATAAATAAATAAATAAATAAATAAATAAATAAATAAATAAATAAATAAATAAATAAATAAATAAATAAATAAATAAATAAATAAATAAATAAATAAATAAATAAATAAATAAATAAATAAATAAATAAATAAATAAATAAATAAATAAATAAGTAAATAAATAAATAAATAAATAAATAAATAAATAAATAAATAAATAAATAAATAGATAAATAAATAAATAAATAAATAAATAAATAAACTTGATTGCGGATTCATGTCAATGTATAAAACTGGTAGGTTTTCTAAATTTGCCAATTCTTTTAAAATTCTTGTGAGCCAAATCATTACTCTAGCAGCTTCACTGGCCGCTACAATCTCTGCTTCGGTTGTTGATATAGCTATTGAAGATTGTCTTTGACTTTTCCAGCCTATAGTTCCACCTGCATACATGCACAGTATACCTGAAGTAGAACGTCCGGTAGACACGTCACCGCCATGATCTGCGTCACTATAACAAACTAAGTCTTTATCTAAACCTTTCTTATATACCAGTCCCCTCTCCCGTGTTCCGTTTAGATATCTAAATATCCTTTTTACTTTTATAACATCTTCTCTGGTTGGGTTTTCCAAATTTCTTGATGCAACACTAACTGAATATGCTATGTCTGGTCTTGTACCAACCATTAAATACGCTAACGCGCGTACTGCTTGTCTGTAAGGAAAGTGTACTATCTTCTCTTCGTCCTTACTGTGTGTGCCTTCTTTTAATATAGGTGTTGCAACAGATTTGGAATAACTCATACCAAATATTTCTATAATTCTCTTTGTATAAGCCTTCTGATTAATTTCTATGGAGCCATCTTCTCTTCTACCTAACTCCAAACCTAAGAAGTATGATGCTGGTTTCACTGATATTTTAAATCTTCTTTTAAGTTCATTTAGGAACAGTTCTGCTTCTCTTATATCGGATGAAGCAAGTAGTCCATCGACAACATAAAGTGCCAACATGAGCTTTCTGTTGTTTTCATTTTTTATACCTATAGGCACGGATCTGCTTCACTTGCTTAAATCCTGACATACAAACTTTTCTTAAGTTTACTTTCTTCGTGTCATTACTGAAGCCTTCTGATTGCTTCATAAATATCTCTTCATCTAGGGATCCATTTAAAAATACCGTTGCTACGTCAAATTGTGTCAGCGATAAGCCTTCGTTTGCTGCTACACTTAATAATGCCCTAATCGTATTCATCTTTGCAACTGGGCTAAATGTTTTGTCGTAGTTTACACCTTTTTTACTTTGTATACCCATTTGCAAGATAAAGCTTTTCTATTTGCTGGCAAGTCTACCAATTCCCATGACTGGTTTTCCTGCAAAGATTCTATTTCGTTTTTCATGGCTTTCATTCATTCTTCTCCTTGACTACTTTCTACAGCCTCTTGATAGCAGGATAGTTTTTGATAATTTGTTACTTCCTCTATCATTGCCATAACAAAGTCATTGAATCTATTTGGAGGATTATCAACTCTGTCATCCTCATCATCCACCTCTGATTCAATGGATTGCTCGTCTTCAGATTTTTCAGATTTTACCGGAATATCTGCTGAAATTGGTGACTCAGTGTTCTCAATGTCTTCATTAATTGATAACTTATTTTCTTTCGTCACTACTTGAAGAGGTGTTTCTACGAAGATTACATCTCTTGATCTAATCAGCATATGTTTTTCTTTAGACCAAATTCTATAACCGTTGTCTCCATCGTATCCAATTAGAATGCATTTTTTAGCTTTTCTTTCTAATTTCTTTCTTCTTTGTTTTGATACGTGTGCATAACATACGCTTCCCATTATTCTTAGATGTGTTATTCTGGGCTTCTTTGTTAACCACAATTCAAATAATGTATTTTCTTTTACCCTTGTTGGACTCGTACGGTTCAAAATATAAGCAGCCGTGTTGATTATTTCTGCCCATAATCCCTGTGGAATTTCATTATGTGCATGCATCATTGCACATGCTGTTTCTACTATGGTTCGGTTCTCTCGTTCACTAGACTCATTTTGTTGGGGTGTATATGGCATGGTAAGGCGCTGTTTTATTTCATTCTGCCGCAAAATGGACCTTACTTTTTCATTGTCGAATTCGCCTACATTATCGCTTAGAATTTTTTGAATTTTATGTCCAGCTGCTTTACATTCAGCTGACAACTCTCTCAACTTGATGTGCACTTCTGATTTTTCCCTGATAAAATAAACATAGCGAAAACAAGTATAGTATATCCTTAAACAGAACAAAATATCGAAATTTATTAATAGAATATGTAAAAGGACCGCAAACGTCACTATGAATTAATGCTCCAGGTTGATTAGCTTTTTCTCTAGTACCAAACTGAAGTCGATGTGCCTTCACATAGTTCTGAATTTAATTCTACTTTCTTGTTTAGTTCCCTTTCAATTAATTGTTTGATATGTCTTTTGTTCTGATGTTCCATGCGTTCATGATACAGTTGTAGTAAATCAGAATTTGATACTTGGTTGACTAACTTCGGGCTTCACATTTCTTACATTAGGTCTATAGAGTCCTCCATGTTTGGTTCGATTACCAACTATTATTCTCTTACCATCTACTTTTAAAGTACATGTTTCTGTGTAGGACTCGAAAATACTATTTTTTAATTTATCTTGTGCCGCTAAAACAGAAAATAAATTTGTTTTTATGCTGGGTACATACCATACATCGCATAACGTAATATTCGTCAGTCGGCCATATATTTCAGCTTCAACGTGGATCGTGCCTTTACCAACAGCATGCACACTCTCACCGTTAGCTGTTACAAAGTTATGTGAATAATCAAAGTACACGAAGGTTTCGAATAAGTCTTCTCTGTTAGTTAAATGGCTCGTTGCTCCATTGTCAACATACCAGTGATCCTTATTTTATTTCTTCATTTTTGTTCATTAATGCTCTTTCGTGGGCGCAAAGTTGACTTGTTAGGTTCTCAACTGTGCGATCTCTCTTCGTCATTAATAATCAACTTGTTTTGAATGAGAAATATTCTTTAGGTAACGTATTTAAGATTTTGCAGATAAGCAGAATATCAGGCAAATCTCCTTCCTCTCCATTGCTTAATTCATTTTTCAATTCAAACCATATATTCTTCAACTTTGATATATGAGTTGCTATGTCATCTTGATGATCTTTCTTGTAACCGAAGAATTGTATACAAAGATCATAACATCCCATACTTCTTTCGCGGTTGAAAAACGCATCACTTTTTGTAATGTTTCTTCTGACATGTTTGTTGTAAGTATGAGCAATGCTGTGCTATCTGCTTTATTAAAAGCTCTTAAGTCGTTTTCATATTTAGCTTGCTCAGCTCTCGAAGTGTCATATTCTGTGTGAGAACGTTTCTTCAATTTTCCCTGAATCACATCTTGTGCGCCTGAAGTCCCTCGAAGCAAAGCTGAAATCTTATACTTCCAGGTGGACCAATTTCTTCCTTCAAGATTTCCAATTTCAATCTTTAGACTTGATGCCTGCATGATTCTGACAATTGAAAAAATCTAGTGGTCACAATTTTTTTCTTTTTACACTATTTTATATACTTCAGTCTTATTTCACTCTAGTACAGTCTTGTCTCGTCTAGTATAGTCCTGTCTCGTCTAGCTTTGCTACCATGTTAAAGTAAACTCAATAATAAAGGCATAAACTATATAAACTTGACAGACGTTTTATTTTACACATACATGTCAATCATATCACACAATAAAATTATCAAAAAGTATTTCTATGACAACTTACAAAATACAACTAGATTCAAATAATCTTAACAAAAAAAAAATATTTCGCAAAGAGTTGCAAGATAAAAGTATTACAATTACACATTAAAATATGGTCAACTCGAGTTGAATAAAATCCTTTAAACTTTGACACATTTTAGATTTTTTCTTTTTCTTCATTCGGCTCTACAGATCCCAGTGATCCTTGGCCTGATCTAACTGTCGCTTCCAGTCTGCCCTGTCTCCAGTAAAAGTAATGTTTGCAGTCCTCATATCTTCTATGACGTTTGTCCTCCATCTATATCTTGGGCGTCCCCTAGGTCTATTACCTAGTGGGTTATGTTTGTAAATACGGAAGACTTGTTGCTTTTCCGTCAAGCGATTTAAGTGGTCGTACCATCGGAGACGTTGCACTCGTACATGGGATGAAAGGCGGATATCATCGAATAGTTCATAAAGCTCCTGATTGCGTTTAATACGCCAGTTGTCGTTCCCAAAATTTGGGCGAAATATTTTGCGTAATATCCTCCTTTCAAATTTATCTAGCTTTTTACACGTTTTTTTATTTAATGTCCAGGTTTCCCCACCATATGTGACGACTGGTCGTATTAAGGTCTTATATAATCTCATTTTGGTGGACTTTGATATTATTTTACTTCGGAAGAACTTGTGTAACGCAGAGTAACTTCTGCTACCAGTGGCAATTCTCTTCGCTATCTCTGCTACTTCGTCGTTTCTGGAGTTTACCAAGGACCCTAAATATGTGAAATCTGATACCAGCTCCAGACTTCTGTCAGTTATCGGATATTTTGGATATTCTCTGTTTCTTAGCTACGCGCATTATTTTGGTTTTACTTTCATGAACTACTCTTTTAACTTCTTAAAAGCGTCTTCTACTTTATTTAGGGGTGTTATTTAAATCATCGGCATATCCCAAAATTTGAATGAACTTTGAGAATACTGTTTCCGTACTTTGGTCAAGTTCTGCGTGATTCACTGCTCTTTGTAGTGCTATATTGAATAGTAATGGGATCCCCTTGTCGCAATCCGCCCTCAATTGGGAATCTTTCCGTAAGCTGGTTACATACTCTGACACGAGCATATGTATCCGTCATCGTCATTTGAGTAAGCCTAATCAATTTATGAGGTTCTTTAGTTTTATCATCGCTCTATATAGATTTTAGGTTTGCATTTAAAAATTCGTTGGTGTTATAATAACTATACTTAATTAGTTCTTTTTTAATAACTTTTTTGAAATTAGTTAGTGGCAGTTGTTTAATGTGGTCAGGTTGTTTATTATAAAACTTTACGCAATTGTGGAATGGTCTATTTCTAGTTTTTTTTTAACTTGTTTTTAGGTATAATTAAGATTTTGTTGTTGCGGGTATTGTACGAGTATGTATCTTCAAAGTTTGGAGGTAGCTGGGATTCTTTTTCGTATAAACCAGGTATTCTAAAATATATAAACCAGATGGAGTTAAGATGTTGAGATCTTAGATATTGGTTTGCAATGTTCCCTTGTGGATGCCCCTGCTATAATACGAATTATCTTTTTTGCGTAATGAATATCTTGGTGTTGAGTGAACTCCAAAACCACAAAATAATTCCATACGAAAGCAAAGATGGAACTAGTGCAAACTATGCAGTCCTTAATGTATTTGACACTGACAGTTTTCTAAATAAATAGAACAATTTCGTCAGTTTTTGATTTAATTCATGACCGTGTTTTTTGCAAAAAACAAGACGACTGAGTTGTCAAATTTTTGATATTTCGGCATAGAAGGTATTGGGAAAATATTTCATTTAGTACCAAACACGACATATTTTTGACAAATTTTTGCAAAAAAACAAAAGACAACTGAGCTTTTAAATTTTTGACATTTCTGCATACCAGCATTTGAGAAAATATTTTAATTTATATCAAACACGACATATCCTAAAAGGCTCCCTCTCTCTCTCTTTCTCTCTCTCTCTCTCTCTCTCTCTCTATATATATATATATATATATATATATATATATATATATATATATATATATATATATATATATATATTTGTTTTCATCATGACGGTTCTCCAACTCTGCAGCCTAAACGGCTTAACCAATTTTTTAAATTGTAGGAAATTTATTTCTTCTGTGCCCTTCCAATCGGTCAAATCTCTTAAGGATGCATAGGTTTTGAATTAAAAAATTAAAATCGTTCAAATTTACATCATTTTCTCTGATACAGTAAGTCAACTGTGCTCTGAACAGTACGTCACCTTGAAATCAACAATATTTATCGACAATATTCATATGGATACCTATACCCGGTGATCAACACGATAATACCCTATCAATTATTTCCATTATTAAGGGATAAGGACAATATGACCAATAAGATGTAACAAGAATGGCTCTATTACTTCCGGTTCCGGAATCCCTGATACCAACTTTGAAAATTCAAATGGAACATATTAAATTTGATGTTTTTTGAAAAGTACATAAATTTTGCTTCACAATGGCACAAAATTGACCCCTGTGGTGCACTCTCCACGCCAGCAATGAGTGCTCGTGAGGCCTGGTAAACGTCCGCACGGTACAAATATGTCATCATCATTACCAATATCTGCATACAATTCAGATTGGCACACCCAGCAATGGGTAATATGCCGTGATGATATATATATATATATATATATATATATATATATATATATATATATATATATATATATATATATATATATATAAGG
Source organism: Harpalus rubripes (assembly GCA_963082715.1). Lineage (NCBI taxonomy): Eukaryota > Metazoa > Arthropoda > Insecta > Coleoptera > Carabidae > Harpalus > Harpalus rubripes. Next base: position 29,057,099 of record OY720458.1, on the reverse strand, counting down.
TGGCTTAACACTCCATGTGGAGTTGCGCCGCTTCGATGAAGCTTTCTAGATCCTTTTTTTTTGGAGGGGATCGCTCTCCATCTCTGCCTTAGATTTCTTCTGCTATTTTTCTCTATTTGATCCTATCTGCTGTTTTTTCTTTCCAGTTAGTGATTCCCGTTGAGTTCAAGTCTTCTTCCACTTCATTTATCCATGATAATCTTGGTCGCCCTCGCCTTCTTTTACTACCTTGATTCCATTGAAGTATTGATTTTATTGGGTTTTGTTCTTCTGTTCTCCATATATGCCCTAGCCATTTAATTCTTTGCTGTTTAATTTTCTTTATAATGTCTTCTCCGTTTATCTCTTTTTCAATTTCATGGTTCATTCTGACTCTATATTCGTGTTCATTTATCTTTCTAGGACCTAGTATAGTTCTCATTATTTTTCTTTCAGTTCTTCTCAATTGTTCTTCGTCCTTTTTTGTCAATGTCATTGTCTCTGCTGCGTAGAGTGTTACTGGTTTTATTATGGTGTTGTAGATTCTCATTTTTGTTACTTTAGTTATCATTTTGTTTTTTAAAAGTTTTTTGTTTGCATAGTATGCTTTATTTGTTGCAGCTATTTTGTCTTTTATTTCAGCATCTCTTTCTCCCCTGTTCGTCAGTAAAACTCCCAAGTATTTAAATTTATCTACTTGCTCAAATGTATAATCTCCTATCTTAACTCGTTTCTCTTGTGTTTTGTTTTCTATTATCATTATTTTCGTCTTCGTTACATTTATTTCTAGTCCTATTTCACTTCCTTCTTTTACAATTTCTTTCAACATTTCTTTCATTACCTTTTTATTTTTTGTTACAACTGCCAAGTCATCTGCGTAAGCTACTATTTGTCCTCCACCAGTTCTAAGAGTTCCTTTTCTTTAAATTTCTCAATGTGTATACTAAGGCTAAGTTGAAAAGTGTGGCAGATAATGCGTCTCCTTGTCTTACTCCTCTGTTTATTTCTATTTCGTCCGTGTCTTCTTTAGGGGTCTTAATATTTATTTTTGTCTTTCTCATCGTCATCAATACTAATCTTCTCAGTTTTGCTGGGATTTTCAGATTTTTTAGGGCTATCAATAATTTTCCTCGCTTTATAGAGTCGAACGCTTGTTTGAAGTCTATGAATAGTACCTCAATATTAAGTTTGTGCTCTAGTGTTTTTTCGATTATTTGTTTCATTATATGTATAGCATCTGTTGTAGATTTTCCTTTGACGAAGCCACATTGGTATTGTCCAATTGTGTGATTTGTTTCATTTGATATTCATTTCTGAATAATTGTAGGCATAATTTTGTATACCGTATTCAATAGTGTGATTCCCCTGTAGTTTTGGCATAATTGTTGGTCTCCTTTCTTATGTATTGTTATGATTTGTCCCAATTCCCAATCTTTTGGCATTTCCTCCTTTCTCCATACTTTTAAAATAAGTTCACATATATATATATATATATATATATATATATATATATATATATATATATATATATATATATATATATATATATATACTGTTGTATTGTTTCCCCTCCATATTTGATTAATTCCATGTTTATTTTATCTTTTCCAGGAGTTTTTCCATTTTGGCTGTTCTTTATGATTTCATTTACTTCCTCTAGGGTTGGTTCTGTTATCTCCGCTTCGTCTGATTCATTTACATAGCCATGTTCACTCTTAGTTAGCACATCTTTAAAGTGATCGGACCATATTTGTTTATATTGTTCATCATTCTCTGTAAGTCGACCATTTTTGTCTTTTATGTCATTTGTTTTAGATTTAAATGTTCTGTTTTCTTCATTAATTTTTTTATAGAATTTTCTTGAGTTTCTATTAACTCTTTCATCCTCGATGTCTTTTATCTTATTCTCTATCCATATTCGTTTATTTCTTTTAATATTTTTATTACATATTTTCTTTATTCTTTTGTATTCCTCTTTGTCTTCTAGTTTATTTGTTTTCATAAATTTTACTCTTGCTTTTCTCTTTTTTTCCACCAAGTTTTTAATATCCTCATTACCAATATCTGCATACAAAGCAGATTGGCACACCCAGCAATGGGTAATATGCCGTGATGATATATTTATTTATTTTATTTTAGATGCTAAACACGGCATATTTCTGACAACTTAATGCAAAAAACAGAGGCGATCAAATAGTAATTTTTTTACATTTCTGCATAGCAGCTTTTGAGAAAAGAATTATATTGATACCAAACATGACATATATCTGACAACTTCACGTAAAAACAAAAGCCAATCGAGTTGTTAAATTTTTGAGATATCTGCACAGCAGAAAACATTTCACTTGATACCTAATACAACATATTTCTAACAACTTTTTGCAAAAAAGGCGATCAAGTTGTTAAATATTTGACATTTCTGTAGAACAGCTCTTTGGAAAGCATTTCATTTGACACTAAATACGACATATTTCTGACAAGTTTTTGCAAAAAAGACGAACGAGTTGTCACATTTTTAACGTTTCTGCATAACAGCTTGATACCAAACACGACATGTTTCTGACAAGTTTATGAAAAAAAGGCGATCGTGTTGTCATATTTTTTGACATTTCTGCATGACAGCTCTGGAGAAAATATTTCATTTTATACCAAACACGACATATATCTGACAACTTTATGAAAAAATAAAAGACGATTGTGTTGTCATATTTTTGACATTTCTGTATGACAGCTCTTGAGGAAACATTTCATTTGATACCAAACACGACATATTTCCGACAACTTTATGAAAAAAAGTAAAAGACAATTGTGTTGTCATATTTTTGACATTTCTGCATGACAGCTCGTGAGAAAACATTTCATTTGATACCAAACACGACATATTTCTGAAAAGTTTTTGCAAAAAAGACGAACGAGTTGTCATATCTTTAACATTTCTGCAAAACAGCTGTTGAGTAAACATTTTATTTGATACCAAATATGACATTTCTGACTTTCTGAAAAAAAACAAAAGATGATCGAGATGTCATATTTTTGAAATTTCTGCATGACAGCTCTTGAGAAAACATTTCATTTGATACCAAACACGACATATTTCTGACTACTTTATGAAAAAACAAAAGACGATTGTGTTGTCATATTTTTGACATTTCTGCGTGACAGCTCTTGAGGAAACATTTCATTTGATACTAATCACGATATGTTTTTGACAACTTTATGAAAAAAAACAAAAGTCGAACGAGTTGGCATATTTTTGACATTTTTGCATGACAGCTTTAGAGATTTCATTTGATACCAAACACATGTTTCTAACTATTATAAGTGGATTTAAATATCAGTGGACAAATTTATAATGACTTGTTTATTTTATTATATGTCAATAAAATTGCTTGTTTTCCTATCTCTATAGCAATATATATTAAGCCTACTTTTAATATATCATAACACCTCCCTTGTTGAAAATGTAACTGACATATTGTTAAAGAAAAGTAAAAATTATTATTTATAATTTAGTCGAGTTGGCTGTTTAATTCTACCGGATCTGGTTTTTATTACATTATTTTCATTATTTAAATTGTTACCCGGTCGCAGAAACGGTAATCAAAATTGATCATTTGTTAACAAACCGTTAACGGTTAATCAAATTTTTAATTCACCATTAGCCGTCAACGGACAATTAATCGCTAATCAAATTGTAACATACATCAAAGTTAATCAACCGTTAACGGGTTATTAACTACAAATTGGGTTGCACAAACAACAATCATCATTTAATTAACCGTTAACAAATAATTATTTTTAATTGCAGGTAGTAAGTCAATTTATGAACAATCAATTTGAGATTTGAGTTTCCAATTAAATTTTAGTCGAGTGTTATTCTGTATTTATTTGAATAATAAATAAAATTAATATAATATTCCTTATTCTATATCAAATTTGGCAACTTATTACAAAGGTAAGTAGTTGGTAGAACAATTACTATTTTTTAAATAAGTACATACATATACAGGGTGTCCCATAACTTCAGGTACATATTAGAAGGGCATATACGAGGTGTGTTCAAAAAATATCGCGAATTTTGTGTTTTTTCAAAAATTATTTATTTATTCATGAATATCTATTTTGTCCCCTTCAAAGTAATCCCCATGAGATATTATACACTTGTGCCAACGGTTTTTCCAATCTTCAAAGCACTTCAAAAAATCATTTTTTTTTTATCTTGTTCAGCTCCTCCTTCGATGCCGTCTTTATCTCGTCAAGCGTAGCGTAACGTCGTCCTTTCATGGGCCTCTTCAGTTTAGGGAACAAGAAAAAGTCACAGGGGGCCAGATCTGGGGAATACGGTGGCTGCGGCATCATTAGTGTGTTGTTTTTGGCTAAAAAGTCGCGCACAAGCAACGATGTGTGAGCAGGGGCGTTATCGTGGTGCAAAAGCCAATTTTTGTTCTTCCACAAATCCGGGCGTTTCTGGCGGATTGCTTCGCGCAAATTGCGCATAACTTGCAGGTAATATTCCTTATTGACCGTTCTACCCTGTGGCAAGAACTCATGATGCACCACGCCCCTGCAATCGAAGAAAACTGTCAGCAAAACTTTCACATTCGACCGAACTTGGCGCGCTTTTTTCGGTCTTGGTTCGTGCGGCAGCTTCCATTGAGATGATTGAACTTTGGTTTCCACGTCATAACCATAAACCCACGATTCGTCACCAGTTATGACCCTCTGGAGCAAATTTGGGTCGTCGCGGACAGAGTCCAACATCTCATTAGCAATGTTCATGCGATGCTGTTTTTGGTCGCAATTGAGCAATTTTGGTACAAATTTCGCGGCGACCCGTCTCATGCCCAAATCATTGATAAAAATCGAATGGCACGAGCCAATCGATATGTTTAGGTCCTCAGCAACTCTCTAACGGTGATTCGACGATTGGCCAATATCATTTTCTCCACTTCATTAATTTTTTCGTCTGTTGTTGAAGTGCTCGGGCGTCCGGCACGCTTTTCGTCGTTCACATCTTCTCGGCCTTCTGAGAACATTTTGTACCACCGATAAACGTTGCTTTGGTCCAAGGTAGCTTCTCCGTATGCCACAGTCAACATTCGGAATGCATCCGCGCACTTAATTTCGTTTTTCACACAAAATTTGATACAGGTTCTTTGTTCCATTTTTTTGAATAGGTAAAAATCGAAGACGATCCAAAACACGTGCAAGCAAAGCAGCTGTCAACAATTAAGTGAACATTCAAAATGGCCGAGCTTGTCGACATAAGTGAGAGACATGAGTACCAACATAAAGCCACAAAAAGATCGAAATTCGAATATACGTAACCCGCGAAAATTCAAAATTCGCGATAGTTTTTGAACACACCTCGTAGTTCTTAATGTCCTGATTACGGAACAAAAAGAATTTTTTCAAAATTCCTATAAGTAAGGGTAGTTCACTTAAGAAGAACATTTTTTGTACCCCTGGATACTATAATATTTGGAATAGTGAAATTAGTTATAACTATTACATAAAATAATTTAACAATGAAATTAATTTATGCAATTACGTAAAGCTTTGTCACACCAATTAAGTTTGGGAGATGTGTATGTAATGAAAAAAAACACACAACCTATTCAACCAGTGGCCCAAAACTGTTTCCTTCAAAAACCTCAAAAACTAATTTTTGAATTTTGAAAAAATTCTTTTTGTTCCGTAATCAGGACATTAAGAACTATATGCCCTTCTAATATGTACCTGAAGTTATGGGACACCTGTATACAGCTTTTGAGATATATTTTTAAACAATAAGTACAGGCCTGTAATTATAGAACAATTATTATTTTACGTAAAATTAGATTCCTGATCCTGATCACTTACAAACTTTATTACTATGTACTTAACCTAGTAAATCAAAATCAAATATGTATAAATAGATAAAAAATTCGGATTTAGTAAGACAAATCTAACTGATTGTAATGAATTTAAATAATTTAATACTTACGTAAGTTTAAATACGAGTAATACTTCTGATTATACACCGTGTGTCCCAAGCAAACTTTGACATAGGCGTTTAACATGGGAAAACTGATTTTTGTGGATAAAAAGTGTCCGGCTTTAAATTAAGCCATGATATTTAACATGAAATAGTACATTACCTCGTGCAACTGATTTAATATTAATTACATTATTATCATTGCGTGAATCGTGAATCAGAGAAAATTATAAATATCTGTCAATAAATATTTGTTTCAATATTTTATTACGTAGTATCAAAATATTTGCAATTGTCATTATAGGGAATGGTTAGCGTAGCTGACTGGAATGAGACGACGTTCAGAGGTTGGGGTTCGATTATCCGTCAAGACAATTTTTTTTTTATTTTCTTGTATTTATGAATTAATTACAAATTATATTAAAGATATTATGTATTATATTAATATGGATGAATTAGTTAAATAAATTTATATCATGATATAATACTAATTTCAATGGAAGTAGGTAGTAATTATCAGTATGACACAAAAGCATAAGAGTTTAAACTATAACACCTACTTTTACAGTAAAAAATCAATACACACACATATTCATTTTATCTCAATCATGTTTTATTAAGATTAAAAGAAAATATAATGCATTTTTATTATATTAATGCTTTGATTATTGTAATCAATAATTTTTGTCATTGATTAAAACCAATTATTTTATATTATGTACTAAGTTATAACAATGAATTGATTACAATAATCAAAACATTTATGTAATAAAAATGCATTATATATTCCTTTAATCTTAATAAAACATGATTGAGAAAAAATGAATATGTGTATGTATTGTATTTTTACTGTAAAAGTAGGTGTTATAGTTTAAATTCTTATGCTTTTGTGTCATACTGATAATTACTACTTCCATTAAAATTAGTATTATATCATGATAGAAATTTATTTAACTAATTCATCCATATTAATATAATACATACTATCTTTAATATAATTCGTAATTAATTCATAAATAAAAAAAATATCTTGACGGATATTCGAACCCCAACCTCTAAACGTCCTCTCATTTTACAGTCAGCTCGCTAACCATTCACCTACAATGACAGTTGCAAACATTTTGATATTACGTAATAAAATATTTATATTTATAATTTTCTCTTATTTACGCAATGATAATAATGTAATTAATATTAAATAAGGTACACGAGGTAATGTACTATTATCATGTTAAATAGTATGGCTTAATTTCATGCCGGACACTTTTTATTCACAAACATCAGTTTTCCCATGTTAAACGCCTATGTCAAGGTTTGCTTGGGACAAACAATATATATATATATATATATATATATATATATATATATATATATATATATATATATATTATCTGACTGGTTGTAATCTATCATTGAAGTATATTTTCCCGCTATAATTTATAATTTTCTCTATACGTTGTAGGTAATAAAACGCGATATTTGATATTTGAAATGGAATCCCTTCGAAACCTTTGCAAACACGACTTTAAGTTAGGTACAGATTAAAAAAAACTACAATTAATAATTTAATACATTTATTTGGTGAAGAATTCAACCATTAACTGGTAGAAACAAATCGATTGATCCTAGAAGACAAATTTTAATCTACCTACTCTTTTATGCCACGGGAACATTTCAAAATGTGATAGGCGACCAGATACATGTAAACAAATCGACTGTATGTCGCATTATAAAAAGAGTGACCCTCGAAATCTCTGGATTATCGAGGGTATATATAAGAATGCCATTTTCTGAAGCTGAACTTACACGTGTGAAAGTTGGCTTATATAACATAGCTGGTTTTCCTCGAGTTGTAGGAGCCGTGGACTGTACACGTGTAAAAATACAGTCTCCCGGTGGCAATAGAGCGGAGTTATTCCGTAATCGGAAACAATACTTCAGCATCAACGTTCAGGCAATTTATGATGCTGATCTAAATTTGCTGCATGTAATCGCTCGATGGCCAGGATCAGTGCATGACAGCACCATCTTCAATAATTCACCTCTTCCCGCTGAATTTGAAATGGGACTGTACGGAAATAGTTTTTTGCTGGGTGATAGTGGCTGTTTGCAAAAAATATTTGCTGGCCCCACTATTACATCCTACAGAGCCAAGTGAAGCATACAATCGAGCTCACATTACCACTAGAAATTCCATTGAGTGTTTCTTTGGAGTGCTTAAAAGAAGGTTTCTTCTGCAGAGTATTGCTAGTTTGTTGTGTTCTCTTTGTTACGGTCCTCAGGTCGGGTATGGGGGATTAGGCTCAGGATCAGGGTAGGGCTCAGGTTCGGGGGTAGGCTCAGGGTCAGTGAAAACTATCGGTTATGGATGAGGTTCAGATTCGGGTTCAATGTATAATATTTCCACTGAAGCTCCTTCACCTATTAATGATGAAAATTATACGAAAAAATTACAAATTATACATGGTAAAGCTCGTAAAAGAAAAGTTAATTGTTGTCATCAATGGCGTGCGTTATTATTCATGTGTTTTCACATTTAAATCGTTACATTTTTCGTATTTTGAAGTTAAATTGATGACGTAACCATCAGCTTTTGTTGTATGTTCTTTACTGAGTAGTATAATTAGTAATTACAAAAATATTCAGCAGCGTTATCACTTGGATGTGGCAAGGGTTGAACTTGACCTTGAAGTTCCGCCAGCAGTAACTCATTTTCATTATTCAAAAAACTGGTGCTTCTTCCTCCCCCAGTTTTTAAAATATGCTTCAAATTAAATTTATTTTTTTTATTCACATTAGAAAAATAAAATATTTAAATAAAAATATCTTGAAATTATATGCTGCTGTTTTTGCAGCTTTAATTTTGTCTCTGTACTCTTTTTGCTAAGAAATAAATACTAATATTATTAATTTATCAGATTTGAAATATGAAAGCATACATGATCTTCAGCTACGCCTTTTCTTACTTCTCTCTTCAAGTTCTCATATAGAACACGCAGCTGTTTAGTAGATCGCTGTCCCGATTTAGCTGAACTGTTAAATAAAGTAGCTATGTTTTCCCACGATTTATTTTTCTTTTCTATAAATGCACCTTTGGTACATTTATTTTCAATTATGGCCTTGTTCCTGGGATATTGGTAAAATGTGATATTATGAAGGGATAAAATTAGGAATAAAATGCACCTGGGATATACCTATTATTATTATAGTAGTAACCTTTGAGAAAGTAATAAATACTAAATTTACTTACTTAGGTCAATGTTTAAAAGATTCTTTCGCGAAATTTTATTATCAATGCAATAAAATATGAAGTATAGTATTTTACTGAATACTTAGAACAATATAAACTTTAGCATTCCATCAAAGAATTGCTTTGTTGTCTGTAAGACAATTTTCTAACAAAAATGTGTATTTCAAATTTTATTCATCTATCATTCTTCCATAAAATTAATATGTTATTAATATTTATTTAGCTTAAATTCCAATAAGAATATTTTGAAACGTTTTATACACGATAATATAAATCACCTTTGATGTAAAACTTTTCGAATTTGCAAGAATAATAAATAAAGAATAGTTTTTGTACCAGAAAAATTTCACACAATCTTAATTATATTAATTAAAACAGTACTTGCTGCTCAACAAGAGACATCAGGGTTTTCTTCTCCCGCTCGGAATAGTTTTTCCTTTTATTATCCATTGTCTGACATATTGTTATACAGAATTCTTGTGGAATTAGGCGGGCGACAAAGGACAAACACATTACGAACGACCAACTGGTAACCTGACATCGCCTTTTTCATTATTATCTCATTTTAATATAGACGCATGCTCGTTATACCATTTTTCGTTCAGATTCGCTCAGTTGTGTCGTCCAATTATTTGTAAGATACTTACACCTGCACAACGTTCTGTTTCACAGTGAAAACTGTTAATCAGCTGTTGATTTGGCAGTATCACGTGAACACTGTAGTGAACACAGCGCGGTGTTGCCATCTATTATCACTAATCAACGGCTCATCACATGATGGAAGATTAATAAGAGGTTGATTTGTTTTGTGCAACCCGATTTGAATTTGATGAACATCAATATTTGATGAATAGTTAACTGATTACTGATTTGATTAGCGTTTCTGCAACCGGGCAATAATATTATTATTATTGTGCGTTGAATCAGATATCACATGAGTTTCATTATTATTATTTTGATTTGTTTTTCTGATGTGATATCTGTTACGCCTGTACTCTTTATTATCTCTAGTTTTTACAATGTAGGAGTAGGATCTAGGTTCTGAACAAACTTGTATTACTTTCCCTGGAATCCATTCTGAGTGTGGAGTTTTTTTAAACACTGTATTATTTCCTGGGTGAATTGATTCAAGCGTTTTCGTACCTCTGTTGTAATATTTTGTCATAGATATTTTTTTTCAGTAGTTCTTGTATAATGTTCAATATCAATAAATTTTGATCTTAATGCATTAGTTGGCATAAGAATTTTAGGTCTCAATTTCCTGGACATTAGTAATTCTGCAGGGGAATTTAATCCATTTTTACTCATAGTTCGATATTGTAACAATGCTTGCTATATATGGATCAGAATTTGAATCGAATGCTTTTTTTCAATAACTTTTTAAGTGTACCAACAGTTCTTTCTACTAATCCATTTGACTTCGGATAATATGGACTTGAAATTAAATGTTCTATATCCCAGCTAGACAAAAATAGTTTAAATTCTTTTGAACTGAATGGTGGGCCACCATCGGACACAAGTTGTTGTGGAATGGCATGTCGGGAAAAAATAGATTTTAATTTATTTATTACAATTGCGCTAAAAGAACCTTTATCTACTAACAATATTTCAACGTATTTAGAAAAATAATCAACACAAATTAAATAATTTTTACCATACAAGTCCATAAAATCTATTCCTACTTTTGACCAAGGCCGTGGAATAATTTCATGTGGTCTGAGTGGTTCTTAAATATTGTTATTTTTAAATTTAATGCAAGATTCACAATTTGCAATGATATTATAAATATTATAAATATTTGGCCAATAAAGAAAACCTTTAACTGAATCTATGCAACGTTTTATTCCAAAATGCCCTTCATGAATTTAAAAATTCGTTTCTTAATATTTTAGGTATTATTATACTTTGTCCTTTAAATACTAGACCATCTATGACATGAATTACATCATGTATTGAATAATATGGTCTGGCTTCTAAATCTACTAAATGTTTACTTTTTGGCCAACCATTGTTAAAGTAAATGATTAATTTACTTAAAGCAGGGTCTTTAGATGTAGCATTTACAATTTGTTTTAAACGGTTTTCTGAGATTGCTAAATTTGCTTTTAATAAATTTCTATGTAAGTCTAGTTCTTCATCTGTTTCATGTAAAGCAGTTTCATTTATTGGGGCTCGAGAAAGAATGTCGGCAATATACATTTGTTTACCTGATTTAAAAATAACGTTTAAATCATAACATTGTATTTTAAGCATTAATCTTTGTAAGCGTTGTGGAACTTTGTAAAGTGGTTTATTAAATAAAATTATAAGTAGTTTGCAGTCTGTTTCCACAATTATTTCTTGCCGTAAATATATTTGATGAAACTTTGTGCAACCAAATGTAATTGCGAGCAATTCTTTTTCTATTTGTGCATAATTTCTTTGACTTTCAGTTAAAGTAGCTGACGCGTATACAACAGGCTTTGATTTTTGTAACAAAACAGCAGCTGAAGCAAATTTTAAAGAATCACAAGACAAAATTATTTGCTTTGATGGATCATAATAAAATACTGGCGCATTTGTTATTAATTGTTCAAGTTTATTAAATTCTTCGTCATTAACTTCATGCTAATACCATTCGCAATTTTTCTTTAATAATAATCGTAAATTTATTGTTTCATTTGACAAATCTTTAATAAAAGTTGATAAATAAGTAATCATGCCAAGGAATCTGTGTAGTGATGGTTTGTGTGATGGTTCTGGCAAGTCATTTATTGCTTTAACTTTTAACTGATCTGGTAAAACACCTTTGCTTCTAAATTAGACTTTATTTTAATAAAACAAAGTCCAAATTTTCTGGCTCTCTCTAAGACTTTACTTAAAACTTTATCATGTTCTTCTTTGGAAGAAGCGTAGATTAAGAAATCATCTAAATATATTATAAGATTTGGAATGTCTTTAAAATTTTCTACCATTGCAGCGTGAAATAATTCGGGGGCTGATTTAATTTCAAATGGTAATCTTTTAAAACAATATCTACTAAATGGACAAATAAATGTACATAGTTTAGATGATTCTTCATCTAAAAGTAACATCCAGAAACTAGAATTGGCATCTAAGGTTGAAAAATATTTTGAATTAGTGAGTTTAGCTTTTACTGTTTTCATAGTAGGAAAAGGATAATGACATCTTTCAACAGCTTTATTTAACTTTCTAGGATCAAGACAAAGTCTAATAGCATCAGACTTTTTTCTAGCTACGACAATTGAACTAATCCATGGTGTTGGTTCTGTGACTTTACAAATTACACCCATGGCCTCCATTCTAGCTAATTCCTGCTTTAAGGTATCTTTCTTACTGGTTCAATAACTGGCTCTACATTTTTGTCAACTGAAATATGAACAGTAGTATTCAAGTAACCCTGACCTTTAAAAATATCAGAATATTCTTTTAGAAAATATTGTGCCTCTAAATTATGATCCTATTTAATTGAAACTTCATTAATTTTTTTAATTAAATCAAAATTAATACAAGTTGTCAAACCCAAAATTGTACGACAATTTATATTTAATATATGGAACTTAATTATATGATAGGATTTATTAAAAAGACATTTTAGTATTACTTCTCCAGGGATTTTTAAATTTTCGCCACTAAATATCATTATTTTGACTGATGACTTATTGTCATTGACATTGATATTTTCATTCATAAATGTGTCATATGACATTACATTTGCTTGGGATCCAGTTTCAATTTGACATTATATTTTTGTTATTAACATTTAATTTTACGTCCCAAGTTAATGCATTTATTTTTAATTCATTATCATTTAAATATAAGCTATCAACAAACAGTTCCTGACAGGTGTCAATATTGGTTTCACTTTTTTTGTCACTATTATCTTGATTTAACTGTCTGACATATTTATTTTTGTTTGAAAAACAACATTTGGCAAAATGACCCAATTTTCCACAAAAATGACACTTACTGTTCTCAGCTGGACATTTATTCTGATGTTCTTGACCACATTTTCTATAGACGGACTTTCGTTGGCTGAATTCTTGCGACTTGTTGGTGGACTTGCAGGTCGACTGGAATTTCCATACCAAAACTGCTGTCTCGATTGATGGTTCTGAATAGGGCGACTTCAGTTTCCATTCGATGACTGTTGTTTTAACTGCTGACTTCTTTTCATTGCTCCTACAAATACTTCTTGTAAAACGCCTTTCTTAACTGCTATGATAGACTTCATTAAATCCAATGCTTTATCTAATTTGATATCACTTTCACTTAATAATTTTTCTTTTATGTTCTTCCGCTAAACCACATATCATTATGTCTTTGACAATATCTTCCCTAAGTTCACCTAACTCACAAGACATACTGAGATTTTTCAAAGCTACTACAAAGTTTTCGATTGATTCACCGGGTTTTTGTTTTTTTGAAAAGAAATTATTTCTTTCGATAACCAAATTTTTCTTTGGCGTGAATGCTTTATCAAAATATTTGACTAGTTCATCATATTCAACTTTTTCTAGGTCAAAGGACGATGCATAGAATAAGGGCATAACTTGATCACACATGTAGTGCAATAACATTACAACTTTTCTATCATTTGGTTCCTTGTCCATTGCTGACGCTTTTAATGAGATTTTAAATCGGGTAAACCAATATTTCCACTGATCAGCCATATTTTAGCTGTTCAAATTTATTGAAGGAAGAGATTGCATGGCTCGACTAGTTTTGATGTTTTTGTACACATTGGGTAGGTTTTTTGATTCTTCTTTACCCATTTTACATTCAAAGGTTCACACCTGACACCATATCATGATAAGTGGATTTAAATATCAGTAAACAAATTTATAATGACTTGTTTATTTCATTATATGTCAGTACAGTTACTTGTTTTCCTATCTCTACTCCAATATATATTAAGCCTATTTTTAGTATATCATAACACCAACAAGTTTATGAAAAAAACAAAAACAAAAGGCGATCGTGTTGTCATTATTTTTGAAATTTCTGCATGACAGCTCTTGAAAAAACATGTCATTTGATACCAAACACGACATATTTCTGACTACTTTATGAAAAAAACAAAAGACGGTCGTGTTGTCATATTTTTGACAGCTCTTGGGAAAACATTTTTTTTGATACCAAACACGACATATTTCTGACAAGTGTTTGCAAAAAACTAAAGACGAACGAGTTGTAATATTTTTGACATTTCTGCGTGATAGCTCTTGACAAAACATTTCATTTGATATGAAACACGACATATTTCTGACAACTTTATAGAAAAAACAAAAGACGGTCGTGTTGTCATATTTTTGACAGCTCTTGGGAAAACATTTTTTTTGATACCAAACACGACATATTTCTGACAAGTGTTTGCAAAAAACTAAAGACGAACGAGTTGTTATATTTTTGACATTTCTGCATAACAGCTGTTGAGTAAACATTTTATTTGATACTAAACATGACATTTTTGACAACTTTCTGCAACAAACAAAACACGATCAAGTTGTCATATTTTTGACATATTTGCATGACAGCTTTAGAGAAAACATTTTATTTGATACCAACACGAAATATTTCTGACAACTTTAAGAACAAACAAAAGACGATCGTGCTCTCATATTTTTGACATTTCTGCTTGACATCTCTTGAGAAAACATTTAATTTGATACCAAACACGACATATTTCTGGCAACTTTACGAAAAAAACAAAAGACGATCGTGTTGTCATAGTTTTAACATTACTGCATGAAAGCTCTTGAGAAAACATTTTGTTTGATACCAAACACGACATACTTCCCACAACTTTATGCAAAAAACAAAAGACGATTGAGTTGCCAAGTTGTTGACATATCTGCATAGCAGCCCTCCAGAAAACTTTTCATTTCATACCAATTTATGTTTTTGACACTTTTATGAAAAAAAAAAGACGACTGTGTTGTCATATTTTCCATATTTCTGCATGCAGCTCTTGAGACAACATTTTATTTGACACCAAACACGACATATATTTGACAACTTTATAAAAAAAACAATAGACGATAGTTGACATCAGCATGACAGCTCTTGAGAAAACATTTTATTTGATACCAAACACGACATATTTCTGACAAGTTTTTGCAAACAACAAAAGGCGAACGAGTTTTCATATTTTAGACATTTCTGCACAACAGCTCTTGAGAAAACATTTTATTTGATACCAGGCACGACATATTTCTGACAACTTTCTGCAAAAAACAAAACACGATCGAGTTGTCGTAAACTATAGACGATAGTTGACATCAGCATGACAGCTCTTGAGAAAACATTTCATTTGATACCAAACACGACATATTTCTCACAACTTTATGGAAAAAACAAAAGACGATCGTGTTGTCATATTTTTGACATTTCTGCATGACATCTCTTGAAAAAACAATTTATTTGATACCAAACACGACATATTTCTGACAACTTTCTGCAAAAATCAAAAGACGATCCAGATGTTATATTTTTGACAGCTGTAGAGGAAACATTTCATTTGATACTAAACTCGACATGTTTCTGACAATTTTATGAAAAAAACAAAAGACGATCGTGTTGTCATATTTTTGACATTTTTGCATGACAGCTGTTGGGAAAACATTTTATTCGATACCAAACATAACATGTTTCTGACAACTTTATGAAAAAAGAAACAAGACGATCATGTTGTCATATTTTTGACATTTCTGCATGACTACTCTTGTGAAATCATTTCATTTGATACCAAACACGGCATATTTCTGGCAACTTTATGAAAAAAACCAAAGACGATCGTGTTGTCATATTTTTGACATTACTGTATGACAGCTCTTGAGAAAAAATTTTATTTGATACCAAACATGACATATTTCACACAACTTTATGCAAAAAACCAAAGACTATCGAGTTGTCATATATTTGATATTTCTGCATGACAGCTGCTGAGAAAACATTTTATTCGATACCAAACGTAACATGTTTCTGACAACTTTATGGAAAAAACCAAAGACGATCGTTTTGTCATATTTTTGACATTTCTGCATGACAGCTCTTAAGAAAACATTTCATTTGATACCAAACACTACAAATTTCTAACAATTTTTTTGCAAAAAACTAAAGATGATCGAATTGTCATATTTTTGACTTTTTTGCATGAAAGCTTTAGAGAAAACCTTTTATTTGATTCCAAACACGACATATTTCCTATAACTTTATGCAAAAAACAAAAGACGATTGAGTTGTCAAATTTCTGACATTTCTGCGCAGTAGCCCTCCAGAAACCTTTTAATTTCATACCAATTTATATGTTTTTGACACCTTTATGAAAAAAACAAAAGACGACTGTGTTGTCATATTTTTTGATATTTCTGCAGGACAGCTTTTGAGACATTTTATTTGACACCAAACACGACATATAATTGACAACTTTATAAAAAAACAATGGTTGACATCAACATGACAGCTTTTGAGAAACCATTTCATTTGATACCAAACATAACATTTCTGACAAGTTTATGAAAAAACAAACAAATCGTGTTGTTATATTTTTGACATTTCTGCATGACAACTCTTGAGAAAACAATACATTTGATATCAAATACGACATATTTCTGACAACTTTATGGAAAAAACAAAATACGATCGTGTTGTCATAATTTAGACATTTCTGCATGATATCTCTTGAGAAAACATTTTATTTGATACCAGGAACGACATATTTCTGACAACTTTCTGCAAAAAACAAAAGACGATCGAGTTGTCGTATTTTTGACATTTTTTGCATGACAGCTTTAGAGGAAACATTTCATTTGATACTAAACACGACATGTTTCTGACAACTTTATGAAAAAAACAAAAGACGATCGCCTTATCTTTGACATTTCTGCATGACAGCTGTTAAAAAACATTTTATTTGATACCAAACACGATATATTTCTGACAACTTTATGGAAAAAACAAAAGAAGATCTAGTTGTCGTATTTTTGACATTTTTGCATGACAGCTTTAGAGGAAACCTTTTATTTGATTCCAAACACGACATGTTTCTGATAACTTTATGAAAAAAGAAAAACAAAAGACGACCGTGTTGTCATATTGTTGACATTTCTGCATGACAGGTGTTGAGAAAACATTTTATCGATACCAAACATGACAAATTTCTGACAAGTTTCTGAAAAAAAACAAAAGACGAACGTGTTGTCATTTTTTAAAAATTTCTACATGACAGCTCTTGAGATAACACTTCATTTATACCAAACACGACATATTTCTGAAAAGTTTTTGCAAAAAACAAAAGACGGTTGAAGTATCATATTTTTGACATATTTGCATGAAAGCTTTACAGAAAATATTTTATTTGATTCCAAACACATGTTTCAAAAAAAATATGAAAAAAAAAACAATAGTCGATCGTGTTGTCGTAATTTTTTATTTGATACAAAACACGACATGTTTCTGACAACTTTATGGAAAAAACAAAATACGTTCGTGTTGTCATAATTTAGACATTTCTGCATGACATCTCTTGAGAAAACATTTTATTTGATACCAGGAGCGACATATTTCTGACAACTTTCTGCAAAAAACAAAAGAAGATCTAGATGTCGTTTTTTTGACATTTTTGCATGACAGCTTTAGAGGAAACATTTCATTTGATACTAAACACGACGTGTTTCTGACAACTTTATGAAAAAAGCAAAAGAAGATCGTCTTATCTTTGACATTTCTGCATGACAGATGTTAAAAAACATTTTATTTGATACCAAACACGATATATTTCTGACAATTTTCTGTAAAAAACAAAAGTCGATCCAGTTGTCGTATTTTTGACATTTTTGCATGACAGCTTTAGAGGAAACATTTCATTTGATACTAAACACATGTTTCTGACAACTTTATGAAAAAACCAAACACGTTTGTGTTGTCATATTTTTGACAGCTCTTAAGAAAACATTTCATTTGATACCAAACACGACATATTTCTAACAAGTTTTTGCAAACAACAAAAGGCGAACTAGTTGTCATATTTTTTGACATTTTTGTATGAAAGCTTTAGTGAAAACATTTTATTTGATTTCAAACACATGTTTCTGACAACTTTATGAAAAAAACCAAACACGATTGTGTTGTCATATTTTTGACAGCTCTTAAGAAAACATTTCATTTGATACCAAACACGACAAGTTTTTGAAAAAACAAAAGACGAACTCAATTTTTAAATTTCTACATGACAGCTCTTGAGATAACATTTCATATGATACTAAACAGCACATATTTTTGACAAGTTTTTGCATGAAAGCTTTAGAGATAACATTTTATTTGATTCCAAACACGACGTTTCTGATAACTTTATGAAAAAAACTCGATCGTGTTGTCATATTTTTGACAGATCTGCATGACTGCTATTGTTAAAACATTTTATTTGAAAATATCAAAAGACGATCTTGTCATATTTTTGGCACTACTGCATAACAGCTCTTGAGAAAACATTTTATTTGATGCCAAACACGATATACTTCCTACAACCAGCCATCCCGAAAACTTTTCATTTCATACCAATCCATATGTTTTTGACACCGTTATGAAAAAAACAAGACGACTGTGTTGTCATATTTTTGATATTTCTGCAGGACAGCTCTTGAGACAATATGTTATTTGACACCAAGCACGACATATAGTTGACAACTTTATAAAAAAAACAATAGATGATAGCTGACATCAGCGTGACAGCTCTTCAGAAAACATTTCATTTGATACCAAACATGACATTTCTGACAAGTTTATGTAAAAAACAAAAAAATCGTGTTGTCATGTTTTTGACATTTCTGCATGACAGCTTTTGAGAAAATATTTCATTTGATACCAAATACGTCATATTTTTAACAGCTTTATGGAAAAAACGAACGTGTTGTCATATTTTTGACATTTCTGCATGACATCTCTTAAAAACATTTTATTTGATACCAAACACGACATATTTCTGACAAGTTTTTGCAAACAACAGAAGGCGAACGAGTTGTCTTATTTTCGACATTTCTGCATGACAGCTGTTAAAAAAACATTTCATTTGATAACAAACACGACATACTTCTGACAACTTTCTGAAAAAATCAAAAGACGATCCAGTTGTTGTATTTTTGACATTTTTGCATGACAGCTTTAGAGGAAACATTTCATTTGATACTAAACACGACATATTTCTGACAACTTTATGAAAAAAACAAAAGACGATCGTGTTGTCATATTTTTGACATTTCTGCATGACATCTGTTGAGAAAACATTTTATTCAATACCAAACATGACATATTTCTGACAACTTTACGAAAAAACTAAAGACGATCGTGTTGTCATATATTTGACATTACTTCATGACAGCTCTTGAGAAAACATTTTATTTGATACCAAACACGACATACTTGTCACAACTTTATGCAAAAAACCAAAGACATTCGAGTTGTCATATTTTTGACATTTCTGCCAACTGACAAGTTTTTCAAACAACAAAAGGCGAACGAGTTGTCATATTTTTGACATTTCTGCATGACAGCTGTTGAAAAAACATTTCATTTGATAACAAACACGACATATTTCTGACAACTTTCTGAAAAAATCAAAAGACGATCCAGTTGTTGTATTTTTGACTTTTTTGCATGACAGCTTTAGAGAAAACATTTCATTTGATACTAAACACGACATGTTTCTGACAATTTTATGAAAAAAACAAAAGACGATCGTGTTGTCACATTTTTGACATTTCTGCATGACATCTGTTGAGAAGACATTTTATTCGATACCAAACATGACATGTTTCTGACAACTTTATGCAAAAAAAACAAAAGACGATCGTGTTGTCATATTTTTGACATTTCTGCATTACTGCTCTTGTGAAATCATTTCATTTGATACCAAACACGACATATTTCTGACAACTTTATGAAAAAACCAAAGACGATCGTGTTGTCATATATTTGACATTACTTCATGACAGCTCTTGAGAAAACATTTTATTTGATACCAAACACGACATATTTCCCACAACTTTATGCAAAAAACCAAAGACATTCGAGTTGTCATATTTTTGACATTTCTGCATGACAGCTGTTGAGAAAACATTTTATTCGATACCAAACATGACATGTTTCTGACAACTTTATAAAAAAAAAACAAAAGAAGATCGTGTTGTCATATTTTTGCCATATTTGCATGACTGCTCTTGTAAAATAAATTCATTTGACACCATACACGTCATTTCATTTGATACCAAACACGACAAATTTCTGACAAGTTTTTGCAAAAAACAAAAGACGATCGAATTGTCATATTTTTGACATTTATGCATGAAAACTTTAGAGAAAACATTTTATTTGATTCCAAACACGACATGTTTCTGACAACTTTATGAAAAAAAACAAAAAATGATTGTGTTGTCATATTTTTGACATTTTTGCGTGACAACTTTATGCAAAAAAAACAAAAGACGATCGTGTTGTCATATTTTTGACATTTCTGCATTACTGCTCTTGTGAAATCATTTCATTTGATACCAAACACGACATATTTCTGACAACTTTATGAAAAAAACCAAAGACGATCGTGTTGTCATATATTTGACATTACTTCATGACAGCTCTTGAGAAAACATTTTATTTGATACCAAACACGACATATTTCCCACAACTTTATGCAAAAAACCAAAGACATTCGAGTTGTCATATTTTTGACATTTCTGCATGACAGCTGTTGAGAAAACATTTTATTCGATACCAAACATGACATGTTTCTGACAACTTTATAAAAAAAAAACAAAAGAAGATCGTGTTGTCATATTTTTGCCATATTTGCATGACTGCTCTTGTAAAATAAATTCATTTGACACCATACACGTCATTTCATTTGATACCAAACACGACAAATTTCTGACAAGTTTTTGCAAAAAACAAAAGACGATCGAATTGTCATATTTTTGACATTTATGCATGAAAACTTTAGAGAAAACATTTTATTTGATTCCAAACACGACATGTTTCTGACAACTTTATGAAAAAAAACAAAAAATGATTGTGTTGTCATATTTTTGACATTTTTGCGTGACTGCTGTTGAGAAAATATTTTATTCGATACCAAACATGACATGTTTTTGACAATGAAAAAAACCAAAGACGATCGTGTTTTCTGCATGGCAGCTGTTAAGAAAAAATTTCATTTGATACCAAACACAACAAATTTCTGACAAGATTTTGAATAAAACATAAGACGAACGTGTTGTCATATTTTTTAAATTTCTACATGATATATCTTGAGATAACATTTCATTTGATACCAAACACGACATATTTCTGACAAGTTTTTGTAAAAAACAAAAGACGATCGAGTTGTCATATTTTTTACATTTTTGCATGAAAGCTTTAGCGAAAACATTTTATTTCATACCAAACACAACATGTTTCTGACAACTTTATGAAAAAACAAACAAGAGACGATTGTGTTGTCATAGTTTTGACATTACTGCACGGAAGGTCTTGAGAAAACATTTTATTTGATACCAAACACGACATACTTCCCACAACTTTATGCAAAAAACAAAAGACGATTGAGTTGCCAAGTTGTTGACATATCTGCATAGCAGCCCTCCAGAAAAGTTTTCATTTCATACCAATATATGTTTTTGACACTTTTGTGAAAAAAAAATAAAAGACGACTGTATTGTCATGTTTTCCATATTTCTGCATGCAGCTCTTGAGACAACATTTTATTTGACACCAAACACGACAAATTTCTGACAAGTTTTTGCAAAAAACAAAAGACGATCGAATTGTTATTATTTTGACATTTTTGCATGAAAGCTTTAGAGAAAACATTTTATTTGATACCAAACACGACATACTTCCCACAACTTTATGCAAAAAACAAAAGACGATTGAGTTGCCAAGTTGACATATCTGCATAGCAGCCCTCCAGAAAACTTTTCATTTCATACCAATTTATGTTTTTGACACTTTTGTGAAAAAAAAAAACAAAAGACGACTGTATTGTCATATTTTCCATATATCTGCATGCAGCTCTTAAGACATTTTATTTGACACCAAACACGACAAATTTCTGACAAGTTTTTGCAAAAAACAAAAGACGATCGAATTGTTATATTTTTGAAATTTTTGCATGAAAGCTTTAGAAAAAACATTTTATTTGATTCCAAACACGACATGTTTCTGACAACTTTATGAAAAAGACCAAAGACGATCGTGTTGTCCAATTTTTGACATTTCTGCATGACAGCTCTTAAGAAAGCATTTCATTTGATACCAAACACGACAAATTTCTGACAAGTTTTTGCAAAAAATAAAAGACGATCGATTTGTCATATTTTTGACATTTTTGCATGAAAGCTTTAGAGAAAACATTTTATTTGATTCCAAACACGACATGTTTCTGACAACTTTATGAAAAAAACCAAAGACGATCGTGTTGTCATATTTTTGACATTTCTGCATGACAGCTCTTAAGAAAACATTTCATTTGATACCAAATACGACAAATTTCTAACAAGTTTTTGCAAAAAACAAAAGACGATCGAATTGTCATATTTTTGATATTTTTACATGAAAGCTATAGAGAACACATTTTATTTGATTCCAAACACGACATGTTTCTGACAACTTTATGAAAAAAAAAAAACAAAAGACGATCGTGTTGTCATATTTTTGACATTTTTGCATGAAAGCTTTAGAGAAAACATTTTATTTGATTCCAAACACGACATGTTTCTGACAACTTTATGAAAAAAACCAAAGACGATCGTGTTGTCATAATTTTGACATTTCTGCATGACAGCTCTTAAGAAAACATTTCATTTGATACCAAATACGACAAATTTCTAACAAGTTTTTGCAAAAAATAAAAGACGATCGAATTGTCATAATTTTGACATTTTTACATGAAAGCTACAAAGAAAACATTTTATTTGATTCCAAACACGACATGTTTCTGACAACTTTATGAAGAAAAAAAAAACAAAAGACGATCGTGTTGTCATATTTTTGACATTTTTGCATGACTGCTCTTGTGAAAAA
Organism: Harpalus rubripes; assembly: GCA_963082715.1. Taxonomy (NCBI): domain Eukaryota; kingdom Metazoa; phylum Arthropoda; class Insecta; order Coleoptera; family Carabidae; genus Harpalus; species Harpalus rubripes. The sequence goes on along the minus strand of OY720458.1, from coordinate 29,033,820 downwards.
ATTTCATTTGATACCAAACACGTCATATTTCCCACAACTTTATGCAAAAAACAAAAGACGATTGAGTTGTTAAATTTCTGACATTTCTGCATAGTAGCCGTCCAGAAAACTTTTCATTTCATACCAATTTATGTTTTTGACACCTTAATGAAAAACACAAGACTGTGTTGTCATATTTTTTGATATTTCTGCAGGACAGCTCTTGAGACATTTTATTTGACACCAGATACGACATATATTTGACAACTTTATAAAAAAACAATAGACGATAGTTGACGTCAACATGACAGCTCTGGAGAAAACATTTCATTTGATACCAAACATAACATTTCAGACAAGTTGATAAAAACAAAAAAATCGTGTTGTTACATTTTTGACATTTCTGCATGACAGCTCTTGAGAAAACAATTCATTTGATACCAAACACGACATATTTCTGACAACTTTATGGAAAAAACAAAATACGATCGTGTTGTCATATTTTTGACATTTCTGCATGACAGCTCTTGAAAAAATATTTTATTTGATACCAAACACGACATATATCTGACAAGTTTTTGCAAACAACAAAAGGCGAACGAGTTGGCATATTTTTGACATTTCTGCTTGACATCTCTTGAGAAAACATTTTATTTGATACCAGAAACGACATATTTCTCACAACTTTTTGCAAAAAACAAAAGATGATCGTGTTGTCATATTTTTGACATATCTGCATGACAGCTGTTGGGAAAACATTTTATTCGATACCAAACATGACACGTTTTTGACAACTTTATGAAAAAAACCAAGGACGATCGTGTTGTCATAATTTTGACATTTCTGCATGACAGCTGTTAAGAAAACATTTCATTTGATACCAAACACAACAAATTTCTGACAAGTTTTTGAAAAAAACATAAGACGAACGTGTTGTCATATTTTTTAAATTTCTACATGACAGCTCTTGAGATAACATTTCAATTGATACCAAACACGACACATTTCTAACAAGTTTTTGTAAAAAACAAAAGACGATCGAGTTGTCATATTTTTGACATTTTTGCATGAAAGCTTTAGAGAAAACATTTTATTTGATATCAAACACGACAAGTTTCTGACAACTTTATGAAAAAAAAAACAAGAGACGATTCTGTTGTCATAGTTTTGACATTACTGCATGGAAGCTCTTGAGAAAACATTTTATTTGATACCAAACACAACATACTTCCCACAACTTTATGCAAAAAACAAAAGACGATTGAGTTGCCAAGTTGTTGACATATCTGCATAGCAGCCCTCCAGAAAACTTTTCATTTCATACCAATTTATGTTTTTGACACTTTTATGAACAAAAAAACAAAAGACGACTGTATTGTCATATTTTCCATATTTCTGCATGCAGCTCTTGAGACAACATTTTATTTGACTCCAAACACGACAAATTTCAGACAAGTTTTTGCAAAAAACAAAATACGATCGAATTGTCATATTTTTGACATTTTTGCATGAAAGCTTTAGAGAAAACATTTTATTTGATTCCAAACACGACATATTTCTGACAACTTTATGAAAAACACCAAGGACGATCGTGTTGTCATATTTTTGACATTTCTGCGTGACAGCTCTTAAGAAAACATTTCATTTGATACTAAACACAACAAATTTCTAACAAGTTTTTGCATAAACAAAAGACGAGCGAATTGTCATAATTTTGACATTTTTGCATGAAAGCTTTAAAAAACATTTTATTTGATTCCAAACACATGTTTCTGACTTTATGAAAAAAAAACAAAAGACGATCGTGTCATATTTTTGACATTTTTGCATGACTGCTCTAGTGAAAAAATTTCATTTGATACGAATCATGACATGTTTCTGACAACTTTATGACAAAAACCAAAGTCGATCTTGTTGTCATATTTTTGACATTTCTGTATGACAGCTCTTAAGAAAACATTTCATTTGATACCAAACACGACAAATTTCTGACAAGTTTTTGCAAAAAACGAAAGACGATCGAATTGTCATATTTTTGACAGTTTCACATGAAAGCTTTAGAGAAAACATTTTATTTGATTCCAAACACGACATGTTTCTGACAACTTTATGAAAAAAAAAAAAACAAAAGACAATCGTGTTGTCATATTTTTAACATTTTTGCATGACTGCTCTTGTGAAAAAAATTCATTTGATACCATACACGTCATATTTCTCACAACTTTATGCAAAAAACAAAAGACGATTGAGTTGTCAAATTTCTGACATCTCTGCATAGTAGCCCTCCGGAAAACTTTTCATTTCATACCAATTTATATGATTATGATCTGACACCTTAATGAAAAAAACAAAAGAACTGTGTTGTAATATTTTTGATATTTCTACAGGACAGCTCTTGAGACAACATTTTCTGTGACACCAGGCACGACATATATTTGACAACTTTATTAAAGAAACAATAGACGATGGTTGACATCAACATGACAGCTCTTGAGAAAACATTTTATTTGATACCAAACATAACATTTCTGACAAGTTGATGAAAAAACAAAAAAATCGTGTTGTTATATTTTTGACATTTCTGTATGACAGCTTTTGAGAAAATAATTCATTTGATATCAAACACGACATATTTCTGACAACTTTATGGAAAAAACAAAATACGATCGTGTTGTCATATTTTTGACATTTCTGCATGACAGCTCTTGAAAAAACATTTTATTTGGTACCACAAACGACATATTTCTGACAACTTTCTGCAAAAATAAAAGACGATCGAGTTGTCGTATTTTTGACATTTTTGCATGACAGCTTTAGAGGAAACATTTCATTTGATACTAAATACGACATGTTTCTGACAACTTTATGAAAAAAACAAAAGATGATCGCGTTGTCATATTTTTGACATTTCTGCATGACAGCTGCTGAGAAAACATTTTATTTGTTATCAAACGTGACATGTTTCTGACAACTTTATGGAAAAAACCAAAGACGATCGTGTTGTCATATTTTTGATATTTCTGCATGACAGCTCTTAAGAAAAAAATTCATTTGATACCAAACACAACAAATTTCTGACAAGTTTTTGATAAAAACATAAAACGAACGTGTTGTCATATTTTTTAAATTTCTACATGACAGCTCTTGAGATAACATTTCATTTGATACCAAATACGACATATTTCTGACAAGTTTTTGTAAAAAACAAAAGACGATCGGGTTGTCAAATTTTTGACGTTTTTGCATGAAAGCTTTAGAGAATACATTTTATTTGATACCAAACAAGACATGTTTCTGACAAATTTATGAAAAAAAAAACAAGAGACGATCATGTTGTCATATTTTTGACATTTCTGCATGACTGCTCTTGTGAAAACATTTCATTTGATACCAAACACGACATTTTTCTGACAACTTTATGAAAAAAACAAAAGACGATCGTGTTGTCATATTTTTGACATTACTGCATGTCAGCTCCTGAGAAAACATACCAAACACGACATATTTCCCACAACTTTATGCAAAAAACAAAAGACTATTGATTTGTCAATTTTCTAATATTTCTGCATAGTAGCCCTCCAGAAAACTTTTCATTTCATACCAATCCATATGTTTTTGACACCTTTCTGTAAAAAACAAAAGATGACTGTGTTGTCATATTTTTTATATTTCTGCAGGACAGCTCTTGAGACAACATTTTATTTGACACCAAACACGACATATATTTGAGAACTTTATAAAACGACGATAGTTGACATCGGCATGACAGCTCTTGAGAAAACATTTCATTTGATACCAAACATGACATTTCTGACAAGTTTATGAAAAAAACAAAAAAATCGTGTTGTCATACGTTTAACATTTTGCTTGACAGCTTTTGAGAAAACATATCGTTTGATACCAAACATGACATATTTCTGACAACTTTATGGAAAAAACAAAAGAAGAAAGTAGCCATTTGCACTCTCTTTTGTCAACGCAAAATGTCACTTTGCCGCTCATGCGCGACAAAGTAGAAAAACCGCTCGCTGTCTAAAGTTCTAACTATATAATGTTGAGAAATGTCACCTGTCTACATTCTTAATGAAAACGTTTAGTGAAGAACTAATGGCACTGTAGTTACACAATTACCACCTTCATAAGTCAGTCTGACATAACTGCTCTGTCGGTATATTACACATGCAAACAAAATCCCGCACTGCTGTGAAAATAAAATACGGCATTCATTTACAAAAACGAAAGTATAAAATGCTTAGATTAGATTGAAGCAATAGCTCAATAAGAATGGAAAATAACGATAAATAAAAATTAAATACAAAATAAATTGTGTGAACAGTTGTGCTATCACCTGCAAAAGTTTAGCATAAACGCTCCCAATGGACATACACTTTTTCACTGCACTAGTTTAATGTACTTGAAACAAACAAATTTTTGTTATGGTGGAGAATCCCATTGTGACGACTGTAGAAAAAATCTTGTGTGTGTTTCGAGTGCAAATGGACATTGTCAATTTCGAGAGAATGCCGCGCGACTCAATCGACAATGTCCCATTTTGCGTTCTTAATACACAAATAGCTATTATTTGACACCAAACACGACATATTTCTGACAAGTTTTTGCAAACAACAAAAGGCAAACGACTTGTCATATTTTTAACATTTCTGCATGATAGCTGTTGAAAAAACATTTCATTTGATACCAAACACGACATATTTCTGACAACTTTCTGCAAAAAACAAAAGACGATCGTGTTGTCATATTTTGACACTTCTGCATGACAGCTGTTGAGAAAACATTTTATTCGATACCAAACATGACACGTTTCTGACAACTTTATGAAAAAAAAACCAAAGACGATAGTCTTGTCATATTTTTTAAATTTCTACATGACAGCTCTTGAGATAACATTTCATTTGATACCAAACACGACATATTTCTGACAAGTTTTTGCAAAAAAACAATAGACGATCGAGTTGTCAAGTTTCTGACATTTCTGCATAGTAGCCTTTAAGAAAACTTTTTATTTGATACCAATCACGATGTATTTGACTTTATGAAAAAAACAAAAATCAAGCGTGTTGTCATATTTTTGACATTTCTGCATGACAATTGTTGAGAAAACGTTTTATTTTATACCAAACACGAAATATTTCTGACTATATGTAAAACAAAAGACGATCGAGTTGTCATACTTTTGACAATTCTGCATAGCAGCTTTTAAGGAAACATTTCATTTGATATGAAGCACGACATATTTCTGAAAACTTTTTGCAAAAAACGAAAGGATGATCCAGTTGTCATATTTTCGACATTTCTGCATGACCGCTCGTGAGAAAACATTTCATTTGATACTAAACACGACATATTTCTGAATTTACGAAAAAACAAAAGATGATCGAGATGTCATAACTCTAACAGCTCATGAGAAAACATGTCATATGATACCAAATACTACATATTTCTGTCAACTTCGCAAAAAACAAAAGACGATCGAGTTGTCAAATTTTTGACAATTTTGCATAGCATCTCTTGAGAAAACATTTTATTCGATACCAAACATTATTATTATTATTTTATTTGTAATTTGTCACCTTTTCACTTTGATTTAGTAGGCGGGAGGTACTGTTGTTATACCCTTATTTTTAATTGATGGAAGGTACCGTTGTTTATCTCCATTTGTAATTAGCGGGAGGTACTGTTGTTTACACTTTGATCTTGTTGGCGATATGTACTGTTGCTTTACCGGTATTTTAAATTGACAGGACGTACTGTTGTTTTATCACCATTTGTAATTAGCTGGAGGTATTGTTCCTTTACACTTTGAATAAGTTGGCGAGAGGTACGCTTATTTTAAATTGGCGGGAGGTAATGTTGTTTTATCTACATTTGTATGTTGTGTACTTTTCAAAAAATATAGTATGTTCCATTTGAATTTTCAAAGTTTGTGTCATATACTTCGGAACCGGAAGTAATAGAATCCGTGTTGATACATCTTATTGCCCATATTGCCTTTAGTAAATTTGCTTATTTGTCGGTAAATGTTGTCGATTTCAAGGTGACAGACACGACATATATCTGACAACTTTTTGCAAAAAAACAAAATACGATCGCGTTGCCAAATTTGTGACATTTCTGCTTGGCAGCTTTTAAGAAACCAAACACGACACACTTCCGACTTTTTGCAAAAACAAAAGACGTGGCTCTATCCTTATTTTAAATTGACGGGAGGTACTATTGCTCTATATTAATTTTTAATTAGCGGGAGGTATTGTTGGTAAAAAATCTTTCCTTTATACTTTGATTTAATTGGCGTAAGATACTGTTGCTCTAGCGTAATTTTCAATTGACAGGAGGTACTGTGCTACTGTTTATCTCAATTTGTAATTTGCGGAAGGTCTTCTTAGTAAAAAAATCTACTGTCATCTTTATACTTTGATTTAGTTGGCGTGAGGTACTGTTGCTCTAGCTTTATTTCCAATTGACGGGAGGTACTGTGCTACTTTATATCAATTTGTAATTAGTGGGACGCCTTAGTAAAAAAGCTACTTTCACCTTTCACTTACACTTAGCTTTAGTTGCAGAAAATTACTGTTGCTCTAGCTTCATTTTCAATTGATTGTGCTATTCTTACTTAATCTCTATTTGTTATTAGCGGGAGGTCTTGTTAGTAAAAGATCTTCTGTCACTTTTAAACTTAGATTTAGTTGGCGGAAAGTACTGTTACTGTAGCCTTATTTTCAAATGACAGGAAGGATTGTTCTACTCTTACTTTAACTCAATTTGTAATTTGCGGGAGGTATTGTTGGTAAAAAACACAAATTTTGTATACTTTTAAAAAAAATATAGTGTTTCATTTGAATTTTCAAAGTTGGTATCATGTATTCCGGAACCGGAAGTAATAGAATCCTTTTTACCTTCCGTCACCTTTAGGTAAGGACGGTATTGTCTTTGGTCAAAAAATTCGGTGGTGAGTTTTTGATGAATAAGCACGTTTTAGGGTCCCTAGAATACGATTTTACCATTTTTACGATGATGTGTGTGTGTGTGTGTGCGTAACAAAATTTTCGTCTACGATAACTTCCATACTAGAATTCTAAAAATTATAATTCTTTCGTGTTTCTCTTCGTTACATCCAAGTGAAGAGCTGATTAGATTTTGGTTATAATTGGACAACCGGAAGTACCCTCATTTGAAGATTTTAACAGTTTTTCTTAAAAAAAACTATGTTAAATATCATTTTCTCACATTTATTAGGGCCGGTTGCAGAAAGCGTTGTCAGATATTTGACATCACGTCAGATGATGTGACGTAACGTCAGATCAAAGTACTCGTTGCACAAAGCAATCTGACGCGATGTTAGCTAACGTTATGTCAAATAATTTGACAGCGCATTTAACCCGTTGTCAAGTGAAAAATCTGTTGCACAAAGCTCTAACGCGTTGTCAAACTTCATCTGACATAACGTCACATTAATTGCACGTCAGCGTTCAATTATCTTTTGACATTACGTTCATATTTAGTAATTTTCAGTTCATATCATTTAAATAATTTTATTATATCATATAATTCATCCACAATTGTGACTACTACAATAGTAAACATTGATTAAAAGAAAAAAGAACTAATTTCAAGAATATAATTTTTCAATAATGTCCGATTTATCGTCATTGAGCTCCCTGTCCGACAATGAAGATGAACCACATTTTAGAATCCGCACAATTCCAGGTCGCAGGGATCCTTTTACTATATATGATGACCAGGATTTTAAATTTAGATATCGTTTTACAAAACAAACAGTTATGGATATGGTGCACCGTTTTGGAAATCATTTGGAACCTCCTACAAAAAGAAATCAATCCTTATCGGCACTATGTCAAATTTTAATAACATTACGGTTTTTTGCCACTGGATCATATTTACAATTATTGGGAGACCAAATAAATGTTAACAAATCTTCTGTGTGTAGAATAATTCAAAAAGTATCCCGGTGCATTGCTTCAGAAAAAATACCTATATAAAAATGCCTGTTAATGAAGAAATTCAAGTTGTTAAACATCAGTTTTACCTCATTTGTGGGTTTCCTAATGTTTTGGGTACTATAGACTGTACCCATATCAAAATTTTGTCGCCAGGAGGGCCAAATGCAGAACTCTTTCGTAACAGAATTGGAAAATGGTTTTTACGGTAATAGTTATTTATTAGGCGATAATGGTTACGCCTGTAAAAATTATTTATTAACACCATTTTTAAATCCACAAACACCAAGTCAAACGGCTTAAACAGCGCTCATATCACCACACGAAACACAGTTGAGCGTTGTTTTGGCGTGTTGAAAAGAAGATTTCCGTGTCTTTCAAATGGTTTAAGGCTGAAATTAGAAACAACGCTAACAGTAATCGTGGCCGCGGCAATACTGCACAATATGGCAATTTCCGCAGATGATATTCCACCAGAAGATTTCATGTTTCTTGAGGATGACGATGTTCAAGACCTTGCAGTACAACCGCAAAACAATAATTCCGTGCGAAATATTTTGGTGGCAACAACTTTTGCTAGATAATCGAACTAACAAACAGATTTATTCAAATAATGTGTTATCTTAAAACTTCCTTACTATTATTAATATTATTCATAATTACAACTTTGTTAGGTTAGGTTATAATTCTTATTTCTTCTTTATTCGTTCTTCATGTTATAATCTCTACATCTGCGATCTGCTTTGTAGTCATGTAGTTCATTGGTTGGTTCATTGGCGCATGGGTGTTTTTAACCCGCGAAATTTAAATTACGATGAACTTGGTCTACTGTAGAATGGATGAGGGTTCCAGAAGGAAAAAATGATCGGACTAGCAGTCTACTGATGAAATTATTTATTTCATGCCAACGTTTCGACTAAGACATTAGTTTTTTTCATAATTATTAATTCACAATTGACTATTGTCTTAGTCGAAAGATTGGCATTAAATAAATAATTTCATCAGTACATTGCTAGTCCGATCATTTTTTTTTCTTTCGGAACTCCTCATCGTAAATTATGACGTTAATATTGTTTTATTTAAATAAATTATATTTATAGCTTATGGAGTATTTACTAACATTTCTAATATTTTAATAAAGTAAGGTAACAATATTATCTAACATCCTATTATACATATTTAATTAATTAATAATTATTCTAACAATTTCTCTAGTCTTTTAATTTCCAATTTTTTAATTTTTTGTTCATATTGGAATAATATTTTTTTAGTTTTAAATTCATATTTAGCTATTTCCAATTTGGTTTTGAAATAAGCTCGTTTATATTGTTCCGATGTTTGACGTCTTTTTCGTTTTATTCCCCTTGAACCTTTTTATGGGTTCCAGAAGAAATGTTTGATATAATTATTGTAGGACCACTCTCAGGGTTGATAGTCTCGGTGGAAATTGGTAGTTCTGGTGCTGGTGTTGGAGGATTGGAACTTGATGGACAAGGAATGGGATCATTGAAAACTATATCATCTACAATTTATAATTCATACAGTTAAATATTGAATTACTTGAAAGTGGTATATTCATATACAAGTATAATCACCAAAAAATACTGCAGCATCGTCAAAGGGATTTTTTAAGGGTTCTATTTGTGGTCCAAAATTCTGGCACCCAATTCGCCTATTATAGGCGTGAATGTACCGCCTCCTGTTTTATTTAGTTCTCTCTAATAAAATAATAATAATAATAATAATAATAATAATAATAATAATAATAATAATAATAATAATAATAATAATAATAATAATAATAATAATAATAATAATAATAATAATAATAATAATAATAATAATAATAATAATAATAATAATAATAATAATAATAATAATAATAATAATAATAATAATAATAATAATAATAATAATAATAATATTAATAATAATAATAATAATAATAATAATAATATTAATAATAATAATAATAATAATAATAATAATAATAATAATAATAATAATAATAATAATAATAATAATAATAATAATATTAATAATAATATTAATAATACTATTAATAATAATAATAATAATATTAATAATAATAATATATTTAATCGTTTTAAGGTTACAACCTTATACAATATCTTGGTTGGCTATATATAATACATACATTTTGTTTACAGAGTTTAGAGCTTTATTTTTTTTTGTTTTTTTTTTTATATATTATGTTATTATAAATTTATCATTTGTTACTGACAAATATATTACCTATACATACATGCTCGCGAATCTGGGGAAACGGGTTCGATCCTGAGTGATGCCAAATATTTCAAATTTTAAATGGCACAAAATTGACCCCTGTGGTGCATTCTCCACGCCAGCAATGAGTACCCGTGAGGTGACGCCTGGTAAACGCCCGCACGGTACAAATATGTCATCATCATTACCGAATTCTGTGTACAAAGCAGATTGGCACACCCAGCAATGGGTAATATGCCGTGATTATATATTTATTTTATTTATTTATTTACATACTATAAAGAAGCAATTTACAAATAAATTAAAACGCGAGAAAAAAAAAAGAAAATTATCTTATATCTATCTCTAACAGAGTTTCTCTGTAAGTATCTGAAATTTTTCGTATAAAATTTTTATTAATGTATTGTTCTTCCCAGGTTTTTTCAAAGCCAAGATTTTTTAAAATCATTTTCAATTGTGTGCACCAATTGTATTCACAAATTCTGTATTATTACTAATATTAGCCAGATTTTGTTTAACACTTTTGAAATATGCAGTTTTGGACTTATAATTTGTTTGTATCTTTTTTATTATTAAGGTATGTTGTTAAGTTTTCATTTGAGCGGCATTTTTTTAAATTATTTAGGTTTTTTTTACATTCCATTTTTTTAGATTTGCAGTCAAGAGTCGAACCATGGTTTATTTTTCTTTATAGTTGTATTATTTTTTTATTTTTAATTATTTTTATCATTCCTAAATCACACGCGGCTCCTTTTAGCGTTTTAATGAGATTATTATTTAAACCGTTTGCGAATTCGCTATTGTAATACAATCTAGTATTTATCTCAAGTGCTTTATTGAATTTATTTGCTTTATTTATTTCAAAAGTGAATACATCATTGTAAGAGTTATTTAAACTTTGAATGTAATTAGGATTTTCGAAGACCTGGTTATCGCCTATGGTAGTTATGCAAAGACAATGGGCACTTGTTAATAGGGGAATAAATACTGCAAAGTTAGAAATAATTTGTATTGTGTTTAAATTTGCCCAAACCAAATGAATGCTGCTTTTACCCACAGGGCTAATAAATGTGAAATTACCAATAGGGATGGGACATCGAATAGAAATATCGAGGTTGAACATCGATGTTAACATCGCAAAGGACTATCGATGTCTATAAAACATCGACTACAAAACATCGATGTTGACTAACATCGATGTTTTTTGTGAAATTTTCAAAAAATGAACTTGCTGAATAAATAATACAAAAAAGTATCAAAATATAGTTTTATTACAAAAAGTAAAGAAGTAGTTCTCAAAAAATGAATTAAAATTACTTATATACTCCGAAAGTGCTTTTGTCAAAATCGAGCGGGAATTACAAAACCTTATTTGAAATAACCAATAATAATTGCGATTACTGAATAAAACATGAAAATGACAGGCTTTACATTTGTTTCTATTGGTTAAAATTTATAGCAACGTTGCTAAGACCTAACAACTTTCTTACAAAATAGGACTGAATACCTACAATAAATTTAAATTATTGAACGTGTAATTAATATTATATTATACTCTTAGTTTCAGTAAGAACTGTCTGTTTTTGAAAAAAAAGGGGTTACGATATAATTAGTAAATGCCAAATTGGAAAAATAATTTTATTGTCGATGTTCGATGTTTTAAAACAACCATCGATAAAACATCGATGTTTATATACATTACCATCGATGTTAAAACATCGAAAATCGTAACCAAAACATCGATGTTCGGATAACATCGATGTTTATCGCCCATCCCTAATTACCAAGAATGTCCTCTTTCGTTCTCCCATTGAGAACTATGATTCTCCATACATTCTATCAACAATTTTCCTCTTGCATTGCAAGCAGAATGCATAGAGCATCTGACACCACAAATGTATGGAGAATCTAATATTGTATCATCTGACTGGTTTAATAAACCTATATGGGCGTTAAAGTCGTCAGTAATTAAAATTTTATGGTTAGTGTACACATCTACAACCTGAACTAGAGTCTCTGATAAACTATTGACACTCAATGTTATTTAATTTAGAGTAAAGTATAAAGTCATAATAATAAACTTATCTTTCTTTATGTGAACTTCAATGATAATCCATAAGTTTGTAGACTCAATTAGACTCACGTGGCTGAAGACATTGTTCTTTACGAATATGCTCAGACCGCCACTCGCCCGTCCTTTGGATTTTTTTTAGTAGCGAGGCCTTGAAAAGTTATATCTTTGTAGTTATATAAAAAACAAGGAGGGGTAAATGTATAGTTGTATAGTCATGTTTCAGCTAAGCATATAATCTCCCCTTGTAGTAATTTGGAATCTGTGCTACAATCTACATCAAAAATATTTTTCATGCCACTCAAATTCCAAAATACTACATGGAAGTTTGAAGATAGTTCATCAATAATATTTTTACTTAATTTAGGATTACTGATGGTCTGATTAGATGCACTGGGTGTTACAGCGTAGGAGTTTCAGCTTTGCTGAGGTCTAAAAAAAGATCCAACGTTGCGATTCCTTTCTCGTTCGAGTGTCGCAGGAGTTTCGTCTTCCGACCCGGTTTTTTAGGCGTATCTTCCGAAGATTGTCTATCTCGTTTGCAGCCATTTCGATCGCTGTTTTGTTGTTGGGAAGATGTATTATTTATTTTATTCTTCTGTTTGCGGTATTCACTTCTTTTCGTTCTTTCGGCTTTCGACATGTCTTCAGTTACAAAAATGTTTGTATTTTTAAATAGATGTCTATTCTTCAATATCGCCTGTTTTATTCTTATGGAGTAGGTGCTTCGTAGGACTGGTCTACACTTAGGAGAGTTGCTGTCTTTTTTACCTATACGATATATTTCTTCAATGTCATTACTGCTTACTTCAACGATTAAGTGATTTTTGATGAGTGAGATAATAGTGGATTCTAGCTAAGGATGTCTCATTTTCTAGGATACCATACAGTACTAAGTTCCTTTTTTTAACTTGTTTTTCCAACTTTTCAATAGTGCTTTTCTGAATTTCAATCGTATTCTCCAGCTCTGCTAATTTTTCATTTACTGCGATAAAAGTTTGTTCCAATTCTTTTACTTCATTTTTAGTTTCTTCCACGTCGTCACTAATTTTTTTCTAGATTTTCGACTTTTTAAAATTATTTTATCAATTTTCGCTTCCATGTATTTGTTATTAAAAAGTAAATACCCATAAACTTTTACACATATATTTTTAATGTCTTGATCACTATTTATTTGTTGAAATATAGCTATTAAATTAAATAAATTTCAAAAAAAAATTATTCACTTCTATTTTACAAACTGTCTAATTACGGTCAATGTTGCCCACTCTATCTATTTGATACCAAATACGACACATTTATAATAACTTTTTCCACAAAAAAGACGATCAAGTTGTCAAATTTTTGTTATTTGCGCATGGCAGCTTTTGAGAAAACATTTCATGTGATACCAAACACGACATGTTTTTGACAGCTTTTTGCAAAAAACTACGATCACGTGAAACTTTTGACGTTTGTGCATGGCATGCAAGTATTTGCATAAAACAAAAGACGATTGAGTTGTCAAATATTTTTATCTCTGCATAGCAGCTCTTGAGAAAATATTTTATTTTATACCAAACACGACAATACTGACTTTTTGCAAAACACAACAGACGGTCGAGTTGTCATATTTTTGACATGTTTGCATAGCAGCCTTTGAGAAAACAGTTCATTCGAGACCAAACACGACATATTTCTGAATTTTTGCAAAAAACAAAAGACGAACAAGTCAAATATTTTACATTTCTGCAAAGCAACCTTTAAGAAATCATTTCATTTGATACCAAACACAACATATTTTTGACTATTTGAATAAAACAAAAGACGATCGCATTGTCATATTTTTGAAATTTCTGCAAAGCAGCTCTTGAGAAAACATTTCATTTCATACGAAACATGACATTTTTCTGACACATTTTTGTAAAACACAAATGCCGGTCGAGTTGTCAAAGTTTTGACATCTCTGCATATCAGATTATTAGAAAACATTTTATTTTATACCAAATACGACACATTTCTGACAACTTTTTGCATAAAACAAAAGACGATCGAGTTGTCAAATTTTTGATATTCCTGCGTAGTAGATCTTGAGAAAACATTTCATTCGATACCAAACACGACATATATCTAACAATTTTTTGCAAAAAACAAGACGATTGAATTGTAAAATATTTGACATTTCTTCATGGTAGCTCTTGAGAAAACATTTCATTTGATACCAAACGCGACATATTTCTGACAATTTTTTACAAAATGGCGGCCCTTAAAACATTTCATTTGATGCCAAACACTACATATTTCTAACAACTTAATGTAAAAAACAAAAGACGATCCAATAGTCAAATTTTTCACATATCTGCATAACAGCTTTTGAGAAAACAATTCAATTGATACCAAACACGACATATTTTTGACAAGTTCACTCAAAAAACAAAAGCTGATCGAGTTGTCAAACATTTGACATATCTGCAAGACAGCTCTTGAGAAAATATTTTATTTGATATCAAATACGACATATATCTGACAACTTTTTGCAAAAAACAAAAGAAGATCGAGTTGTCAAATATTTGACATTTCTGATAAGTATCTCTTGAGAAAACATTTCATTTGATGCCAAACACGACATATTTCTGACAACTTAATGCAAAAAAAACTAAAGATGATCAAGTAGTCAAATGTTTGACATTTTTGCATGCCAACCCTTGAGAAAACAATTCATTTGATACCAAACACGACATATTTCTGACAACTTTACGCAAAAAATAAAAGACGATCGAGTTGTCAAATTTATGATATTTCTGCATGATACCAAACGAGCAATAGCTATAGCTTTTGTTAGGTACGACTGGACGTATAGATTTGGCTCCTCATTTGTAAACTGTTTTTGTTCGGTTCTTTAAAGTTTTCGTTTCTGTGATTCCTACTGTTGTGTTCGGCATGTTGTGATCTTTATTGTTATATGTTTTGTATCTTCAGCTTTTGTCTCTGGGGTGAGTTTCTTTTTATATTTATCATCTTAAGGCCTTAATTCTTTCGCTACAAAAAGATATTTTAGAACTTAAAAAATCTAAAACTAACACTACCGATTTATCTTCACTAATTGTAACTGAAGAAATTATTAGTGAAATTTCGGAAAGAGAAAAGCGCTCGCACAACTTTTTAATTTTTGACGCTAATGAAGTTGTATCCTCGAAAGAACAGCAAATTAATATTGATAACACTTTAGCAAAAGACATCATGTCTGAATTAGGGGTAGAATGTTCAATTGCTAATTCTTATAGGCTTGGACGTTATGATCCAACATCCTCTCGCTCTCGGCCTTTAAAAATTGTCGTCCCCTAATGACATTAACAAAATGTTTCGAAACATTAAAAAATTTAAAAATTGCCAAAAATTCCCTAATTTACCAATCTCTAGAGATCGCACGCATAAGCAGATTGCCTTTTACAAATATGTAAAAACCGACTTAAATGAGAGATTGGAAAAAGGCGAAACGAATTTATATATTAAATATGTAAATAATGTTCCTTGTGTGGTGTCCACAAAATCGGAAAACTAAAATTGCCCAATAGCTCTGTGTCTTTGTCTTTAGAATGTTTTTATCAAAGTACTAGGAGTTTAAATTCTAAGTCTCATTTATTTTATACTAATTGTTTGTCTTCGTTGTTCAATATAATTGTCAACATCGAATCTTGGTTAAATGATTCAATGCAAAATTCTGAGTTATTTCCTTCACATTATAATGTCGTTCGATCAGATAGAAATTTTTCTTTGTCAAACCGTTCAAAAGAAAAAAAAAGTGTGCTGTAAAACAAGATTGACTGGTTTCTATCAGCTCTGGTTTTGTCGGCCCTTTTTGATTAAACAAAGCCTTATTTTAGACTTATATTGGTCATCCCATTATCAGTTTCGGCAGAGTTATTCACATAAGTATTATATTTTATTTGCGTTAGATATTGGGTTTAATTTTTATATATTATAATTTTGTGTTTTACAAAATTTAATTTATTTATTAGTTACGTGGTAACGTGATATTTTATTTTATTTTATTTTTGACAGTTTGACAGATATAAATTTAAATAATAATATAATTTCATAAAAGATTCTAAATTTGATAAATAATAAAAAGGAGAAACGAAATGGTAATGTAAGGTTACTTTAAGGCTTTCTATTCTAATCTGTTATTCTTCAGTCAAGGACGAGCCTGGTAAGCTGCTTTGACTTCTTCCTTTACCGAAAAAACCCGTATTACCTTTCTTTTCTATATTATCTATTTAAATAAAAATGAAGAGTAAATGGAGAATGTATGATGAGTGTAAGTTGGGGACGTGGAATGTCAGAAGTGTGAATGGGAAAGAGAATGAGTTGATGAATGCAATGCGAATGTACAGTGTAGATATTTTGTGTGTAAGTGAGACAATGAGGAAAGGATGTTATGAGGAAGAAGTAGAAGGTATATTTTGTTTGTGGTCGGGCGTTCGTGAGAATGATCGTGCAAAGCATGGTGTTGGTATACTTGTGAGTGAAAGAATGAAGCCGTTTGTACGAAGTTATGGCTGTACTTCTTCGCGAGTTTCTTGGATGAGATTCAAGGTAGGCTATATACGAATCTTCGTTGTGTCCGCTTACGGTCCAACAGACTCCGAAAATGACCTTGAAAAAGATCAGTTTTGGAATTCGGTAAATATAGTGTAATTGATTTGTGTGATCCGGGTGAGAGAGTGATAGTGTGTGGTGTGGTGATCTGAATGGGTGGGTGGGTGTTAAACGAAGTGAATCTGAGAATGTATTGGGACGTTTTGGCGATTATCGAGTGAATGACAATGTTGAGAGAATTGTTTCATTTTGTTTGGAGAGAAATCTCTTCATTTCGAATTCCACTTTTAAACATAAGCTAGCTCACATATACACATACGAGAATGTGGTTCAGAATAAACGTAGTGTGCTTGACTTCGTTGTCTACGATGAACGATTGAGGAGCATGGTAGTAGATACGCGTGTGAAACGAGGCGCTGAACTGGGTACGAATGATCATTATTTGGTTGTATCGCGAATGCGGTTTAATAAATTTTGGCGAAAGAAGGTGAAATGTTCTGGGAAAATGTTTCGCGTAAAATCCTTTGCTCTTTTGAATGAAGATGTTAGAATGCAGTATGTTGAAAGATTGAATGAATCCTTACCCGAATATGAGTCTAAATATGATTGTAATATAAATGAAGTTTGGTTGAAATTTAAGGATTCACTCCTCAAATGTGCAAAAGAAGTTTGTGGTGAAAGCAGATTAGGCTCTTGTCCGAAAAATGCATGGTGGAATGATCAGGTGAAAGAAGCGATTGCTGAGAAAAAGAGAGCATATTTGAAGTTTTTAAATGTTAAGGATTTGCCTGGCCGCATGCGAGAAGAATGTTTGTTAGAGTATAGAAGGAAGAATAAATGGGTGAAGCAAGTGGTGAGAGAAAGTAAAAAGCGATTTGATGACTTATTGAGTGAAAAATTGACAAATGATTTTAGTACGAATAAGCGACTGTTTTGGTTGAGTGTGAAGAGACTGCGGAGTGGAAGTGGTCGAGTTGTGAAAGCTGTGAGAAGTGCGAATGGAGAGTTATTGTGGGATGAATCAGATGTGAGGAATAGATGGTGTAAGTATTTTAAAGGTTTGTATGGAGGTGAGATTGAGAGGGACGATTGTAGTGAAACTGGTAGTGAAAATGATAATGATATAGATGAAAGTGATGTATGTGATGTATTGGGGCGTGTAAGGAATGGTAAGGCTGCGGGTCTGGATGGGATTACAAATGAGATGTTGAAATATGGAGGAGAGAAAGTATTTGAATGGTTAATTTATTTATTTAGATTTTGTTTGAAACGTAGCGTGGTTCCTGATGATTGGAAAAAAGCTGTTATTTGTCCATTATTCAAAGGCAAAGGCAGTTCGAGTGAATGTACAAATTTTCGCGCTATAAGTTTGTTGAGTGTAGTCGGGAAACTTTTTGGCAAGGTTTTAATTCATAAGGTGAGAACCTTAACAATTTCAAAAATTAGTGACGTTCAGGGTGGTTTTTTGCCTGAGAGGGGATG
>OY720458.1:29007987-29010487 GCA_963082715.1 Harpalus rubripes | reverse complement strand
GTATGTATGTATGTATGTATGTATGTATGTATGTATGTATGTATGTATGTATGTATGTATGTATGTATGTATGTATGTATGTATGTATGTATGTATGTATGTATGTATGTATGTATGTATGTATGTATGTATGTATGTATGTATGTATGTATGTATGTATGTATGTATGTATGTATGTATGTATGTATGTATGTATGTATGTATGTATGTATGTATGTATGTATGTATGTATGTATGTATGTATGTATGTATGTATGTATGTATGTATGTATGTATGTATGTATGTATGTATGTATGTATGTATGTATGTATGTATGTATGTATGTATGTATGTATGTATGTATGTATGTATGTATGTATGTATGTATGTATGTATGTATGTATGTATGTATGTATGTATGTATGTATGTATGTATGTATGTATGTATGTATGTATGTATGTATGTATGTATGTATGTATGTATGTATGTATGTATGTATGTATGTATGTATGTATGTATGTATGTATGTATGTATGTATGTATGTATGTATGTATGTATGTATGTATGTATGTATGTATGTATGTATGTATGTATGTATGTATGTATGTATGTATGTATGTATGTATGTATGTATGTATGTATGTATGTATGTATGTATGTATGTATGTATGTATGTATGTATGTGTATGTATGTATGTATGTATGTATGTATGTATGTATGTATGTATGTATGTATGTATGTATGTATGTATGTATGTATGTATGTATGTATGTATGTATGTATGTATGTATGTATGTATGTATGTATGTATGTATGTATGTATGTATGTATGTATGTATGTATGTATGTATGTATGTATGTATGTATGTATGTATGTATGTATGTATGTATGTATGTATGTATGTATGTATGTATGTATGTATGTATGTATGTATGTATGTATGTATGTATGTATGTATGTATGTATGTATGTATGTATGTATGTATGTATGTATGTATGTATGTATGTATGTATGTATGTATGTATGTATGTATGTATGTATGTATGTATGTATGTATGTATGTATGTATGTATGTATGTATGTATGTATGTATGTATGTATGTATGTATGTATGTATGTATGTATGTATGTATGTATGTATGTATGTATGTATGTATGTATGTATGTATGTATGTATGTATGTATGTATGTATGTATGTATGTATGTATGTATGTATGTATGTATGTATGTATGTATGTATGTATGTATGTATGTATGTATGTATGTATGTATGTATGTATGTATGTATGTATGTATGTATGTATGTATGTATGTATGTATGTATGTATGTATGTATGTATGTATGTATGTATGTATGTATGTATGTATGTATGTATGTATGTATGTATGTATGTATGTATGTATGTATGTATGTATGTATGTATGTATGTATGTATGTATGTATGTATGTATGTATGTATGTATGTATGTATGTATGTATGTATGTATGTATGTATGTATGTATGTATGTATGTATGTATGTATGTATGTATGTATGTATGTATGTATGTATGTATGTATGTATGTATGTATGTATGTATGTATGTATGTATGTATGTATGTATGTATGTATGTATGTATGTATGTATGTATGTATGTATGTATGTATGTATGTATGTATGTATGTATGTATGTATGTATGTATGTATGTATGTATGTATGTATGTATGTATGTATGTATGTATGTATGTATGTATGTATGTATGTATGTATGTATGTATGTATGTATGTATGTATGTATGTATGTATGTATGTATGTATGTATGTATGTATGTATGTATGTATGTATGTCTGTATGTATGTATGTATGTATGTATGTATGTATGTATGTATGTGTATGTATGTATGTATGTATGTATGTATGTATGTATGTATGTATGTATGTATGTATGTATGTATGTATGTATGTATGTATGTATGTATGTATGTATGTATGTATGTATGTATGTATGTATGTATGTATGTATGTATGTATGTATGTATGTATGTATGTATGTATGTATGTATGTATGTATGTATGTATGTATGTATGTATGTATGTATGTATGTATGTATGTATGTATGTATGTATGTATGTATGTATGTATGTATGTATGTATGTATGTATGTATGTATGTATGTATGTATGTATGTATGTATGTATGTATGTATGTATGTATGTATGTATGTATGTATGTATGTATGTATGTATGTATGTATGTATGTATGTATGTATGTATGTATGTATGTATGTATGTATGTATGTATGTATGTATGTATGTATGTATGTATGTATGTATGTATGTATGTATGTATGTATGTATGTATGTATGTATGTATGTATGTATGTATGTATGTATGTATGTATGTATGTATGTATGTATGTATGTATGTATGTATGTATGTATGTATGTATGTATGTATGTATGTATGTTGTATGTATGTATGTATGTATGTATGTATGTATGTATGTATGTATGTATGTATGTATGTATG
>OY720458.1:28996344-29007787 GCA_963082715.1 Harpalus rubripes | reverse complement strand
GTATGTATGTATGTATGTATGTATGTATGTATGTATGTATGTATGTAATGTATGTATGTTGTATGTATGTATGTATGTATGTATGTATGTATGTATGTATGTATGTATGTATGTATGTATGTATGTATGTATGTATGTATGTATGTATGTATGTATGTATGTATGTATGTATGTATGTATGTATGTATGTATGTATGTATGTATGTATGTATGTATGTATGTATGTATGTATGTATGTATGTATGTATGTATGTATGTATGTATGTATGTATGTATGTATGTATGTATGTATGTATGTATGTATGTATGTATGTATGTATGTATGTATGTATGTATGTATGTATGTATGTATGTATGTATGTATGTATGTATGTATGTATGTATGTATGTATGTATGTATGTATGTATGTATGTATGTATGTATGTATGTATGTATGTATGTATGTATGTATGTATGTATGTATGTATGTATGTATGTATGTATGTATGTATGTATGTATGTATGTATGTATGTATGTATGTATGTATGTATGTATGTATGTATGTATGTATGTATGTATGTATGTATGTATGTATGTATGTATGTATGTATGTATGTATGTATGTATGTATGTATGTATGTATGTATGTATGTATGTATGTATGTATGTATGTATGTATGTATGTATGTATGTATGTATGTATGTATGTATGTATGTATGTATGTATGTATGTATGTATGTATGTATGTATGTATGTATGTATGTATGTATGTATGTATGTATGTATGTATGTATGTATGTATGTATGTATGTATGTATGTATGTAGTATGTATGTATGTATGTATGTATGTATGTATGTATGTATGTATGTATGTATGTATGTATGTATGTATGTATGTATGTATGTATATGTATGTATGTATGTATGTATGTATGTATGTATGTATGTATGTATGTATGTATGTATGTATGTATGTATGTATGTATGTATGTATGTATGTATGTATGTATGTATGTATGTATGTATGTATGTATGTATGTATGTATGTATGTATGTATGTATGTATGTATGTATGTATGTATGTATGTATGTATGTATGTATGTATGTATGTATGTATGTATGTATGTATGTATGTATGTATGTATGTATGTATGTATGTATGTATGTATGTATGTATGTATGTATGTATGTATGTATGTATGTATGTATGTATGTATGTATGTATGTATGTATGTATGTATGTATGTATGTATGTATGTATGTATGTATGTATGTATGTATGTATGTATGTATGTATGTATCTATGTATGTATCTATGTATGTATGTATGTATGTATGTATGTATGTATGTATGTATGTATGTATCTATGTATGTATGTATGTATGTATGTATGTATGTATGTATGTATGTATGTATGTATGTATGTATGTATGTATGTTCAAAAGGCTGTGGAGTTTTAATCACATTTTTGAATGATATTAATTATAAAATTCTTGATATGTCAGAAATAAAAAATTTGACTCCCATTATAGATGTTGTTGCATGTAAATGCCACTTTAATAATTTGTCCTTTATCATCTGTGCCGTCTACATTCCACCAGATATAGATGTTGATAATTCAGTACATTTCTTGAGGCACTGGAATTGATGTTTATTGATGAACGAGTTCTTATTTTAGGAGATTTCAACCTACCTGATTTATATAATGATTTAGTCAATTGTTAAAAATCTCCATGTTTAAAAACTTTATTACTGCTGTAAATCTCAAGCAACTCAATAATGTACTCAATTTTTATTCAAAGAAACTAGACCTTGTTTTAACTAACTTTTTCGAATCCATTGTGGTTGAGCGATCCGAATTTTCTTTAGTCCCTGAAGATAGATAGATACCATCCAACATTATCTGTCGAATTTAATATTATGTCTCCTACCTGCAATAATAAATTCCCATTGGCCGTAAATACTCGCTATAATTTTCGTAAATCTAATTATAACCAGCTTTATGAAAATATGTGTAATATAGACTGGTCTTAAACGAGTTTCAAGATGTGAACGTCGCACTTGATGCATTTTATAATACGTTATATACAACTTTTGATAAATCAGTTCCACAGACTACATATGCTGAATCCCGATTTCCACCATGGTTCACTAAAGAAATTAAGTTTAATATCAAAATTAAAAACATATTTAGGAAAAAATTCATTAAATTAAATCAGCAGCATTATCTTGAAGAATTTAAAAGACTACGTAAGCTAATTAAATGTCAAATTACTGAGGCCTACAAAGCTTATATTACCTCCGTAGAAAACAATATTATATCTAATCTATCCGATTTCTGGAAGTATGCTAATGAAAAACAAGGAACTACTAGAATTCCGAGTAAACTTCATAATGATCTTGAAGAATTTGTTAGCCCTCAGAAAATAGTCGAAGCTTTTGCTTCTTCCTTTGTCCAATTTTTTTCAACTAGTTCGACTTATAAGAATAACAACCAAGAAAATTCCTATTACCCTTCATTTACATTGAATTTAGTTTCAAATGATGATATAATATCGATTATGTCAACTTTCAAAATTAAGTTTACAGCTGGAGAAGATATGATTCCTAGTTTCTTAATCAAAGATGCCCGTTTTGTCTTCTCAAAACCACTTGCTTTCATCATAAATTTGTCAATTAGTTTAAGTACCTATCCTGAAAGATGGAAGAAAACAAGAATTACACCTGTTTTTAAAAAAGGTGACAAATTTCACATTAACAACTATAGATCAATGTCAATCTTAAACAATTTTGCGAAAATACTTGAAATATTAATATATAGAAAAATTTATAGATACACTAGCTTGTACATTTCAACTAACCAGCATGGTTTTATGAGAGGCCGATCAACTATTACTAACTTGGCTTGTCTCTCTCAATTTTTTGCTGAAACTCGTGATAAACGGGGACAAGTAGATGTTATCTACACTGATTTTTCTCATGCCTTTGATTCAATTGACCATGGTATTTTGCTATCCAAAATAAGTATTTATGGAGCATCTCCAGCTTCCATATTATATGAAGATATTTTTTTTGTAATTTGTAATTTGCAATTTTCATGTTTATTTTTTTTATGTACCTATCATAATATATTTGTTATTATTAATATTGTTATTATTGTTATTATTATTATTATTATTAGATATAATTTTTTGTTCTTTTATTACTATTATTATTATTTTAATAAATATTTACCTATATCTGACTTCATTTATTTCATATTAAGTAGGTATTTTATAACAAAATTATTTTTTTTTTAAATAAAATTAATTTATTATTATTTTTTATCTCTATTTATCATATTACATAGTTTTAAATAATATTATACAATTTTGTATGAATAAAATTTAAACTGTTCCACACATTTTGGTATGTATGTATCGCCAGTATGACTTATCACACATCAAAACAGACTGCTTTTTACCTATCTATGACATTATTATTATTATTATTATTATTATTATTATTATTGTTATTATTATCATTATTATTATTATTATTATTATTATTATTATTATTATTATTATTATTATTATTATTATTATTATAATTATCATCATTATTATTATTATTATTATTGTTATTATTATTAATATTATTATTATTAATAATATTATTATTATTAATATTATTATTCATATTATTATTAATATTAGCATTAATATTATTATTATTATTATTATTATTAATATTATTATTATTATTATTATTATTATTATTATTATTAATAATCTGACAACTGTTGTAAATTTTTTGACATTTCTGCATGGCAGCCCTTGAGAAAACAATTCATTTCATACCAAACACGACATATTTTTGACAACTTTACGCAAAAAAACAAAAACCGACCTAGTTGTATTTTTTTGACAATTCTACATAACAGCTCTTACGAAAACTTTTCATTTGATACCAAACACGACATATTTCAGACAAATTTTTACAAAAAAACAAGAGAGGACCGAGTTGTCAAATTTTTGACATATGTGAAATAATATTATTATTAATATTATTATTATTAATATTATTAATATTATTACTAATATTATTATTATTATTATTATTATTATTATTAATATTATTATTATTATTATTATTATTATTATTATTATTATTATTATTATTATTATTATTATTATTATTATTATTATTATTAATATGGCAACTGTTGTAAAAATTTTGACATTTCTGCATGCCAGCCCTTGAGAAAACAATTCATTTCATACCAAACACGACATATTTCTGACAAATTTTTGCAAAAAACAAGAGGCGACAGAGTTATCATTTTGATATAGGTATGTACAAAGCAGCACTTGAGAAAACTTTTCATTTGATACCAAACACGATATATATATTTCACAACATTTTGCAAAAAAACAACAGGCGATCGCGTTTTTAAATTTGTAACATATCTGCATAGCAGCTCTTGAGAAAACATTTCATTTTATACCAAACACTGCATATTTCTGACAACTTTTTGCAAAAAATAAAAGACGATCGAGTTGTCAAATTTTTGACATTTCTGCGTAGCAGCTCTTGAAAAAAAATTCATTTAATAACAAACACGACATATTTCTGACAACTTTATACGGTAAACAAAAGCCGATCGAGTTGACAAATTTCTAACATTTCTACATTACTGCTCTTGAGAAAATATTTTGCTTGATATCAAACACCACATATTTCTGATAACCCTTTTCAAAAAACGACTGAGTTGCCAAATTTCTAATATTTCTACATAGCAGCTATTGTGCAATTATTTCATTTGATACCAAACACTAAGTTTTTGCATAAAATAAAAGACGATCGAGTTGTCAAATTTTTGACATCTGCGCATAGCAGCTCTTGAGAAAAGATTTAATTTTATGCCCAACACGACATATATCTAATAACTTTTTGCTAATAACAAAAGACGTAGCTCTATCCTGATTTTCAATTGGCGGGAAGTACTATTGTTCCATTTTTATTTGTAATGAGCGGGACGTATTGTTAGTAAAAAATCTGTCACCTTTACACTTTGATTTAGTTGGCGGGAGGTACCGTTGCTTTAGCCTCATTTTCAATTGACGAGAGGTATTGTGCTACTGTTAATTTATCTCAATTTGTAATTAGCGAGAGGTCTTGTTAGTAAAAAATCTTCTGTCACCTTTACGCTTTGATTTATTTGGCGAGAGGTACTGCTGTTCTACCTTCATTTTAATTGACAAGAGGCATTGTGCTACTCTTAATTTATCTTAATTTGTAACTCGTGGGAAGTATTATTGGTAAAAACACAAATTTTGTGTACTTTTAAAAAAATATAGTATGATCTATTTGAATTTTCAAAGTTGGTATCACGTATTCTGGAACCAGAAGTAATAGAACCCTTTTTGATACATATTATTGCGCATATTGTAAATAATAATCGCTATATTCCTTATTATCGGAGATAATTGATGGTATCCATATATATATATATATATATATATATATATATATATATATATATATATATATATATATATATATATATATATATATATATATATTGTTAATAAATATTGTCTATTTCCAGGTGATGTACTGTTCAGAGTACAGTTGGCTTACTGTATCAGAGAAAATAATGTAAATTTCAAGGTTTTTTATTGTTTACTCGAAACTTATGCATCCTACAGAAATTTTACCGATTAGAAGGTTCTTAAGAAAACATATCATTTGATGCCAAACAGGTCATATTTCTGACAACTTGAAGCAAAAAAAGACGATCGAGTAATCAAATTTTTGACATTTCTGCATAGCAGCTTTTGAGAAAAACAATTCATTCGATACTAAACACCACATATTTCTGACAACTATACGCGAAAAATAAAAACCGATCGAGTTGTAAAATTTTTGACATTTCTACCTTGTTGCTTTTGTAAAAACATTTTATTCGATACCAAACACGACATATTTCTAACACTTTTTTGCAAAAAACAAAAGACGATCGAACTGTCATATATTTGACATTTCTTTAGAAAACATTTCATTTTATGCCAAACACGACACATTTCTGACTTTGCTTAAAACAAAAGACTTTTGAGTTGTCAAATATTTGACATTTCTTCATGGCAGCTCTTGAGAAAACATTTCATTTGATTCCAACTACGACATATTTCTGACAACTTTTTGCAAAAAACAAAAGACGATCGAGTTGTCAAATATTTGATATTTCATTTGATAGCAAATACGATATATTTCTGACTTTTTGCAAAAACAAAAAACATAGCTCTAGCCTGATTTTCAATTCATGGAAGGTACTATCGCTCCATTTTTATTTGTAATTAGCGGGAGGTAGTGTTGGTCAAATATCTATCTCCTTCACATTTTGATGTAGTTGGCGAAAGATACTGTTGCTCTAGCCTCTTTTTTAATTAATAGGACGTCTTGTTAGTAAAAAAATCTAATGTCACTTTTATACTTTGATTTAGTTGGCGGGAGGTACTGTTGCTCTAACTTTATTTTCAATTGCAGAGAAGTATTGTGCTACTGTAACTTTATATCTATTTGTAATTAGCTGAGGGTCTTGTTAGTAAAAAAATCTACTGTCACTTTAACACTTTCATTTAATTGGCGGGAGATACTGCTGCTCTACTCTAACTTCATTATCAATTTACGGGAGGTATTGTGCTACCGTTACTTTATAACAGTTTGTAATAAGCGGAACGTCCTAGAAAAAAAAGCTACTGCCAACTTTACATTTTGATTTAGTTGGCGGGAGGTACTATTGTTCTAGCCACATTTTCAATTGATAGGAGGTACTGTGCTACTGTTACTTTATATCTATTAGTAAATAGCGGGTAGACTGCTGTCACTTTTACAATTTGATTTAGTTCGCGAGAGGCACTGTTGCTCTAGCTTTATTTTCAATTTACAAGAAGTATTGTGCTACTGTAATTTTATATTAATGTTATTAGCGGGACGTAAAAAAAGTTACTGTGAATTTGACACATTGGCGGGAGGTACTGTTGCTCTAGCATCATTTTCAATTGACAGGAGGTACTGTGCTACTATTACTTAATCTCAATTTGTAAATAGCGGCAGGTCTTGTTAGTAAAAAATCTACTGTCAGTTTTACACTTTGATTTAGTTGGCAAAAGGTACTGTTGCTCTAGCTTCATTTCCAATCGACGGGAGATATTGTGCTACTGTTACTTTATATCAATTTGTATTTAGCGGGACGTCTTAGTACAAAAAACTACTGTCAACTTTACACTTTGATTTAGTTGGCGGAAGGTACTGTTGCTCTAGCCTCATTTTCATTTAACAGGAGGTACTGTGCTACTGTTACTTTATCTCAATTGGTAAATAGCAGGTCTTGTTGGTAAAGAAATCTACTGTCAACTTTACTCTTTGATTTAGTTGGCGGGAGGTACCGCTGCTTTAGCTTCATTTTCAATTGACGGGAGGTATTGTACTACTATAACTTTATATGAATTTGTAATTAGTGGGACGTCTTAGTAAGAAAAGGTACTGTCAACTTTACACTTTAATTTGGTTGGTGGAAGGTACTGTTGCTCTAGCGTCATTTTTAATTGACAACAGGTACTGTGCCACTATTACTTTATCTAAATTTGTAAATAGCAGGCAGTCTTGTTAGTAAAAAACTTTACTGTTACTTTTATACTTTGATTTAGTTGGCTGGAGGTACTGTTGTTGTAGCCTCATTTTCAATTGATAGGAGGTACTGTGCTACTGTTACTTTATCTCAATTTGTAAATAGCGGGAGGTCTTGTTGGTAAAAAAATCTTTTGTCACATTTACACTTTGATTTAGTTGACGCGAGGTACTGTTGCTCTAGATTCATTTTCAATTGACGGGAGGTATTGTGCTACTGTTACTTTATATCAATTTATAATTAGCGGGACGTCTTAGTGAAAAAAGCTGTTAAAATTACACTTTGATTTAGTTGGCTGGAGGTACTGTTGCTCTAGCCTCATTTTCAATTGACAGGAGGTACTGTGCTACTGTTACTTGATCTCAAATTGTAAGTAGCGGGAGGTCTTGTTAGTAATAAAATTTATTGGCACTTTTACACTGTGATACAGTTTGCGGGAGGCACTGTTGCTCTAGCTCATTTTCAATTGACAGGAGGTACTGGGCTACTGTTACTTCATCTCAAATTGTAAATAGCGAGAGGTATTGTTAATAAAAAAATCTACTGTCACTTTTACACTTTGATTTAGTTGGCGGGAGGTACTGTTGCTCTAGCTTCATTTTCAATTGACGGGAGGTATTGTGCTACTGTTACTTTAAATCAATTTGTAAGTAACGGGACGTCTTAGTACAAAAAGTTACTGTCAACTTTACACTTTGCTTTAGTTGGCGAGAGGTACAGTTGCTCGAGCCTTATTTTTAATTGACAGGAGGTACTGTGCTAATGTTACTTTATGTCAATTTGTAAATAGCGGGAGGTCTTTTTAGTAAAAAAATCTACTGTCACTTTGACACTGATTTAGTTGGCGGAGGGACTGTTGCTCTAGCTTTATTTTTAACTGACAGGAGGTATTGTGCTACTGTTCTTCTACATCAATTTGTAATTAGCGGGACGTCTTTGTAAAAAAAGCTAGGCAATTTTACAATTTGATTTAGTTGGCGGGAGGTGCTGTTGGTTTAGTGTCATTTTTAATTGACGGGAGATACTGTTGGTTTAGTGTCATTTTTAATTGACGGGAGGTACTGTTGCTTTACGTCAATAAGTAATTCGCGGGAGGTATTGTTGTTAAAAAAAATCTACTCCCATTGTGCAGCAAATTTTGTGTATTTTTCAAAAAGAAATAAAATATATGTTCCATTTGAATTTTCAAAGTCGGTATCACGGATTCCGGAACTGGAAGTAATTGACCCATTTTATATCTTATTGCCCATATTGTCCCTATCCCTTAATAATGGAGATAATTGATGGTTCATTATCGTGTGATCACCGTGTTTAGTTGTCCATATAAATATTGTCGATATCAAGGTGACGTATTGTTCAGAGCACAACTGGCTTACTGTGTGAGAAAATAGGGTAAATTTCGACGTTTTTATTTTTTTACTCGAAATCTATGCATTCTACAGAAATTTGACTGATTAGAAGGGCACCGAAGAAAAAAAATTCCTACAATTTAAGAAAAAATACCATGTAGTTGTGCACCTATCTTTTTGGTCATTACATAATTTCCAGAAGTGGAATTTTACTTGAAGCCTATACTAGATTGTATCTACACCTGTTTAGAATATATTATTATGTACGTAACCATGGATACATAATATTGTTCATTAACTACGCCCCGTGGATTATGAGTCATAATCTACGGGGCGGGGTTTCACAAGACACGGAACTGTCAAATTTGTTGTTGAGGGTTTACAATCATCTTCATTTAGCGGTTATGCGCATGCAAATACTCGCAAAATCGTTTCTGGACATGTAATAGACAAGATTTTATGTGCCGACTTTTCTATAAATAAGATTCATTTATTACTCAAATTCTAAATTCTAGGGAAATTTTCTGTGTTGGCAACATCAGAATATTTTAATTTCAAATTAATGAATTTTATAAATAAATTACATTGTGCATATTATTTAAGTAAACATAATTCATTTCTTTGTACATTTCATTCCTATATCATAACCTGAAAAATCAACATAATTTTATTTGGATTTTTCACTGCAAATTTAATTATAATTACTTACAATTATGTTCAAAACCTATAAATATTCTATTTTCTTGCATTAAAAATACTCAACTACAGATTTTTTATAATATTTTTACGATAGTGAGTGACTCATTTCATTGCAGTTAACTTATTGTGTACACCTCCGGAAATTGTGGAAGCAGCTGATATAACCTCACTTTAGTACCTGAAAAATCTAAGAAAAGTTACGAACTAGCATATAATCAATTCATGGAATGGAGATTAAAGAAGCAAATTAGTTCTTTTTCCGAACGAGTTCTTTTAGCATATTTTGCCGATTCATCAGAAAAATATAAATCTTCTACGTTATGGACTTATTACTTCATGTTACGAGGTACTCTTAAGGCTCCTTTCAAACAGTCAGATACCATCTAAGGTTTTGGAGGCGAGCAGGGGGAGGAAGTTCTGAAGAGGCTAGTTTTTGGGGCTAAATGTTCCCCACTCTTAAAATTTTACATTTGCCGATGTCATTGAATGTGTTGGCCTTAGTAGACATCGGTAAGAGGGAGGGTGATGTCGCTCAGCGACATATAATGATGTACGTAAATATTGAACAATAAACTTTATGCAACACCGACTCATACATGTTATTATGGTTATTTAAAGAATAATTGAGAAGTCTCGGAGAAATTTTGATTTATTTTTTGCTTTTGTTAAATATATATAAGAAAGTAAGTTTACAAAATTATTTTATTATTGAAAACATGAGAACACAAATACAAAATCAAACAATTATGACTGGTTGCAGAAACATTCATCAACGTTTTGTTTAATTAACGGATCATCAAAATGAACAAATGCAATGCGATTTTTTGACAGCAATGATTTCAATATTCTAAGAGCAAGGAAACTGATTCGAATTTGTTCATTTTGATGGTCCGTTAATAAAACAAAGCGTTGATGACGTTTTTGCAACCGGGAATTAGGATAACAAATAATCATAAAAACAATGATGCAATTTCATATATGCAATGCAATAAATAAATAAATATTTTTTTTGTTTATTATTTTGCTCTACTTTAGTGGAAGAGTATTCTGAATTAGTTGAGATTAAGAACTGGTCTATATTGAAATCTCCATCTATGATTGCAACCACGTCATCTACATACAAGATAAAATAAGTTTTTTCGAATAATTACAAATAAAAAAATCTGATGTGGGATTTTACCTGGTTGTACGCATGAAACAAAAAATATTTTTAAATACAAATACATATATTTATCTACACCTGTTTAATAATATATTGATTATGTACGTAACCATGGATACATAATACCGTTCATTATCCACACGGGGCGAGGTTACATAAGACACGGAACTGTCAAATTTATTGTTGAGGGTTCACAATCAACTTCATTTAGCGGTTGTGCGCAAGCAAATATTCGCAAAACCGTTTCTGGACATGTGATAGACAAGATTTTATGTCCCAACTTTTCTGTTTATTATTATTTATTACTCAAATTCTAAATTCCAGAGAAATTTTCTGTGTTGATAACATCAGAATATTTTAATTTCAAATTAATAAATTTTATAAATATATTACATTGTGCACATTATTTAAGTCAACATAATTCATTCCTTTGTAGGTACGTTTCACGGCATTTCAACCTGAAAAATCAAAATAATTTTATTTCGATTTTTCACTGCAAATTTCATTATAATTACTTACAATTAGAATCAAAACCTATAAATATTCTATTTTCTTGTATTAAAGATACTCAACTAT
>OY720458.1:28876344-28993844 GCA_963082715.1 Harpalus rubripes | reverse complement strand
AGAACATTATGTACTATGAAAAATGTAACTTAAACTTGAAACAGGACATAAATTTGAAAAATCTAACTTGATTGATTAATAGTTGCTACAATAAAAAAAAATAAAATGTGTTGGATGGTATATGCAAGAAAAACAAAAAGATAATTTGTTGAATTTTGACCGGGCACCACTGGATAAACGGTTCTTAAAATTAGTTAAATAGCCAAAGATACCCAAATTTGTTATCTTTCCGTCATTAGCTCAGATTATAGAATTGCAAGTAAATACCGTTACTTGAGGTCACCAAAGTTCAACTTTTGTAAACCACAACCACTATTTTAGGATTAGCCAATATGTTTAAGATGTAATAATTAATAATTTGTTAAGTATATAAAGTTTCTTATTTGTAATTATTAAAATTGTACTCCGATGATGGGTGTTTAACACTTGAAATGTACATGAGCATTTTGAAAGAAAAATTAAATTGAAGAAAATGAATTGTGTGTATTTATTTACTGAAATCTAATATTTAATTATAAATATAAAAAATCGAAATAGGAAAAATATTTTATAATTTTTTAAACGTGGTCTAGGAAACGAAAATCTAAGAAATCTATCTGAATGTCATGCTGCCAGAGGCTTATGGGCGGAGCTTGTTGATTGCAAGGGATTGCCGAGTGGTGGCACCGCACATTTCGATGCGACAAATCTGTGATTATAGATGCTTATTGGTTAGCTTTTTTCTAGTTTAATTCTGAACATTAAGTATTTTTTCTAAATACATTTGAAAGATAAAGGTTTATACTTTGTCGCTACGCTGAAAATTTATTAAAAAAATATAAATTAAATCATTTTTTAACATGATGAAAAAGTGCATTTTTCTAACTTTTTAACACTGAAAATGATTGTTATAAATAAGTAAATGAATTTAGTTTTGGTTAAGCGCCATTCCTCAAGGCTTTTATAACAAGGAAATCAAGTTTTCAAATTAATAATACCATAAATAAAGTTTGAAAACGCAAACTAGCAAAGGTGTGCGTAGCGCACCAATCTCGTTATTTGAAAGGACCCTTAACATGCATCACAACATCCAGATAGAACAATACCAAAAGTTACGTTTGTTTTTGAAAAGGAGAAAATTACCATCCAAAGAAAGCAAAAACACTCACTGTATCTCTGGTATCATGGTACCAGATTAATTATTCATCATTTTCTCTTCCGTTTTTGTAATTTATTTCATCAATAAAAATTGAATTCAGGCATATGGTTGAATTCATAATTTTATGTAAATTCTAAATACATAAAAATATATAGGATATCTCATTTGAAATATGAAATTTAATGTCACTTCCGGTTAAACCGGAAGCGCTACCATCATGCAAATACAATGATTTGTGAGCCCTTCAGTCTAGTTTATAAATATATAAAAAAATTAAAAATAATTATAAATAAGGAAGTTATTTAGAGTGGACCATTTTTCAGTGTCACCTGTATAATATGATTTCAATTGCAGGTGTAGACAAAATATCGTATTCTACTCGCGCATAATGGCTATTATTCCCTTGGATGAATTATCACAATCGCCTACGGCTCGTGTTCTAAAATCATCTTCGTGAATAATAGCCATCATAATACGCTCGTTGAATAATATACTATTAATGAAAAACTATTATAAAATATAATCCAATACTTTTCAAATTTGGTATATAAGACTTTTATGTCAATGGGAATAACATAGCACAGTTTGGTTAAAATACACTAACCGGAAGTGATATATTACCTGAAGTTATTAATAGTTTTCATGAATAAAATGGTTTTAGTTAGATTTTAGAAATAAATCCTTTAAATAATAGTTTTAGAGAATTAAATTCTGCGTCTAGCACATCCAATATTATTAAAATTAGCCCTTTGTATAAGCGAGATATGTAAATTTAAAAATTATATACTTTTTGGTTTTTGTAATAAAGCTTGCTATGGATTAGAACAAAAAAGTATAAAAAAATTAATGTTATGTTAAATTACGGCAATTTTATAATTGGGTCTATACGAGTATTTCATGTTGGTCTTGCGTACAAGGAAGTCGTGTGGTGTCCACATCAGATTTTTTTGTATTGACAGATTTAAATTTATGTTGGCTATTTCAACAGACCATGGGCTGTATTTTGGACAGATTATTTTTGTGAATATGCTGTGGTTAATAGAGTTGAGCATTTGAAGGATATGGTTTTGTTAAACTGAATGGTTTTGTATTAATATTGTGATGTTGTTGGGGACAGAAGATCAAAGATATGGTTGAAACATGAGTGATTTGGTTGGCTTGCTATTTTGGTAATATATGTCAGATTTGGAATGTCGCTTGCTAAGTTCACTGTGTTTTCTTGTTTGTTTATTAATTGAAATCTGATAGATTTCAAAATTACATAATCAGATCCCAGATAATTTTTATACCAATACATAGTACTTTTTAAACAAACAGTATAAATTTGGCTAAGCGGTAAAAGAATTATATATAATTTTATTTTATTAATATTTATTTCGTATACAAATTTGCACGCTTTATCCAATCCATTAAAAATTTGTCTTAAACATACTTTAATCTTTGCCCTGTGTATTCGTCTAAACAGATTTGGAATATCTTACCCCGTTTTTGAATTATGAATTTTTTAACCACCCCTGCCAAAGTAACAGATAATATTTTTGTTACTCAATACAGGTATTTGATTTTCAATGATGACCCTATTTTTTAGTAAAAAATAATGTTGCAGCTAGCAAATTTTTAATATATACATAATTCAACCCATTTTTTTAAACCGGGCATGAGGTGTTTTTATTTAAACACTTTTATACCAGAAATATGCGAATCAACCCTCTAAAATTCATTTTTGCAATAATAAGTACTCTATTTGCAACAGAAATCATGAGATTGAATCTATTTTAGTCTCACATATTTAGGTGAAACTAATTAAGAGTACATGCGTTTTTGGGGGCTTATAACTCCTGAACTGTTTGAAATATCTTCAAATTAACACAGAAATGGTGATGTATGGGGTTGAAATATAAATGAGCTCCTGTATTGTTGTTCTAATCAACAAATGTTTTGTATAAATGCTGTGTTGTGATTATTTTGTTATAAAGCATTGTTGTAATTAAGACATTTTACATGATAAATATGTAAAGTACATAGTTTTTAAACCACATTTTAATTGTTGTTAACTTCATGAATTATTTAAATTTTATATAGCTATTCAGTGCTCACTTACCTTTGTTATGGATTATTTGTATTTAGTGCATCTTTGATTGTTCCTGGTATTTTGTCTTTCCGTCTTTAATCGCTATATTTGATGTGTGTGAGCATGTGTTCTATGTTTATTTAAACGTTACATCTGTCACAGACTGGCGGGTCAATTTTATTAAAAAGATATTTGTGAGTCATTTTTGTGTGACCTACCTATTTTCATTCTCGTGAATATTACTTGTTCTTTTCGAGTACAGTTTTTATTGGGTCTTCTTATCTCAATATGTTATTGGATTTTTGGAAGTTTGTTATTTGGTTCTTCCACCGGTTGTTCCAGTCATTAAATATTTTATTTTTGATTATAGCTTTGTCATCATTTGCTTGTATTGGTATTAATTCGTCATTATTACCGTCCTCCGTGGCTATTTTTCAACTATATCTGCCTGCTCATTTTCTGTTATGCCAATATGTGAAGCGAAGGGACCCAGATGCCAGATGAATATTATGCGGATGTTTTTGGTCGACAATTGGAACAGATCTTGTATGTTTTTGATTAAGGGATGTTTGGGGTGGGTTGTTTTGATGGATTGGATCGTTCTAAGGAAATCGAAGCATATGGTATATATTATGGTTTGAAGTTTATAATACGTTCACGAGACAGTTGTATATTCCATATATTTCTGTTGTAAATATACTGGTTTCGGTAGGTAAACGGAACTTCTGCACTTGGTCCTGAGTTACGAATGCTGTACCTACTTTGTTATTTATTTTTGAGGCGTCTGTATATATAAATTGGTTGTCGCTATGGTCTTTTATTTATTTATTTATTTATTTATTTATTTATTTATTTATTTATTTATTTATTTATTTATTTATTTATTTATTTATTTATTTATTTATTTATTTATTTATTTATTTATTTATTTAAGTACACTACCCAACAGGCGTAGCCTAATAAGAGGGTAGGAAAAAATATACATAGAAATATAAAAACAAATAATGGTTACAAACAAAAATAATTAATAAAACAGTTAAACAGTTAAATTGCAGCTATGAAGTTTATTACATAATTCATTAAACGAAGAAGAGAATATATCAACTTCATCTGAATAAAGATTACTAAGTTTACACATACGAATTATTGGTGAACACATATGAACATTAGTTCTAGCAGCAGGAATGTAGAAAGTATAGGACGAGCGGGTATTAAACACTGGCGCAAAGAAATTCAAGGAAGTTAGGCACATAGGATCATCAACGGTATTATGAACTAATTTGGAGATATGTACTATAGTATTAACACGTCTCCTAAAATGTAATGATTTGAAGTTAAAAATATTAAGCAAAGCTTCATAAGGAAGTTGATGATCGGGGTATGACCTCATAAACTTAAAATAAATGTATATCAAAAACTTCTTTTGTACGCCTTCAATTAGCTTACTATGAATTTCATATTGTGGATCCCAAATTAGTGAACAGTATTCTAGTTTAGACCTTATTAGCGAGAAATAAAGTGAGAAAATTGCCTACATATTATGAAATGTACGTGTATTATGGATCACAAATCCACGCATTCTGTTAGCAGAGGATGTGATCGATTGTATGTGCGGTATGAAAGTCAATTTACAGTTAAATATTACACCAAGATCACAGATTGTTTCGCATTTATCTAGAGTCTGATTGTTTAAACTATAATTAAAAGATATGGGAGTCTTTTTCTTTGTATATGTCATAACCTTACATTTACTGACATTAAGATGAAGTTTATTCATTTGGCACCAAGTTTCAAATTTTTGTAGGTCGTTTTGAAGCAACAAACAATCTGAAGGATTTGATACACTACGAAAGATCTTAAAATCATCAGCAAACATTAAGATTTCACTTTTAAGTATACATGAAAGATCATTGATGAAAAGTAAAAAGAGAAGGGGGCCAAGGTTAGATCCTTAGGGAATCCCTGAAGGAAAATCAAAGTAAGAGCTTTGTTTTCCTAAAAAGTGAACCAAGAATTTTCTATTATTTAAATAAGATGAAATCAAAGAAATTAATGAATTAGATACTGAAAAAGACTTTAGTTTATGAATTAAGATGTTATGATCAATCCTATCGAATGCCTTAGCGAAGTCAGTGTAAACTGCATCAACTTGAATATTGGCATCTAAGGCGGAAGAAATAAAATGTGTGAAGTAACAAAGGTTTGTCGTAGTTGATCGTTTAAACATAAATCCATGTTGACGGAAGGATAGTTGGTTTCTTACTTGACTGTTTATTGATCTGTATATTAAACTTTCAAAAGTTACTAAAGTTGGAAACAATCGCAATAGGTCTGTAGTTCTGGATGCAGGATTTATCAGCAGACTTATGAACTGGAGTTACGCGCGCAATTTTCCAAATATCAGGGAAAGTGTTGGTCTGAACTGCTAAATTTAATATATGAAATAGAGCGAGAGAGAATGGATAAGCACATTCTTTGATTATTAAATTAGGTATTACATCTGGTCCACAAGATAAAGTAGGTTTAAGCTTAGTTAACACAGATTCGATTTCCTCAAGAGATATCATATTAAGTAAAATAGGAATATTGAAATTAGGAATTATTTCAGGTAGAGGATCACTCGACGGGGGAGAATATACACTATGAAAATATGTTGCAAAAGCTTGTGCAATATCAGATGGATTATTATACATTTGATCATTTAAATTCAAAGTAGATGGAAAAGTTGATTTATTCTTTTTCGAGCTAATGAAACCCCAGCATTTATTGGGATCTGTAATAATTGAATTTTCACAGTTTCGTACATAGTTGTTATAAGAACTTTTTACATCATTTTTAATTTGTGCTCTGAGGGATTTATATTTTTCATAGTAATGTGTATTATATGGAAATTTTTTGTACATTTTTAAGAAATGAGCTTTCCTTTTAATAGCCCTTATGATTTCTGACGTAAACCAGGGCGGATAGTTTAAAATTCGGTGAGATTCTAACGGAACACATTCTTTGATAATTGAATGAAGATTAGTATAAAAATAATCGCACGCTATATTTACATCACAAAACATTTTTAGATTATCCCAATTAAATGAAGAAATTAGGTGATATAATTTAGGGAAGTCTGCCTTTTTATAGTCAAGTGATTCCGACGTAGCATTATGCAAGAAGTCAGCAGAAATATTTTGGACAAAGGTAACAACGATATTAAGAGAAGGATGGTGCGCGTACTCTACATTAAGTAGAGGATCATCAGATTTAACACTGCAAGATACATTAAAGATTACCAAGTCTAAAAGCCTGTTATTAGAGTTATATATGTTATTTTATTATATTGCTTGGCATTACAAAAAGATAAGAAATTATTACATAATATAACTTTTCGATTTAAATCATTCGACACAAATTCCGGAATATTTAAATCGCCAACAATCATAAAGTTATTATTTAACAAAAATGGAAAATTTCCAAAAAATTCAAACATATTATTGTAAGAGTCGTAGTTCATAGCTGGCGGAACATAAATTGTGAATATTAAAAAGTCCGTATTCTTAAGAATTAATTTGGAGCAAATCACATCAATATTGTTCGGTAAGAGATATAAATAGTCATCAAGATTTACTACCACAGCATTAAGAGTCTTTTTTATTAGAGTTAATACACCACCACCACGTGAAAGATTAACGCTTTCAAGATCTCGATCAGTACGAAACACTAAATATGAACTGTCACTAATTTCACAATTTAATACACTATCACTCAGCCATGTTTCACTTCAACAAATAATGTCGTAATCCGTAGATGAGAGGGTTGAACACAGTTAATGTAGTTTGGTGTTGAGGCCTTGAACGTTTTGATAAAAAATATGTAGTTGAGAATCGGTATTGGGTAGTGAAGAATTTAGTTTTTTTCTATAATACGTGGATATCCGTTTTTATGCGAAATAAAAATTGTATCTTCACCTTGAGATTTGCGATGGTTCAATTCCGTAATTAGTTCTTTAGGATGTTGTTGTTGCATTGGTGTCTTATCACTATTAATATAGATATTTTTATATTCAGGAACATTTCGCAAATTTTTTGCAGCACGCAGCAACTTTTTGGGTTCATCAGAATTTTTAAATTTGATTTTGATTAAACGTGGACGGGTGCTATTTGTTGCTGACTGTACACCAACACGAAGAATATGACAGTTGGAAATATCGACATCAGGAACAATTTTATTAAATATACTTTCAACTTTTACAGATAATTGTTCAGTTACAGATTCAGAAACTCCAGAGATAACTACGTTGTTTTGCCTAATTTGTCTTTGGTTGAGTTCATCAACAATTGCTTCGGTAAGGTTATTGTTATCTACAGTTCTAGAATCAGGTTTTTCTACTTTTCGCTTTAGTTCCAATAATTGAGCTTGCAAATCAAGTACAATTTTTTTCAAATTTGATATTGCATCGTGATCACTTAAACAAGGATTACAAATTTTTTTTATCGACTTTGTGTTTGCCCGGGTGAATCGTTTGATATCATCCGTTGTTAAGTTAACGTTAACACATGCAATATGCTCCTGTTTACTGCATCCATCACATGCAGTTGTTTTTCCGTCTTTAGTAATACCTTTCGAACAATTAAAGCACTCGGGCATATTCGATGAGAACCGAAGATAAACGAATTAGTAAACTCTTGTGATGATGCATAAAATAAACAGTTAAGGAAGCTGAGACTTGATTAATTAGCCAAAGATGGGAAGTAAGTAGATTGACTTATCTTACAGTTGATTTGCTGTGTAGATCATACACTATATAACAAACACTATCACTAGACTATACACAAAATTTTAAGTTTTTCACTGATATAAGTTTTAGTTATTATTTTTGTGAAACTACCTAAAAAAATACAAAACAACTGATTGCCGAAGACAACGACTTAACTGTTCATACAATATTGCAGTCATTACTGGATTGTTGTATAGTGATTTTTGATTATTAAATGATTTGTTTATTCTTTTTTTGTATTTATGGGGTCTCGTGGCCGCTACGCCGAGCTTTCCCTAGGGCTCCGCCGACAGTGTTTTATAATAATATTTACCTACATCCAGTCTGTCTGCGCATACTTTAAACCTAAATTGCTAACGGTAACAGTCTTATCAAAGTTTTAAATCCTCTCCTGCCCACGCAACTTGCTTACCCAATCTGCCGCAACCAAATTGCCCTTAAAGGGGGACCTCCCATTTGATACGACATATTTCCGACAACTTTATGCAAAAAAACAAAAGACGATCGAGTAGTCAAGTTTCTGACATTTCCGCATAGCAGCCTTTAAGAAAACTTTTTATTTGATAGCAAACAATATAATTTTGATAACTTTATAAAAAAAACGAACGATTTGTCATATTTTTGACATTTTTGCATGACAGCTGTTGGGAAAACATTTTATTTGACACCACACACGACATACTTTTGACTTTTTGCAAAAACAGGAGACGTAACTCTATCCTAATTTTTAATTGACGGGGGGTGCTATTACTCTTTTTCATGTATAATTACTGGTAAAAAATCTCCTGTACACTTTGATGTAGTTGACGGAATGTAATCTTCTTCTAGCTTCATTTTCAATTCACAGAAGATACTGTGCTATTGTTACTTTATTTCAATTTGTGAATAGCGGGAGGTCTTGTTAGTAAAAGTCTACTGTCACTTTTACACGGTTATTTAGTTGGCGGGGGTACTGTTGCTCTAGCTTCATTTTCAATTGACGGGAGGTATTGTTCTATTGTAATTTTATATCAATTTGTAATTAGCAGGACGTCTTAGTAAAGAAACCTACTGTCAACTTTACACTTTGATTTAGTTGGCAAAAGGTACTGTTGCTCTAGCTTCATTTTCAATTGACAGGAGGTACTATGCTACTGTTACTTTATATCAATTTGTAATTAGCGGGATGTCTTAGTAAAAAAAGGTAGTATCAACTTTACATTTTGATTTAGTTGGCGGAAGGTACTGATGCTCAAGCCTCATTTTCAGTTGACAGGAGGTACTGTGCTACTGTTACTGTATCTCAATTTGTAAATAGCGGGAGGTCTTGTTAGTAAAAAAATCTATTGTCGCTTTTACACTTTGATTTCATTGGCAGGAGGTACTGTTGCTCTAGTTTTATTTTCAAATGACGGGAGGAATTGTGCTACTGTTACTTTATATCAATTTGTAATTAGCGGGACGTGTTAGCACAAAAAGCTACTGTCAGCTTTACACTTTGATTTAGTTGGCTGGAGGTACTGTTGCTGTAGCCTCATTTTCAATTGACAGGAGGTACTGTGCTACTGTTACTTTATCTCAATTTGTAAATAGCGGGAGGTCTTGTTGGTAAAAAATATTTTGTCACATTTACACTTTGATTTAGTTGACGCGAGGTACTGTTGCTCTAGATTCATTTTCAATTGACGGGAGGTATTGTGCTACAGTTACTTTATATCAATTTATAATTAGCGGGACATCTTAGTACAAAAAAGGTACTGGCCACTTCACACTTTGATTTGGTTGGTGGGAGGTACAGTTGCTTTGGCCTCATTTTTAATTGACAAGAGGTACTGTGCTACTGCTACTTTATCTAATTTTTTTTATTAGTGGGAGGTCTTAGTAACAAAATCTACCGTCACCTTTACATTTTGATTTAGTTGGCGACAGGTACTGTTGTTTAGCCTCATTTTAAATTGACGGGCGGTACTGTTGCTTTATGTCTATTCGTAATTTGCGAGAGGTATTGTTGGTAAAAATTCTACTGCCATTGTGAAGTAAATTTTGTTTACTTTTCAAAAAACATGTAAAATATAATATGTTCCATTTCAATTTTCAAAGTTGGTATCACGGACTCCGCAACCGGAAGTAAATGAACCATTTTCTTACATTTTATTGCCTAGATTGTCCCTATCCCTTAATAACGGGCCCGTGAAGTTGTACTGCTGAGTAATGCGATTATCAAAAACTATACAAACGAGTTTTGTACCAGTTTTGTACAGTTTTGTACAAGCAACGAAAGCTTTTGTAACCCTACTTTTAGTGCGAATTCAAAGATTTCAAAATTTGCACACCAAATTAACGCGAGAGTGCAATTCTGCCCAAACGACCTAAAAATGCATCAATGCAAAGTTACAGTTTTGTACAGTTTTGTATAACCAAAAAAAAAAGTTTTGTAACGCCTTGGGTACTATGGCATTCCTGACGCAAATGATGCACTCACAGTTCACGGGGTGTGCGCATAACATGATAATCGTTTTATATATGTGCATCACATGGAACTAATTTTGTACAGTTTTGTACAACTAAAGAATAGTTTTGTAACTCGTTAAAATACCCGTTTAGGATAGCGCGAAAGGTCGCACATGTAAAGAGGGTTGATAGGCACTGCATGTTAACTGTGGAGTGCAGTACTCAGGATCAGCTCGGAAATTATCACAACGCGTAAAACTACTTTTGTACAGTTTTGTACAACCAAAAAAATGTTTTGTAACGACTAAGGTACTTCGACATTCCCGATGCAACTGACGCACTCACAGTTCACGGCGTGTGCACATAACATGATAATAGTGTAATTTTACGAGCATCACATAGAACTAGTTTTGTATAGTTTTGTACAACTAAAGAATAGTTTTGTAACTCGTTAAAAAACCCGTTTAGGATAGCGCGAAAGGTCGCACATGTAAAGAGGGTTAATAGGCACTGCATGTTAACTGTGGAGTGCAGTACTCAGGATCAGCTCGGAAATTATCACAACGCGTAAAACTACTTTTGTACAGTTTTGTACAACCAAAAAAATGTTTTGTAACGACTAAGGTACTTCGACATTCCCGATGCAACTGACGCACTCACAGTTCACGGCGTGTGCACATAACATGATAATAGTGTAATTTTACGAGCATCACATAGAACTAGTTTTGTATAGTTTTGTACAACCAAAGAATAGTTTTGTAACTCGTTAAAAAACCCGTTTAGGATAGCGCGAAAGGTCGCACATGTAAAGAGGGTTAATAGGCACTGCATGTTAACTGTGGAGTGCAGTACTCAGGATCAGCTCGGAAATTATCACAACGCGTAAAACTACTTTTGTACAGTTTTGTACAACCAGAAAAATGTTTTGTAACGACTAAGGTACTTCGACATTCCCGATGCAACTGACGCACTCACAGTTCACGGCGTGTGCACATAACATGATAATAGTGTAATTTTACGAGCATCACATAGAACTAGTTTTGTATAGTTTTGTACAACCAAAGAATAGTTTTGTAACTCGTTAAAAAACCCGTTTAGGATAGCGCGAAAGGTCGCACATGTAAAGAGGGTTAATAGGCACTGCATGTTAACTGTGGAGTGCAGTACTCAGGATCAGCTCGGAAATTATCACAACGCGTAAAACTACTTTTGTACAGTTTTGTACAACCAA
Organism: Harpalus rubripes; assembly: GCA_963082715.1. Lineage (NCBI taxonomy): Eukaryota > Metazoa > Arthropoda > Insecta > Coleoptera > Carabidae > Harpalus > Harpalus rubripes. The sequence continues at coordinate 28,982,209 of OY720458.1, read as the reverse complement.
AAAAATGTTTTGTAACGACTAAGGTACTTCGACATTCCCGATGCAACTGACGCACTCACAGTTCACGGCGTGTGCACATAACATGATAATAGTGTAATTTTACGAGCATCACATAGAACTAGTTTTGTATAGTTTTGTACAACCAAAGAATAGTTTTGTAACTCGTTAAAAAACCCGTTTAGGATAGCGCGAAAGGTCGCACATGTAAAGAGGGTTAATAGGCACTGCATGTTAACTGTGGAGTGCAGTACTCAGGATCAGCTCGGAAATTATCACAACGCGTAAAACTACTTTTGTACAGTTTTGTACAACCAAAAAAATGTTTTGTAACGACTAAGGTACTTCGACATTCCCGATGCAACTGACGCACTCACAGTTCACGGCGTGTGCACATAACATGATAATAGTGTAATTTTACGAGCATCACATAGAACTAGTTTTGTATAGTTTTGTACAACCAAAGAATAGTTTTGTAACTCGTTAAAAAACCCGTTTAGGATAGCGCGAAAGGTCGCACATGTAAAGAGGGTTAATAGGCACTGCATGTTAACTGTGGAGTGCAGTACTCAGGATCAGCTCGGAAATTATCACAACGCGTAAAACTACTTTTGTACAGTTTTGTACAACCAAAAAAATGTTTTCCACCGACTTGGGTACTTCGACATTCCCGACGTAACTGACGCACTCACAGTTCACGGGATGTGCGCATAACGTGATAATATGCTTATTTTACGTGCATCATATAGAACTAGTTTTGTACAGTTTTGTACAACGAAAGAATAGTTTTGTAACTCGTTAAAATACCCGTTTAGGATAGCGCGAAAGGTCGCACATGAAAAGGGGGTTGATAGGCACTCCATGTTAACTGTGGAGTGCAGTACTCAGGATCAGCTCGGAAATTATCACAACGCGTTAAACTACTTTTGTACAGTTTTGTACAACCAAAAAATGTTTTGTAACGACTTGGATACTTTGACATTCCCGACGCAACTGACGCACACACAGTTCACGGGGTGTGCGCATAACGTGATAATAGTGTTGTCTTATGTGCACCAGTTTTGTACAGTTTTGTACAACCAAAGAATAGTTCTGTAACTCGTTGATATACCTGTTTAGTATTGTAACTAGCGAAAACTCGGCTTCGCCGAGTATTCATGTAAGGCCGATAGTGTTTTATGCCTGCCCTCGTAACCTCCCACCCAAACTGCCCACTCAACATGCCCACGCAAACCTACCCAAAATTCCCACACAATCTGTCTGTAATAACCTGTCTGTCTGTAACATGGCTTTAAATACATTACTTCTTTTCCATGTTTGGTGTCTTTACCTTTTCTATCTTATTTAACGCGGAGATTGCCTTTAAGAAAAGTACGTTGATGAAAAACTCTGGAGTTTCGTCCAGTACAGACAAAGGTTCATTAGTCGTAAAGCCCTCTTGTTTATATCGCGAAACTCGAAATTTGCATAGCTAGAAATATGACGGGTCAGGCTTAGTGGTGCAATCAATCCAAGAACGTTTACAAAATTGTGCCGAAGTTCTTTTATTCATAACCGCTGTTTTTATTAGAAGCAGAATTTGTTGAGTGGTACTATTTCACCATTCCGCAAGCCTGCAAGGTGACCAAAGAATGCTTATACTGCAGATCGGATTTGGTAGATGTGGGGAAGCAGTTAAGAGGAGCATTAGACCCCCACCAAAATTGACCCGCTATCGTGAACTCTAATGTAATCCTGTGTGTGCCCCTAGCTGTATTGTTTTTGGTTTTGGTATGGACCACAGCATTGTTCCGATGAGAGCATCAAAACTCACACTACTAATTTTTTTTCACACCATAACATCATTCAAACAACAAATTTAAGTTGCCATTATTAAGTTAGTACTTTGAGTTTGATATTCTCAATGGGGTTTAAATAGAATAAGATCATTTATTCATGTGATTGTCTTATCACCTGTTAGAATAGAATACATAAATCGAACAAGCCAAGGTAAAAGAAGGTTTGTGAGAGATTAATTAATATCTTGATCAAAGTATAGTAAAAGCTATGATTGTGCAAATGCTGAGAATGTATTAGTCAGAAAATGCAATGTTTGCAATGTAAACAAAAATAGTCACTGTTTCTGTCTACCTCTGTTTCCTATAAAAAAATAACGAAAATGTATTTTTATATTGGTGTATTAATAAACCTTTTCCCATTGTTTTATTTTTTATTTTTTGCTCAGAATTACAATATATATTCAGTATGAGACTGAAGTCCCTTACGCCCTGCAAAAACTGTGATATAACAATTTTTTCCCACGACAAAAACAGAAGAACAAGGTTTTGAGTTTTTTTGTCATTAGCTGTTACACAGTTAACATACTGTACCGTTTTTATTTATTTGGGTGAAGTGTAAATATTAGACCATTATTATTAATTAAAATAAAAGTTTATTATAACGATAAATAGATATTAAATATAATTAAAAGATGATAAATATAACAAACACTACGATTAAACAAATATTAAACACTAATTAAAGACTACGAATATTATAAGACACTTAAACACTAAGATTATTTATTTAAACAATATATAGATCACTTATTTATTTATACAACTGTATTTATTTATATTCACCACTTGTCTACTATCTGTTTATATCACCAACTGTTCAACACGCAACGCTTATTTATATCAGACTGCCCAGTGCCTTCGCTAACGGTGCTTATATACCCTAGCCGAAAATTCCAGAACTCACTGGAAGACTTCTAGAGAAAACACAATAGGTTACATCAATCGCGTAATTAGGCAGGCTCCGACCAGTCGCTTGCGTCATCGCTAACAATAGACACTCGCTCGTCCCTGTGACAGCGGCGGCGACACCGACGGGGACAGAGGCGGTAACAGTGGCGGCGACGGCGGGCACTGCACATTACACTGCCCTCTCCTTAAGACTGTTTCGTCCCGGAACAGTTCGTGATGACGAAATCTGCATGCATTACCCTTGGTGCATTTCGAAGTTTTGAAGAAATGACAGTCGATGGTCCGCTCGACTTCTTCTTTATGTCCCTTAGGGTTAAAGCTGCAAACGAGAATTTCAACACCGGTAAAACGGAAGAGGATTTCTGTCATGTTCCTAACAATCCTCCAATCTAAACCATCGAGACCACAGCCTAACTTCGGTACGGCTAGCTTCAAAATGTCATTCTCAAGCAGATGATCCATTAAGTCGCACAGCGAGTTCCACAGGTTGCGGTACGACGGCTTCTGGTACGAGCGTGGTTTTGTAACCAGGTAATAGATGTACCGCTGATGGTCTGCATTGCTATCCCTCAGGCGCACCGTTTTCCCAACAGTTGGGCGTTGGTTGGCCAGTTCTTGTTGTCGCCCAAATTTCGCCTTAAAGGCTGAAGCTATGCCACGGGACATCTTTAAGTCTTCTGATACGCAGTGACCGAGGAAATAATCTGAAGACACGTTGAATAGATCTCGGTGTTCTTCTTTCGTCACGCCGAACCGCGCCTTGCGGCCAAAGGAATAGTTCTCCATGAAGTCTTCAAAAGTTGGTTCTTGTGTTATGATCCGACGAACCGTTGCTCCGTTATGGACTTCGTGGTTGTCTCCGGCGAAAGGGGCTAGCCGATTAAAGTGTACTACTCTCGGCTTCCCGCTAGGTTGTTTCTTAATTCTGTATACTACGTCGTTTATCCTTTTGACTATCTCATAGGGGCCTTCCCAATTATTTTGCAGCTTTGGTGATAACCCACGACGTCTTTGTGCGTTGTAAAGCCACACTAAATTTCCAGGTTGATATCCACCCTTTTCGGCCTTGATGTCATACCGGTCCTTCATTCGGTCGCTGGCAGCTTGAATGTTCGCACGGGCTTGTTCATGAATGTCATCCATTCTTCTCCGTAAGTCCGTAACGTAATCTTCCCCGGCCAGATCTTACCCAGGTTTACTGCCGAACACCAAGTCACATGGTAAGCGCAACTCGCGCCCGAATAAGATGTTCGCAGGAGTTTGCCCTGTTGTTTCATGCACGGATGAACGATAAGCCAACAGGAACAGATGGAGGTGTCGGTCCCAGTCTCTTTGGTGGTTGGAGACTACCTTCGACAAATATCGGTTGATCGTTCTGTTCATTCGTTCAACCATGCCATCAGAGTGCGGATGTAATGCAGTTGTTCTAGTTTTATTAATTCCTAATATCTTACAGACATTTTGGAAAACGGCAGACTCAAAATTTCTTCCCTGGTCGGAGTGGAGCTCACGCGATACTCCGAATCGGCATATACATTCTTTAACTAAAGTTTCAGCGACCGTGGTGGCTTCCTGGTTGGGTAATGGATATGCTTCAACCCACTTGGTGAAGTAGTCCATAACAACCACGATGTATTTATTTCCTTCGTCACTTTCTGGGAATGGTCCAGCCACATCAATCGCAATACGCTCAAATGGGCTGCCAACGTTGTATTGACGCATTGGAGCTTTTTGTCGTTTATGCGGACCGTTACTTCCAGCGCAAACTACACATTTCTTGCACCAATCTTTAACATCTTCCGTGAAGTTAACTCAGTAAAACCGCTGGCGCAATCTTACTAGCGTTTTGATGACTCCGAAATGGCCTCCAGATCCGTCATGGATCTCTTTCAACACGTCTGGTACTCTACTCTTAGGAATAACTAACTGAGTTCTCTTCTCAGTTCCATCAGCATTTTCTACCACACGCTTTAACATGCCACCCTCAATCACCATGGAGTCCCATTGCGCCCAGTACGATTTTACACTTGGTGAGTGCGGTGCAACATCTTCCCGTACTGGTTTGTTCTCCTCTGCTTTCCATTCAAGTATAATTTTCAAAGTCGGGTCTTTTTCTTGGTCTTCGCGTAGTCCATCGGGCTGCCAATTATCGTCAACTACTGTTGTCCTGGCGACAATAGAAAATTTCTCTTCTAGTCGACTACAATGCTTGCATTCATCTTGGCATGGCCTTCTGGGCAATGCGTCGGCATTACGATGGCTGGTACCTGTCCTATGCTCGATTTTGAAATTGTATTCCTGTAGTCTTTCAATCCATCTAGCCACCTGACCTTCAGGATTCTTGAATTGTACCAGCCATTTTAATGCAGCATGGTCAGTTCTAATCAAAAATTTTCTTCCATACAAATATTTGTAGAAATGTTCCACGGATTTCACAACTGCCAATAGTTCTTTTCTGGTAACACAATAATTTCTCTCTGGTTTTGACAAGGTCTTACTAAAATAGGCAGTAACCTTCTCATGCCCGTCTTGTATCTGGGAAAGAACGCCACCAATTCCCACGTTGCTTGCATCTGTGTCTAGTATGAATTCTCCTTCAGGTACCGGATAACTCAGGACAGGTGCGCTTGTCAAAGCATGTTTAAGTTCTTTGAACGCAACTTTGCAGTCCATTTCCCAGATAAATCTTCGACCTTCTTCAGTAAGCCTTGTCAGTGGCTTGGCTATGTTGGCAAATCCAGGTACATATCGTCGATAATAGGTACATAAACCTAGAAAACTTCTAAGTTCGTGTTTGTCTCTAGGTGCTGGCCAATCTCTCACAGCTTTTATCTTTTCCGGGTCAACTGCAATACCCTTATCCGAAACTACGTGTCCAAGGTAATGAACTTCCTTTTGAAACAGGTGGCACTTCTTGGGGCTGAGCTTCAGGTTAGCCTTCCGCAATCTCTGGAATACCTCTTCCAAATTCTTCATGTGGTCCTCGAATGTTTTACCTACCACAATAATGTCGTCGAGATAGACTAAACAGGTTTTCCATGATAGTCCAGCCAATACTGTTTCCATGAGTCGTTCAAACGTTGCAGGGGCATTGCAGAGCCCAAATGGCATTACAGTAAATTGCCACAGTCCGGTACCAATTGTGAAGGCTGTCTTTTCCTTATCTTTTGGATCTAAATCGACTTGCCAGTATCCGCTCTTTAGATCCAGAGTGGAGAAGATCTTCGAGCTAGCCAAAGTGTCTAGTGTATCGTCTATTCGAGGTAGCGGGTAGCTATCCTTCTTGGTGACGATGTTAAGTTGACGGCAATCGACGCAAAATCGTGTAGAGCGAACCTTCTTCTTCACTAACACCACTGGTGAAGCCCATGGACTGCTTGAAGGTTCAATCGCACCTTCCTTTTTTATGTCCTCTATAATTCTTTCCGCTTCCTCACGATTCGCCAATGGTAGTCTTCTTGCTGGTTGGCGGATGGGTCTTGCGTCGCCGGTGACTATCTTATGGTGAACCACATTTGTTCTCCCGTTGGTCTTCTTGTCAACTTGAAACACATCTTGATATCTTCCAATTAATTTCTTCGCCATGGTTCTCTGGTCGGCGGTCAGTTCTTGGAAGGAGGTTGATAGTTGGTTCATTAATGTGTCCGGAACTTCCTGAGATATGTTCCCTTTGGCCTTAACAGTTCGAATAATCGAGGATACTGCCAAGCATTCTCCTACAATTGTTCCTCTCTTAAGAACAACTGGATAAAAATTCACGTTCATTATTCGAACTGGTATTACTTGACTGGCTTTGATCAGTGATTTTCCTACAACAACTTCAGTACCAGTCTTCACATCATTATTCTTGGGCTCAAGCATAACAATATTCCCCTCACATAAACTACCATCTAATTGTGCTTGCACGATAGATTCACTTCGTTCTGGAAGGGTAACATCTTCTGCCATTAGTACGCGCACAGCCTTGTCTTCTCGTGGGTTTAAAACAAGTTCTTCTTCATTGACCATCATTACTCCAATCTTCAGGTCAAGTTTGAAACCGTGCTTTTTCATTACGTCCATTCCGAGTATTAATTCATCTTCAACGTCAGCTACCAGAGCACGATGTTTAAAGGATGTATTTCCAATAGTGATGGCCATATCTATTTCTCCTAATGTGATAGCTTGTTCTCCCGTCGCTGTGCGTAATCTCCACTTGGTTGGTTGAAGATGCATCTTGTCTGTGTTCTTTACTAAATCGGGTCTAATTATAGTTTTTGTCGCACCCGTATCTAGTAACATTTTCAGTGGCCTTCCATTAACAGAGCCATTCACGTAGATGCTACTGGCTTGATGATGAAGGGATGCGACATAACTGATGGATTGTGGGGCTGTCAGATTACGAGTTGACGATTGCCCCTTCGCATCAACCCGACTTAGTTTTCCAACTCCTTTTCTTCTTTTGTCGATTCCATATGTTTTTGCATTTTTCGAAGAACTAAGTTTCTTTCTTTCAGCAACCACTTTATTTACAATTCGTCGCATTTTCTCTTCTAGGTCTTCCGTGTCTTCTTTTCTCTCGGCATCAATATTTCGCACTCGAGATTGGTTATGTGAAGCTTGTTTAGCAGCTTCATGTTCTAGTGCATACGAGAGTGCGTCAATTAATGTTTTTGGGCGGGCCAATCGCAATGCTTGCTGTGTTTCGCTGTCTCGAACACCGTAGATAAATGCTTGAACGGCCAAGCACTCCAAAACGCTGTCAGGAGCTGCAGGATGTGCGAGACGAACCAAATGAGCTAGGTCGACTTCAAATTCTTGAAGGCTTTCTTTAGAACTCTGATAGCGGTTCCTCAGTTGCGTCTGGTACACCTGCTCCAGGTGCGCATTGCCATATCGCATGTCCAACCGCTTGACTAGTTGGTCGTAGTCCTCTTGTTCTTCTTCCTTTAGCGTTTGTAGAATGTCGATGGCTTTCCCACGCAACGAAACAGTCAACGCTGTAGCCTTCTCTTTGGACGTCCAGTTATGTGCTTTTGCAGCCGCTTCAAATTGTTTTAAATAGTTCGGCCACGAAGACTTTCCATCAAATTCCGGCGTTTTAATGTGCACTGTTGTAGTGCTATCTGGTTTTACTACTTTCTTCTCCTCTCTTACACTTGCCTTTGTTACATCAGAATTCGACACTAACGACGATGTAATTTCAGTGAATTTTTCTCGCAATTCTTCGATCTTCTTGTCATAGTCAACTTTTAAATTCTTCAAGTCTTCTTCAGTTTTTCTCCTCTAATTTCTGTTCTAAACTGCTAGAATTTTCTTCTAATTTTTGTTCTAAAATTCTAGAATTCTCCTCTAGTTTTTGTTCCAATGTTTTAGACTGCTCCGATAATTCTTCTTTTAATGTTCTAGAATTTTCTTCTAATGTTTGTTCTAATATTCTAGAATTTTCTTCTGCTTTTCTAGAACTTTCCATTAATTTTTCTTCTAATGTTCTAGACTGTTCTGTCAATTTTTGTTCGAATGTTCTACGAATGTCACACTGAATTTCGAATAAGTAATCATCAGGATTTTCACCAGCATCGATTAATACTTCTCTCAGTCTCTCTTGAAGGACTGACTTCATTCCTGTTGTGTCCAAATCTCTTTCTTCCAATTCGGTTTTGAGATCACTTACTTTTAATTCATTTTGTTTTAATTGTTTACTCGCCATATTATTTATTTTTAATTACACTTCACAGTTTATTCACCCCACACCTGACACCAATTGTACCGTTTTTATTTATTTGGGTGAAGTGTAAATATTAGACAATTATTATTAATTAAAATAAAAGTTTATTATAACGATAAATAGATATTAAATATAATTAAAAGATGATAAATATAACAAACACTACGATTAAACAAATATTAAACACTAATTAAAGACTACGAATATTATAAGACACTTAAACACTAAGATTATTTATTTAAACAATATATAGATCACTTATTTATTTATACAACTGTATTTATTTATATTCACCACTTGTCTACTATCTGTTTATATCACCAACTGTTCAACACGCAACGCTTATTTATATCAGACTGTCCGGTGCCTTCGCTAACGGTGCTTATATACCCTAGCCGAAAATTCCAGAACTCACTGGAAGACTTTTAGAGAAAACACAATAGGTTACATCAATCGCGTAATTAGGCAGGCTCCGACCAGTCGCTTGCGTCATCGCTAATAGACACTCGTTCGTCCCTGCGACAGCGGCGGCGACACCGACGGGGACAGAGGCGGTAACAGTGGCGGCGACGGCGGGCACTGCACATTACATTTTAAATATCTGTCAATCATTGCGTAGAAAGAAGTGTGCTTTCGTTAATATATATATATATATATATATATATATATATATATATATATATATATATATATATATATATATATATATATATATATATATATATATATATATTAACGAAAGCACACTTCTTTCTACGCAATGATTGACAGATATTTAAAATAGTTACAAAACTTGGCTTTGGTTGTACAAAACTATACAAAACTAGTTCGATGTGATGCACGTAAAATTACACTATTATCATGTTATGCGCACACGCCGTAGTGCGTCAGTTGCGTCGGGAATGTCAAAGTACCCAAGTCGTTACAAAACATTTTTTTGGTTGTACAAAACTGTACAAAAGTAGTTTAACGCGTTAATTTCCGAGCTGATCCTGAGTACTGCACTCCACAGTTAACATGCAGTGCCTATCAACCCCCTTTACATGTGCGACCTTTCGCGCTATCCTAAACGGGTATTTTAACGAGTTACAAAACTATTCTTTGGTTGTACAAAACTGTACAAAATTAGTTCCATGTGATGCACATATATAAAACCATTATCATGTTATGCGCACACCCCGTGAACTGTGAGTGCATCATTTGCGTCAGGAATGCCATAGTACCCAAGACGTTACAAAACTTTTTTTTGGTTGTACAAAACTGTAACTTTGCATTGATGCATTTTTAGGTCGTTTGGGCAGAATTGCACTCTCGCGTTAATTTGGTGTGCAAATTTTGAAATCTTTGAATTCGCACTAAAAGTAGGGTTACAAAACCTTTCGTGGCTTGTACAAAACTGTACAGAACTAGTACAAAACTCCTGTGTATAGTTTTTGATAATCGCATTACTCAGCACTACAACTTCACGGACCCCTTAATAACGGAGATAAATGATGGTTCATTATCGTGTGATCACCGTGTGTAGTCATCCATATAAATACTGTTTATTTCAAGGTAACGTATTGTGAAGAGCACAGCTGGCTACCACATTAAAGAAAATTGTGTAAATTTCAACAGTTTTTATTTTTTTAGTCGAAAACTATGCATCCCACAGAAATTTGACCGATTAGAAGGGCACTAAAGAAAAAAAAATAGGTGAATTATGCCTTCACCTAGGGCTCCGCCGATAGTATTTTATAATAACATTTGCGTATATCCAGTCTGTTTGCGCAGACTTTAAACTCAAAGTGCTAATGCTTACAGTGTATTCAAAGGTTTAAATTATCTCTTGCCCACTCAGTCTTTCCACGAAATTTGCTCACTCAAACTGCTCCAACCAAATTGTCCTTAAAGGGAAACCAAACACAACATATTTCTGACCTTTTACAAAAAAAACAAAAAACGAACGAGTTAACATATTTATGACGTTTTTGCATAGCAGCTCTTGAAAAATCATTTCATTTGATATCAAACACAACATATTTGTGGCAACAGACGATCGAGCTGTCAAATATTTTACATTTCTTCAAAGCAACCTTTAAGATATCATTTCATTTGATGCCAAAAACAACATATTGTCATATTTTTGAAATTTATGCACATCAACTCTTGAGAAAACATATCATTTGAAACCAAACACATGTTTCTTAACACTTTGGTTTAGTTGGTATATATATATATATATATATATATATATATATATATATATATATATATATATATATATATATATATATATATATTCATCAAGGCGTTTGTTCACCTCTACCGCCTAAATTGTTTAACCGATTTTGATGATTTTTTTTAATTGTAGGTAATTTCTTTCTTTAGTGCCCTTCTAATCAGTTATATTTCTGTAGGCAGCATAGTTTTTGAGTAAAAAAATAAAAAACGTCTAAATTTATCATATTTTCTCGCACCAGTTGTGCTCCGAACAATACATCACATCGACAATATTTATATGGTTAACTATACACGGTGATCACACGATAATGATCCATCAATTATCTCCGTTATTAAGAGATAGGGACAATATGGGCAATAGGATGGTTTAATTACTTCCAGTTCCAGAGTCCGTGATACCCAACTTTGAAAATTCAAATGGAACATATATTTTATTTCTTTAAGACAAATACACAAAATTTGTTTCAGAATGGCAGTAGATTTTTTTACCAACAATACCTCCCTCGAATTACTAGTCGACATAAAGAAACAGTACCTCCCGTCAATTAAAAATGACACTAAAACAACAGTACCTTCCGCCAACTAAATCAAAATGTAAAGGTGACGGTAGATTTTTTTTATTAACAAGACCTCCCGCTACTTACAAATTGAGATAAAGTAACAGTAGCACAGTACCACCTGTCAATTGAAAATGAGGCTAGGCTACAGTACCTTCCGCCAACTAAATCAAAGTGTAAAAGGGACAGTAGATTTTTTTACTAACAAGACCTCCCGCTATTTACAAATTGAGATAAAGTAACAGTAACACAGTACCTCTTGTCAATTGAAAATGAGGCTAGAGCAACAGTACCTTCCGCCAACTAAATCAAAGTGTAATGTGTAAAGTTGACAGTACCTTTTTTTATAAAACGCCCCGCTAATTTTAAATAGATATAAAGTCACACTAGCACAATACCTCCCGTCAATTGAAAATGAAGCTAAAGCAACCGTACGTACAATAAAACTGATACTAGATGTTATTACTAAATTTTTGAAAAAACAATAGACGATTGTACTGTCATATATTTGACAATTCTGCATGACAGCTCTTGAGAAAACATATCATTTGATACCAAACACGACATAATTTTGACATTTTGCAAAAACAAAAGACGTAACTGTATCCTAATTTTTTATTGACGGGAGGTGCTATTGCTCTTGTTTCATTTGTAATTAGTGGTAAAAAATCTCTTGTACACTTTGCTGTAGTTGGCGGAAGGTACTGTTCCTCTAGCTTCATTTTCAATTAACAGGAGGTACTGTGCTTTTGATACTTTTTGTCAATTTGTGAATAGCGGGAGGACTTCTTAGTGAAAAATCTACTGTCCCTTTTACACTATGATTTAGTTGCCGGGAGGTAATGTTGCTCTAGTTAAATTTCTAATTGACGGGAGGTATTGTGTTACAGTTACTTACATTTTGTAATTAGCGAGTTGTCTTAGTAAAAAAAGTACGGTCAACTATACACTTTGTTTCAAATGGCGAGACGTACAGTTGCTGTAGCTTCATTTTCAATTGACAGGAGGTATTGTGCTTTTGTTACTTCATATCAATATGTAATTAGCGGGACGTCTTAGTAAAAGAAGCTACTGTCATCTACACACATTGATTTAGTTGGCGAGAGATACTGTTGCGCGAGCCTTATTTTCAATTGACAGAAGGTACTGTGCTACTGTTATTTTAACTCAATTTGTAAATAGCGAGAGGTCTTGTTAGTAAAAAAATCTACTGTCACTTTTAAACTTTGATTTAGTTGGCGGGAGGTACCGTTTCTCTCACTTTATATTCAATTGAGAGGTATTGTGCTACTGTAACTTTATATTAGTTTGTAATTAGCGGGACGACTTAGTAAAAAAAAGGTACTGTCAACTTTACATTTTGATTTAGTTTGCAAAAGGTACTGTTGCTCTAGAGAGGTATTATGCTACTGTAATTTTATATCAATATGTAATTAGCGGGACTTCTTAGTAAAAAAAGCTATTGTCAACTTTACACTTTTATTTAGTTGGCTGATGGTACTGTTGTTCTAGTCTCATTTTCAATTAACAGGAGGTATTGTGGTACTGTTACTTTATCTTAATTTGTAAATAGCGGGAGGTCTTTTTAGCAAAAAAATCTATCACTTTTACATTTTTATTTAATTGGCGGAAGGTACTGTTGCTCTAGATTTATTTTCAATTGACGACAGGTATTGTGCTAGTGTTATATTTTATATCAATTTGAAATTAGCAGGACGTCTTAGCACAAAAAGCTACTGTCAACTTTACACTTTGATTTAGTAAGCGGGAGGTACTGTTGCTTTAGCTTTATTTCCAATTGACGGGAGATATTGTGCTAGTGTTACTTTATGTCAGTTTGTAAATAGCGGCAGGTCTGGTTAATAACTAAATCTACTGTCACTTTTACACTTTGATTTAATTGGTGAGAGGTACTATTGCTCTAGCTTTATTTTTAACTGACGAGAGGTAATGTGCTACTGTTCCTTTACATCAATTTGTAATTAGCGAGAGGTCTTGTTAGTTAAAAAATCTATTGTCGCTTTCACACTTTGATTTACTTGGCGGTAGGTACTGTTGATCTAGCTTCATTTTTAACTGACGGAAGGTACTGTGCTACTGATACTTTATTTTAATTTGTAATTAGCGGGAGGTCTTGTTAGTTAAAAAATCTACAGTCACTTGTACAGTTTGATTTATTTAGCGGGAGGTACTGTTGCTCTAGCTTTATTTTCAATTGACGAGAGGTAGTGTGCTACTGACTTTATCTCAATTTGTAATTAGCGGGCGGCCTTGTTAGTAGAAGAAATCTGTCACTATTACTCTTTGATTTAGTTGGCGGAAGGTACTGTTGCTCTAGCTTCATTTTCAACTGACAGGAGGTACTATGCTACTGTTACTTTATCTCAATTTGTAATTAGCGGGAGGTCTTGTTAGTAAAATAAATCTGCCCCTATTACACTTTGATTTAGTTGGCGGGAGGTACTGTTGCTCTAGCCTTATTTTCAACTGACGACAGGTACTGTGCTATTGTTACTTTACCTCAATTTGTTATTAGCGAGGGGTCTTGCTAGTTAAAAAATCTATGGTAGTTTTCACACTTTGGTTTACTTCGCGGGAGATACTGTTGGTCTAGCTTTATTTTCAATTGACGGGAGGTACTGTGCTTCTGTTACTTTATCTCAATTTGTAGTCAGCGGGATGCCTTGTTAGTAAAAGGAATCGGTCACTATTACACTTTGATTTAGTTGGCGGAAGGCACTGTTGCTCTCGCCTCACTTTCAACTGACGGGCGGTACTGTGCTACTGATACTTTATCTCAATTTGTAATTAGCGGGAGGTCTTGTTAGTTAAAAAATCTACTGTCACTTTTACACTTTGATTTATTTGGCGGAAGGTAGCGTTGCTCTAGCTTGTTTTTCAATTGAGGTATTGTGCTACTGTTGCTTTATCACAATTTGTAATTAGCCGGAGGCCTTGTTAGTAAAAGAAATCTATCACTGTTACACTTTGATGTAGTTGGCGGAAGGTACTGTTGCTCTAGCTTGATTTTCAATTGAAGGGAGGTATTGTGCTACTGTTACTTTACCTCAATTTTTAATTAGCGGGAGGTCTTTTTAGTAAAAAAAAATCTGTCACTTTTTCACGATCGAGATGTCATATTTTTGACAGCTTTTGAGAAAACATTTCATTAGATACCAAACACGACATATATCTGACTTTTAGTAAATACAAAATCGATAAACGATGAAGTCAAAATGAATTGTTTGCAAATGTAATAAATTTAAAAAAGGTAATTATTTAAATATGATAAATCTGAATTATTAATTACAAAATATTGTGTAACAAGAGTAATGATTAGATGTATGGAATAAATATAAGAACGGTATGATCCAGTAAAATGTAAGAATAAAATCTTTGTAAACTTTTGTTCAAAAATAACAAAATCGAAATTTTAAATAGAGTAGAAAAAATTATTATAATTATATAAATAAAGTTTTAAAGAAATTAACTCAGTAAACTACAAACTATTTATTAAAAATAAATTTAATTATTCTATTTGGGTACTTCTTTCTACTTCCCCTCTACTTACTGAGGTGTTTAGTTAATGTGATTAATTAGAGAATATTTTTATTTTTATACTTACTGGTAAAAATTGTACTAATAGCACAAGCTTAAATAGATTTTGTTTAGATATAATACTTATAGGTACCTACCTATAATAAATTTATAAGATTTTGTGTAAAAATATGTACATATTTGCTTTTTATTTTTATCCTAATGTAATTTGAAGAATGTGCTATATGTAAAAGAATAATTTTCAAAAATAATGGCTTTTAAAATTTTTAGTGCAACCTATACGGTACTTAGAAAGAAACGCGGAAAAGTAATTTGTTTATGGGCAACAATAACAAATTTATGTGATTTTTGAAATATTCTTTCTGGATATAAACAAGACAGTTGTCCATAATAGTATACTATGCATTTAAATCATTTGGTTTCTTATTTTTGTGCTTAAAAAACGTGATTCACAGCTAAATTTGCAAAACGAAAGCGCAGAGAAGATTCAATATGCTATATGAAAATTTTATAATCAAACAAATTAGTTGTTTAGAATATAAATATATATATATATATATATATATATATATATATATATATATATATATATATATATATATATATATGATGACTTACTGACAATTTATGCAACATTAGATATTACTGCGGAATACTTTTAAATATTAACCTGAAAAATTAGTTGTTTAGAATATATATATATATATATATATATATATATATATATATATATATATATATATATATATATATATATATATATATATGATGACTTACTGACAATTTATGCAACATTAGATATTACTGCGGAATACTTTTAAATATTAACCTGAAACAATAACTATTAGTATATAACTTGTAAAAAAAACAACGATAATTTCACAACAGTTATTATCAAATAACTTTTGGAAATACTCATATATAATATATGAGACCTGCGCCAAAAGAATTGGCCTACATCCTTGTTCTTAACTTACAAGGCAACTATACGTTTATTAATAATAATAATGCGTTTTATTTAAGTAATAAATTTTTTCTAATAACACAAAGTAAAATTAAGAATGATAATTGAATTAGTATGAACCAGGGATGGAAAACATAACGTAACGATACCCGATAACGTTATAATAACGTTTCATTTATTAATTTTTTTTCAATACCGTAACAATAACAAAATAACGTTATGTAACCGTAACGTAACAAATAACGATTCACTATAGCGTTATTCATATTTACAAATTTAATATTTTGCCGTTGAGAATATAATTTTCTAATTTACCAATGTTTTGTTAATTTTGTTAATAATATATTATTTATAATAAAATACTTGACACCTTTTATTTACCCGTTTTTATTTAAATATAATTTAATTTAATTTTTAATGCATATTTATTACAGATTTGAGAAAGAATAGTTATTTTAACGTTATAATAATAAAGTAAAAATACCGATATTATAACGTTATGTAACGTTACTTTGTTTTTTAAAAGTTATTTTTAACGTTATGCAACGAATTATTATTTTTTATAATGTTACGAAATAACGTAACGTTTCGTTAACGTTATCCCATCCCTGGTGTAAACAATAAATTAAATAATAATAATAATATATATATATATATATATATATATATATATATATATATTATTATTATTATTATTATTATTATTATTATTATTTAATTTATTGTTTAAAATAAACGTATAGTTGCCTTGTAAGTTAAGAACAAGGATGTAGGCCAATTCTTTTGGCGCAGGTCTCATATATTATATATGAGTATTTCCAAAAGTTATTTGATAATAACTGTTGTGAAATTATCGTTGTTTTTTTTACAAGTTACATACTAATAGTTATTGTTTCAGGTTAATATTTAAAAGTATTCCGCAGTAATATCTAATGTTGCATAAATTGTCAGTAAGTCATCATATATATATATATATATATATATATATATATATATATATATATATATATATATATATATATATATATATATATATATATTTATATTCTAAACAACTAATTTTTCAGGTTAATATTTAAAAGTATTCCGCAGTAATATCTAATGTTGCATAAATTGTCAGTAAGTCATCATATATATATATATATATATATATATATATATATATATATATATATATATATATATATATATATATATATGATGACTTACTGACAATTTATGCAACATTAGATATTACTGCGGAATACTTTTAAATATTAACCTGAAAAATTAGTTGTTTAGAATATAAATATATATATATATATATATATATATATATATATATATATATATATATATATATATATATATATATATATATATATATATATGATGACTTACTGACAATTTATGCAACATTAGATATTACTGCGGAATACTTTTAAATATTAACCTGAAACAATAACTATTAGTATGTAACTTGTAAAAAAAACAACGATAATTTCACAACAGTTATTATCAAATAACTTTTGGAAATACTCATATATAATATATGAGACCTGCGCCAAAAGAATTGGCCTACATCCTTGTTCTTAACTTACAAGGCAACTATACGTTTATTTTAAACAATAAATTAAATAATAATAATAATAATAATAATAATATATATATATATATATATATATATATATATATATATATATATATATTATTATTATTATTTAATTTATTGTTTACACCAGGGATGGGATAACGTTAACGAAACGTTACGTTATTTCGTAACATTATAAAAAATAATAATTCGTTGCATAACGTTAAAAATAACTTTTAAAAAACAAAGTAACGTTACATAACGTTATAATATCGGTATTTTTACTTTATTATTATAACGTTAAAATAACTATTCTTTCTCAAATCTGTAATAAATATGCATTAAAAATTAAATTAAATTATATTTAAATAAAAACGGGTAAATAAAAGGTGTCAAGTATTTTATTATAAATAATATATTATTAACAAAATTAACAAAACATTGGTAAATTAGAAAATTATATTCTCAACGGCAAAATATTAAATTTGTAAATATGAATAACGCTATAGTGAATCGTTATTTGTTACGTTACGGTTACATAACGTTATTTTGTTATTGTTACGGTATTGAAAAAAAATTAATAAATGAAACGTTATTATAACGTTATCGGGTATCGTTACGTTATGTTTTCCATCCCTGGTTCATACTAATTCAATTATCATTCTTAATTTTACTTTGTGTTATTAGAAAAAATTTATTACTTAAATAAAACGCATTATTATTATTAATAAACGTATAGTTGCCTTGTAAGTTAAGAACAAGGATGTAGGCCAATTCTTTTGGCGCAGGTCTCATATATTATATATGAGTATTTCCAAAAGTTATTTGATAATAACTGTTGTGAAATTATCGTTGTTTTTTTTACAAGTTATATACTAATAGTTATTGTTTCAGGTTAATATTTAAAAGTATTCCGCAGTAATATCTAATGTTGCATAAATTGTCAGTAAGTCATCATATATATATATATATATATATATATATATATATATATATATATATATATATATATATATATATATATATATATATATATATATATATATATATATTCTAAACAACTAATTTTTCAGGTTAATATTTAAAAGTATTCCGCAGTAATATCTAATGTTGCATAAATTGTCAGTAAGTCATCATATATATATATATATATATATATATATATATATATATATATATATATATATATATATATATATATATATATATATATTTATATTCTAAACAACTAATTTGTTTGATTATAAAATTTTCATATAGCATATTGAATCTTCTCTGCGCTTTCGTTTTGCAAATTTAGCTGTGAATCACGTTTTTTAAGCACAAAAATAAGAAACCAAATGATTTAAATGCATAGTATACTATTATGGACAACTGTCTTGTTTATATCCAGAAAGAATATTTCAAAAATCACATAAATTTGTTATTGTTGCCCATAAACAAATTACTTTTCCGCGTTTCTTTCTAAGTACCGTATAGGTTGCACTAAAAATTTTAAAAGCCATTATTTTTGAAAATTATTCTTTTACATATAGCACATTCTTCAAATTACATTAGGATAAAAATAAAAAGCAAATATGTACATATTTTTACACAAAATCTTATAAATTTATTATAGGTAGGTACCTATAAGTATTATATCTAAACAAAATCTATTTAAGCTTGTGCTATTAGTACAATTTTTACCAGTAAGTATAAAAATAAAAATATTCTCTAATTAATCACATTAACTAAACACCTCAGTAAGTAGAGGGGAAGTAGAAAGAAGTACCCAAATAGAATAATTAAATTTATTTTTAATAAATAGTTTGTAGTTTACTGAGTTAATTTCTTTAAAACTTTATTTATATAATTATAATAATTTTTTCTACTCTATTTAAAATTTCGATTTTGTTATTTTTGAACAAAAGTTTACAAAGATGTTATTCTTACATTTTACTGGATCATACCGTTCTTATATTTATTCCATACATCTAATCATTACTCTTGTTACACAATATTTTGTAATTAATAATTCAGATTTATCATATTTAAATAATTACCTTTTTTAAATTTATTACATTTGCAAACAATTCATTTTGACTTCATCGTTTATCGATTTTGTATTTACTAAAAGTCAGATATATGTCGTGTTTGGTATCTAATGAAATGTTTTCTCAAAAGCTGTCAAAAATATGACATCTCGATCGTGAAAAAGTGACAGATTTTTTTTTACTAAAAAGACCTCCCGCTAATTAAAAATTGAGGTAAAGTAACAGTAGCACAATACCTCCCTTCAATTGAAAATCAAGCTAGAGCAACAGTACCTTCCGCCAACTACATCAAAGTGTAACAGTGATAGATTTCTTTTACTAACAAGGCCTCCGGCTAATTACAAATTGTGATAAAGCAACAGTAGCACAATACCTCAATTGAAAAACAAGCTAGAGCAACGCTACCTTCCGCCAAATAAATCAAAGTGTAAAAGTGACAGTAGATTTTTTAACTAACAAGACCTCCCGCTAATTACAAATTGAGATAAAGTATCAGTAGCACAGTACCGCCCGTCAGTTGAAAGTGAGGCGAGAGCAACAGTGCCTTCCGCCAACTAAATCAAAGTGTAATAGTGACCGATTCCTTTTACTAACAAGGCATCCCGCTGACTACAAATTGAGATAAAGTAACAGAAGCACAGTACCTCCCGTCAATTGAAAATAAAGCTAGACCAACAGTATCTCCCGCGAAGTAAACCAAAGTGTGAAAACTACCATAGATTTTTTAACTAGCAAGACCCCTCGCTAATAACAAATTGAGGTAAAGTAACAATAGCACAGTACCTGTCGTCAGTTGAAAATAAGGCTAGAGCAACAGTACCTCCCGCCAACTAAATCAAAGTGTAATAGGGGCAGATTTATTTTACTAACAAGACCTCCCGCTAATTACAAATTGAGATAAAGTAACAGTAGCATAGTACCTCCTGTCAGTTGAAAATGAAGCTAGAGCAACAGTACCTTCCGCCAACTAAATCAAAGAGTAATAGTGACAGATTTCTTCTACTAACAAGGCCGCCCGCTAATTACAAATTGAGATAAAGTCAGTAGCACACTACCTCTCGTCAATTGAAAATAAAGCTAGAGCAACAGTACCTCCCGCTAAATAAATCAAACTGTACAAGTGACTGTAGATTTTTTAACTAACAAGACCTCCCGCTAATTACAAATTAAAATAAAGTATCAGTAGCACAGTACCTTCCGTCAGTTAAAAATGAAGCTAGATCAACAGTACCTACCGCCAAGTAAATCAAAGTGTGAAAGCGACAATAGATTTTTTAACTAACAAGACCTCTCGCTAATTACAAATTGATGTAAAGGAACAGTAGCACATTACCTCTCGTCAGTTAAAAATAAAGCTAGAGCAATAGTACCTCTCACCAATTAAATCAAAGTGTAAAAGTGACAGTAGATTTAGTTATTAACCAGACCTGCCGCTATTTACAAACTGACATAAAGTAACACTAGCACAATATCTCCCGTCAATTGGAAATAAAGCTAAAGCAACAGTACCTCCCGCTTACTAAATCAAAGTGTAAAGTTGACAGTAGCTTTTTGTGCTAAGACGTCCTGCTAATTTCAAATTGATATAAAATATAACACTAGCACAATACCTGTCGTCAATTGAAAATAAATCTAGAGCAACAGTACCTTCCGCCAATTAAATAAAAATGTAAAAGTGATAGATTTTTTTGCTAAAAAGACCTCCCGCTATTTACAAATTAAGATAAAGTAACAGTACCACAATACCTCCTGTTAATTGAAAATGAGACTAGAACAACAGTACCATCAGCCAACTAAATAAAAGTGTAAAGTTGACAATAGCTTTTTTTACTAAGAAGTCCCGCTAATTACATATTGATATAAAATTACAGTAGCATAATACCTCTCTTCAATTGAAAATAAAACTAGAGCAACAGTACCTTTTGCAAACTAAATCAAAATGTAAAGTTGACAGTACCTTTTTTTTACTAAGTCGTCCCGCTAATTACAAACTAATATAAAGTTACAGTAGCACAATACCTCTCAATTGAATATAAAGTGAGAGAAACGGTACCTCCCGCCAACTAAATCAAAGTTTAAAAGTGACAGTAGATTTTTTTACTAACAAGACCTCTCGCTATTTACAAATTGAGTTAAAATAACAGTAGCACAGTACCTTCTGTCAATTGAAAATAAGGCTCGCGCAACAGTATCTCTCGCCAACTAAATCAATGTGTGTAGATGACAGTAGCTTCTTTTACTAAGACGTCCCGCTAATTACATATTGATATGAAGTAACAAAAGCACAATACCTCCTGTCAATTGAAAATGAAGCTACAGCAACTGTACGTCTCGCCATTTGAATCAAAGTGTATAGTTGACCGTACTTTTTTTACTAAGACAACTCGCTAATTACAAAATGTAAGTAACTGTAACACAATACCTCCCGTCAATTAGAAATTTAACTAGAGCAACATTACCTCCCGGCAACTAAATCATAGTGTAAAAGGGACAGTAGATTTTTCACTAAGAAGTCATCCCGCTATTCACAATTGACAAAAATACCGATATTATAACGTTATGTAACGTTACTTTGTTTTTTAAAAGTTATTTTTAACGTTATGCAACGAATTATTATTTTTTATAATGTTACGAAATAACGTAACGTTTCGTTAACGTTATCCCATCCCTGGTGTAAACAATAAATTAAATAATAATAATAATAATAATATATATATATATATATATATATATATATATATATATATATATATATATATCATCACAGCGTATTACATTGCTGGGTGTGACAATCTGCTTTATACGCAGATATTGGTTGATGATATCAAATTCGTACCGTGTGGCCGTTTACCAGACGTGAACTCATGAGCACTCATTACTGACGGCGGGCTCACTTTTGTACCAATTAAAATGTGAAATAAATTTTGGCGTCGGTCAGAATTGAACCCGGATCCCCAGATTCGCGACCAGACACTCAGGTACATGGCCATGAGACCCCATTAAATAACAGAGGCATTATATTTAGTAATTTTATACGAAAAAAGAATATTAATTAAAATTAATAATTGAATTTCGCAAAAATATAATTTTCATATAATATAAGTCAAAAGAAATGGAGGCTAATTTTACAAAAAAAAATCCATTATTAATTCAGTTTATATTACATGTTTAGTGTTTACTAAAAATAATTATCTGTATTTTGCTGTGATATAAATAAATACATCTAATAAGTTTATTCTTCGTTTATTTTGTATCAGTAACGGGTTGAGTTAGTACAATACATTTTGTTTTACCGTACTGGATCTGTTTTTATTTATACAATTATAAAGAAAATGAGAAGAACCGGGAGTCTTCTATATAATTGTTATAGAAATAAAAAATTATCACCAAAATACTTATTTGTTATCAGACGCAAGCTCCGGGATAATTCACTTAAACCCAGATATTTATTTTTATCTCAGATTACCTAAACTGTCTTTAAATTAACAGCAGTCCATTCCCTCAATAAATAATTATTAAACACCCTTTTTTTCCAATGATAATAGCAACAATTAAATTACTTAGTTACCAAAAAAATTGGAAGTATTGGTAACTTTACAGCTTTGACTAGAAAATTCAATGAAAAATGCACCTGAAAACGATTTACAAGGAGTGGTGTCAACGCTAATATATGCAAAGAACACGTGAACGTGAAAATCATATAAATCGAATATATAATTGGACTCTAGAGAAATAATATCTTGTGCAAAAATCCAATAGAACTAGTTTTTGTATAACATTAAATTCCAGCCCTTCCTTCATCCTACTTAAAAGTACGGTTAATAGTGTTCTTGACGTCCATGAAATGTTGAAGAGTATACATTAAGCGTCATTGTTAGTTAACATGCGGCGAAGAGAATGATTGGCTTCCAGCTGGATTAGAGTAGTTTTTTATGACTAGATCTTTTAAGTGAATACAGATATTTGCTGTTAGTTTCAAAGAAGAATTTTTAATGTTTGATTAGTTTTACGGTTGACAGTAATACATTAACAGTTGTTCGTACTAAAACAATTTCGTGATAAATTAGTTAATATAAGGGCAAATTAGATTATTCGTTAACTAAAAATGAAGCAATAAGGTGCTTGAATCATTCATACCCTATAGGAAATATAAGTATACAAGGTAAAATAGAGAAATATTTATAAACCAAGTGAAAATTTTACTGCTGATTTCTTATGCCGGGTGTTAGGGTTATCAGGAGATTAACATAGTAAATCAGTCTTTTGCAGACTTTTGCCCCCCGTTTTACTTGAAAACAATGGTTGTATTGTAATAACAATAGAAAGAGGAAAAATTCTACATCAAGTGACAACAAATTATGTAATATTTTAGTCTCCTATAAATTAATTATTAAATTTATTCAATTTCCTATAAATAGCGAGTCATGGCATTTGAACAACACGATAAACAAATGTTTGAAATTTTCGACTTCTTATCTGTCAAAATTCTTTAGATATGATTTTTTAGTTTTATTGGTGAATTCTGTTCAGTACTGTAAGTCTTACAGATATGTAGATTTGAAAAAGTGACAAAATACATATATTCTTGTTGATTAATATAAAATTATACATAAGAGTGGCTACTGCGTTGCAATTTTGTTCATTATTTACAGATTAACAGATCTCTAATGCCCAGTTGCACCAACAAGATTAAAATTTTATGAAAAGTTTAAACAAAAAATGCAAATCAAAATTTTGACAGTAATATAATACAATTCATTTGACATTTCATTTCGATGCAATATTGTCAATTTAAGCCAAGTTTAATATTTAAGTTACGTAGGTGCAAGCGGCCATTAGACTTACAGATGTGACCAAATCCACCCATTTCTTTTCAAATTTATAAAATTGTTAGACATTGCTTGGAAAAATTAATTTAATAAAATTATATCATGACATTATTTGCACAAATTATAGGTTATAATGAATTCTGGCAGATAAAAAGTTAAATATTTGTTTATCTTTCTCTTCAAATGTATATCATTACGGCATATTACCCATTGCTGGGTGTGCCAATCTGCTTTGTACACCGATTTTGGAAATGACAAGTTAATAATTTATTAATTTATGAGAGTAAAATATTACATAATTTACATATATTTGGTGACATTTGATGCAATTTTTTTTTATATTTATATTGTTGTCCACCCATTGTTTTCAAGTAAAACGGGGGGCAACAGTCTGCAAAAAAGTGATTTACCAAATTAACTTCCTATGTACACCTCGAAAACAAAAGACACCCGCTATAAAAAAAATAAAAAAGGAACCCGGTACATAAATTTAAATTCACATATTTATTTCTAACAATGAATGTGTAATATTGTAAGTTATTGTTATTTCAGGTAGCGTCCGTCAGTAGCGATTTCAAACAGATAAGGTGATTTTTACGGGCATATCAATTTTCAAATTTTATCATAGATACGTGTGTATAGTATTCTTATACTAAATTTATGTTAAATTTCCTTTCTTATAAAAAATAAATTACATTACATTACACATTTCTGTAAAATATCGTCAGGTTTATTACTAGATTTACGGGAAGGAATATTACGTTGATCAATTTTCGCTAGTTCAACATTATTAAAAAATTATGAATAAAATGAAGTATACTATCCCGCTTTAAACCTTCAGACATTGAACTAAACCAAATCAAATAATTAACATTCATGTATTAATTATCATTACCAAATATTGTAAAAAATCACTGATGTTCACAAGTGGATGTACATGTAAATATGATTATAAAAGATCGCGCTTTGATTTCTACATTAGAATAATGTATTTGATATTGGCAACGTTGCTGGACGTCACTATGGTGGTAGTATGAATAAAAATATACAAATTGGACGTCACAATTACTGGATATGCATGAAGTATATACGGTGGACGTCGGATATACTCAGTGTGGAGGAGCTCATAATGTCAAATATACGTACATGTATATCGTTGTAAATCCACTTTATTTAAATTTGAACCGAAATTCATAATCAGGGGAAAAAATTAGTCGATATACTTTATAATATCGAAGTCTATCTCTTCTCCTTTCGGTGGTTGCCACAATGTCCTAGCCACGAAAGGACACAACAATGATAGTGGGATGTAAATACATATACAGGATGAGTCTGGGAAGACGCTCCCCCTTTAACTTTTTTTATTATAATTAATCGAAAAAAATGGGTCATATAAAAGTTTTATTATTTTACATATATTATTTGATGGCGGATGTAGATATTTTTTATTAAGTCAGGTTTACAAGATACGACTATCAACTTTTATTTTTTAAATGGCAACCTGTAATTATTTTCATAAAATTGAAACCGCCATTTTTTTCTCTTTTCAACGATGTATTATTTTTTATTAATGTATTTGAAAAATTTCGAGAAAAATGAGATAATTTATCAATATTAGAAATAATTTTTAAACAAATATTATAGGTGGCTATGTGACAATAAACAAAACGTAACAATGTAAAACAATTAAATTAATGTCAAAAAAGTATATATTTGTTTGTTACTTAATTTAACTTATTTTGTAAACAAAAAAAAAACATATTGAAATGTTTACGAAGAGCGAATTAATTAATATGATTCTAATAATTGGTGAATCGACTGGAATCATAAGAGCAAAAAGAATTTACCGGGAGTGGTTTTCTAGACGTCGGCAACCGACTTTAAGAACACTGAGAAGGATTTTTATCCGATTTCGAGAAACAAGTTCATTGAAAAACCAAAACGAAATACAGCTAATGAAGAAACGGAAATTATGGTTTTGGCTTCTGTGTATAAAAATCTTCATATCAGTTGTTTTTGTTACTAAATTTGTTGTTTTAGTTTTCTAAGTTGTATAGCACTGTTAAGTTTTGTTTATTTTCACATAGCCACCTATAATATTTGTTTAAAAATTATTTCTAATATTTCTAAATTATCTCATTTTTCTCAAAATTTTTCAGATACATTTTTTCAATTTTATTAAAATAATTTTAGGTTAGCATTATGAAAAATATCTACATCTGCCATCAAATAGTACATGTAAAATAATAAAACTTTTATGTGAGCCATTTTTTTCTATTACTTATAATAAAAAGTCTCGCCTTGTATATATAGAGAGAAAGTGAATTATACCTTCCCCGAGGGCTCCGCCGATAGTGTTTTATCATAATATTTACATACATCCAATCTGTTTACGCACACTTGAAACTCAAAGTGCTAACGCTTACATTGTTCTCAAAGGTTTAAATCATTTTCTGCTCACTCACTCTTCCCACGCAACTTGCTCACCTTAACTGCCTCAACCAAATTGCCCCTAAAAGGAAGCCTCTCACTTCCAACTAAATACGACATATATCTGACAACCTATTGCAAAAACAAAAAACGATCGAGTTGTCATATTTCTGAAGTTTTTGCGTAGCAGCTCTTGAGAAATCATTTCATTTGATATCAAACACGGCATATTTGTGACAACTTTTTGCAAAAAACAAAAGACGATCGAACTGTCAAATATTTTACATTTCTGCAAAGCAACCTTGAAGAAATGATTTCATTTGATGCCAAACACAACATATTTCTGTCTATTTGCATAAAACAAAAGACGATCGCATTGTCATATTTTTCAAATTTCTGCACAGCAGCTCGACATGTTTCTGAGAAGTTTTTGCAAATAGCAAAAGCCGGTCGAGTTGTCAAAGTTTTGACATCCCTGCATATAAGATTTTTAGAAATCATTTCATTTCATACCAAATACGACACATTTCTGACAACTTTTTGCATAAAACGAAAGACGTTTTAAAATTTTTGATATCTCTGCATAGCAGCTCTTGAGAAAATATTTCATTTTATACTAAAAACGACATATTTCTGACTTTTTGCAAAACACAAAAGACGATCGAGTTGTCATATTTTTGACATTTTTGCATGACAGCTCTTGACAAAACATTTCATTCGATACCAAACACGACATATTTCTAACAACTTTTGCGAGAAACAAAAGACGATAGAATTGTCAAATATTTGACATTTCTGCAAGGTAGCTTTAGATACTACACACGATATATTTCTGAGAAATTTTTGCATAAAATAAAAGATTATCGAGTTGTCAAATATTTCACATTTCTGCATAGCATCATATGAGAAAATATTTCATTTGACACCAAACACTACATATTTCTGACTTTTTGAAAAAACAAAAGACGATCGACTTTATTTTAATTTGTAAGGTGCAGGAGATATTGTTAGTAAAAAATCTACTGTCACTTTTACACTTTGATTTAGTTGGCGGGAGGTATTGTTGCTCTAGCTTAGTTTTCAACTAACAAGAGGTATTGCGCTACATCTACTTTATATCATTTTGTAATTAGTGGGTCGTCATACTAAAAAAAGTACGGTCACCTTTACACTTTGACTTAGTTGGCGGAAGGTACTGTTGCTCTAGCTTTATTTTCAATTGACAGGAGGTACTGTGCTACTATGTTACTTTACCTTAAATTGTAATTAGCAAGAATTATTGCTAGTTAAAAAATCTGTCACTTTTACACATTTATTTAGTGGGAGGTACTGTTGGTTTACTTTTATTTTAATTGACGGGAGGTACTGTGCTACTGTTACTTTAGTTTAATTTGTAATTAGCGGGAGGTCTTGTTAGTAATAGAAATCTGTTACTATTACGCTTTGATTTAGTTAGCGGAAGGTACTGTTGTTCTAGCCTTATTTTCAACTGACGGGAGGTACTGTGCTACTGTTATTTTGCCTTAATTTGTAATTAGCGGGAGGTCGTTTTAGTTAAAAAATCTGCTGTCACTTTTATACTTTGAATTATTTGGCGGGAGGTACTGTTGCTCTAGCTTCATTTTCAATTGACGGGAGGTACTGTGCTACTGTACTTTATCTTAATTTGTAATTAACTGGAGGTCTTGTTAGTTAAAAAATCTACTGTCACTTTTACACTTTTGATTTATTTGGCGGGAGGTACTGTTGCTCTAGTCTCATTTTCAATTGACGGGAGGTACTGTGCCACTGTACTTTATCTTAATTTGTAATTAACTGGAGGTCTTGTTAGTTAAAAAATCTACTGTCACTTTTACACTTTTCATTTATTTGGCGGGAGGTACTGTTCCTTTAGCTTCATTTTCAAATGACGGGAGGTAGTGTGCTACTGTTACTTTATCTCAATTTGTAATTAGCAGGAGGCCTTGTTAGTAAAAGAAATCTGTCACTATTACATTTTGATTTAGTTGGCGGAAAGTACTTTGCTCTAGCTTTATTTTCAGCTGACGGGAGGTGCCGTGCTACTGTCACTTTGCCTCATTTTGTAATTAGCGGGAGGTCTTGCTGGTTAAAATATCTACTTTCACTTTTCCTCTTTGATTTATTAGGCGGGAGGTACTGTTGCTCTAGCTTATTTGAAAATGAACACCGTGTATAGTTGTCCGTATAATAGCTATTTGTGTATGAAGAGCGCAAAATGGGACATTGTCGATTGAGAGGTTGTCGAAATCGACAATGTCCATTTGCGCTCGAAACACACACAAGATTTTTTCTACAGTCGCCACAGTGGGGTCCTCCACCATAACAAAAATTTATTTTTTATTTATTTTTACTTATCGGTATTTTCCATTCTTCTTGAGCTATTGCTTCAATCTCATCTAAGCATTTTATACTTTCATTTTTGTAAATGAATGCCCTATTTTATTTTCACAGCAGTGCGGCATTTTGTTTGGTTATGTAAGTGGGTAATGTGTAACTACAGTGCCATTAATTAACTAAACGTTTCCATTAAGAATGTAGTCAAGTAACATTTCTCAACATTGTATAGTTAGAAATTTGAGGAGCGAGCGTTTTTTCTACTTTGTCGCTCTAGACAGTGCAAACGGTAACAGTCTTCTAAAAGGTTTAACTCCTCTCCTGTTCACTCAATCTGCCCATGCAACTTGCTCACCCAGACTGCCTCAACCGAACTGCCCTCAAAGGGGGACCTCCCATTTGATACCACACACGACATATTTCCGACAGCATTTTACAAAAAAAAATAAAAGACGATCGAGTTGTCAAATTTCTGCAAAGCAGCCCTTAAGAAAACTTTTCATTTGATACCATACACGACATATGTCTGACAATTTTTTGCAAAAAATAACGGTCGATCGAGTTGTCAAAGTTTTGACTTTTTTGCATAGCAGCTTGAGAGAAAACTTTTTATTTGTTACCAAACACAACCATCTGACAACTTTTTGCAAAAAACAAAAGACGATCGCGTTGCCAAAATTTACCATTTCTGCATGTAAGCTCTTTAAAAAACAAATCATTTGATAACAAACACAATATATTTCTGACTAAGTTTTCCAAAAAAACAAAAGACAATCAAGTAATCATATTTTTCTCATTTCTGTCTATCAGCGCTTGAGAAAGCATTTCATTTGATACCAAACACGACATATTTGTCACTAGTTTTTGCAAAATAACAAATAACTATAGAGTTGTCAAATTTTTGAAATTTCTGCATAGCAGCTCTTAAGAAAACATTTCTTTTAATACCAAACACGACTTATTTCTGACTGCTTTCTGTAAAAGATAAAAGACAATCAAGTAATCATATTTTTCTCATTTCTGCATATCAGCTCTTGGGAAAACATTACAATTAAAACCAAATACGGCTTATTTTTCACAACTTTTTGCAAAAAAAGACGATCGAGCTGTCACATTTTGGTAATTCTGCATAGCAACTCATCTGATACCGAACATTTGTGATAAATTTTTGCAAAAAATAAAAGCCAATCAGGTTATAAATTTTTTGACACTTCTGCATGGCAACACACGAGACTACATTTCATTTCATATCACACACGACATATTTCTGACAACTTAAAAAACAAACAAAAGACGATTGTGTTGTCATATTTTTGACATTTCTGCTTGACAGCTCTTGAAAAAACATTTCATTTGATACGAAAACGACATATTTTTGACAACTTTATGGAAAAAAACAATACCAAACACGACAAATTTCTGATAAATTTATGAAAAAAACAAAAGACGATCGTGTTGTTACATTTTCAACATTTCCGCATGACAGCTCTTGAGTAAACATTTCATTTGATACCAAACATGACATATTTCTGACAACTTTATGAAAAAAACAAAAGACGATTGTGTTGTCATAGTTTTGACATTTCTGCAAGACAGCTCTTGAGTAAACATTTCGTTTGATACCAAACACGACAAATTTCTGATAAATTTATGAAAAAAACAAAAGACGATCGTGTTGTTACATTTTCAACATTTCCGCATGACAGCTCTTGAGTAAACATTTCATTTGATACCAAACACGACATATTTCTGACAACTTTATAAAAAAAAAACAAAAAACGATCGAGTTGTCATATTTTTGACATTTCTGCATGACAGCTATTGAGTAAGCATTTAATTTGATACAAAACACGACATATTTCTGACAACTTTATGAAAAAAAAAAACAAAAGACGATCGAGTTGTCATATTTTTGACATTTTTGCATGACAGCTTTAGAAAAAACATTTCCTTTGATTCCAAACACATGTTTCTAACAACTTTATGCAAAAACAAAAGACGATCAAGAGGTCATGATTTTGACATTTCTTCATGACAGCTGTTAAGAAAACATTTTATTTAATACCAAACTCAACATATTTTTGACAACATTATAAAAGAAACAAAAAACAATCATAATGTCATATTTTGACATTTCTTCATGACGGCTGTTAGGATAACATTTTATTTGATACCAAACACGACATATTTCTGACAACTCTATGAAAATAACAAAAGACGATCGTGTTGTCATATTTTTGACATTTCTGCATGACAGCTCTTAAGTAAACATTTCATTTGATATCAAAAACGACATACTTCTGACAACTTTATGAAAAAAACAAAGGACGATCGTGTTGTCATAGTTTTGACACTTCTGCAAGACAGCTCTTGAGTAAACATTTCATTTGATACCAAACATGACATATTTTTGACAACTCTATGACAAAAACAAAAGGCGATCGTGTTGATATATTTTTCACTTTCCTGCATGACAGCTCTTGAGTAAATATTTCATTTGATACCAAACACGACATACTTCTGACTAATTTATGATAAAAACAAAAAACGATCGTGTTGCTATATTTTTAACATTTCCGCATTACAGCTCTTGAGTAAACAATTCATTTGATACCAAACACGACATATTTCTGACTTTATGAAAAAAACAAAAGACGATTGTGTTGTCTTTTTTTGACATTTATGCATGACAACTATTGAGTAAGCATTTTATTTGATACCTAACACGACATATTTCTGTTAACTTTATGAAAAAAACAGAAGACGATCGTGTTGCTATATTTTTAACATTTCCGCATGACAGCTCTTGAGTAAACAATTCAATTGATACCAAACACAACATATTTCTGACAACTTTATGTAAAAAAACAAAAGACGATCGTGTTGTTATATTTTTAACATTTTCGCATGACAGCTCTTGAGTAAACAATTCATTTGATACCAAACACGACATATTTCTGACAACTTTATGAAAAAAACAAAAGACGATTGTGTTGTCTTTTTACATTTTTGCATGACAGGTGTTCAGAAAACATTTTATTTGATACTAAACATGATATATTTTTGACAATTTCCTGCATAAAACAAAAGTCGATCAAGTTGTCATGATTTTGACATTTCTACATGACAGCTGTTGAGAAAACATTTTATTTACTACCAAACACGATATATTTCTGACATTAAGAAAGAAACAAAAGACAATCGAGATGTCATATTTTCACATTTCTTCATGACAGCTGTTGAGATATCTTTTTATTTGATACCAAACACAACATATTTCTGACAACTTTACGAAAAATCAAAAGACGATCGTGTTGTCATATTTTTGACATTTCTGCATGACAGCTCTTGAGTAAACATTTCAGTTGATAACATACACGACATATTTCTGACAACTTTATGCAAAAACAAAAGACGATCGAGTTGCCATGATTTTGACATTTCTGCATGACAGCTGTTAAGAAAACATTTTATTTAATACCAAACTCGACATATTTTTGACAACATTATAAAAGAAACAAAAGACAATCATAATGTTATATTTTGTCATTTTTTCATGACGGCTGTTGAGGTAACATTTTATTTGATACCAAACACGACATATTTCTGACAACTTTATAAAAAAAACAAAATACGATCGTGTTGTTATATTTTTAATATTTCCGCATGACAGCTTTTGAGTAAACATTTCATTTGAGACCAAACACGACATATTTCTGACAACTTTATGAAAAAAACAAAAGACGATCGTGTTGTCATATTTTTGATATTTCTGCATGACAGCTATTGAGTAAACATTTCAGTTGATACCAAACACGACATATTTCTGACAACTTTATGAAAAAAAATAAAGACGATCGAGTTGTTATATTTTTGACATTTTTGCATTTATTTGCTACCAAGCTGCTTTAGAGAAAACATTTCATTTGATTCCAAACACTTGTTTCTAACAACTTTATGCAAAAACAAAAGACGATCGAGTTGTCATGATTTTGACATTTCTGCATGACAGCTGTTAAGAAAACATTTTATTTAATACCAAACTCGACATATTTTTGACATTATAAAAGAAACAAAAGACAATCATAATGTTATATTTTGACAATTTTTCATGACGGCTGTTGAGATAACATTTTATTTGATACCAAATACGATATATTTCTGACAACTCTATGAGAAAAACAAAAGACGATCGTGTTGTCATATTTTTGACATTTCTGTATGACCTTGAGTAAACAATTCATTTGATACCAAACACGACATACTTCTGACAACTTTATAAAAAAAAACAAAATACGATCGTGTTGTTATATTTTTAACATTTCCGCATGACAGCTTTTGAGTAATCATTTCATTTGAGACCAATCACGACATATTTCTGACAACTTTATGAAAAAAACAAAAGACGATCGAGATGTTATATTTTTTGACATTTTTGCATTTATTTGATACCAAGCTGCTTTAGAGAAAACATTTCATTTGATTCCAAACACTTGTTTCTAACAACTTTATGCAAAAACAAAAGACGATCGAGTTGTCATGATTTTGACATTTCTGCATGACAGCTGTTAAGAAAACATTTTATTTAATATTAAACTCGACATATTTTTGACAACATTATAAAAGAAACAAAAGACAATCATAATGTTATATTTTGACATTTTTTCATGACGGCTGTTGAGATAACATTTTATTTGATACTAAACACGACATATTTCTGACAACTCTATGAGAAAAACAAAAGACGGTCGTGTTGTTATATTTTTAACATTTCCGCATGACAGCTTTTGAGTAAACAATTCATTTGATACCAAACACGACATATTTCTGACAACTTTATGAAAAAAACAAAAGACGATTGTGTTGTCTTTTTTGACATTTATGCATGACAACTATTGAGTAAGCATTTTATTTGATACCTAACACGACATATTTCTTACAAATTTATGAAAAAAACAAAAGATGATCGCGTTGTCATATTTTTCACATTTCTGCATGACAGCTATTGAGTAAACACTTCAATAGATACCAAACACGACATATTTTCTGAAAACTTTATGATAAACCAAAAGACGATCGTGTTGTCATATTTTTGACATATCTGCATGACAGCTCTTGAGTAAACATTTCATTTGATACCAAACGCGACATACTTATGACATCTTTATGAAAAAAACAAAATGCGATCGTGTTGTTATATTTTTAACATTTCCGCATGACAGCTATTGAGTAAACATTTCATTTGAGCCCAAACACAACATATTTCTGACAACTTTATGCAAAAACAAAAGACGATCGTGTTGTCATATTTTTGACATTTCTGCATGACAGCTATTGAGTAAGCATTTCATTTGGTACCAAACACGGCATATTTCTACCAACTTTATGAAAAAAACAAAAGACGATCGTCTTGTCCTTTTTTGACATTTATGCATGACAGCTATTGAGTAAGCATTTCATTTGATACTAAACAAGACATATTTATAAGAAGGTTTTGCAATAAACAAAACATGAACGAGTTTTGATATTTTTACATTTTTGCATGACGGGTGTTCAGCAAACATTTTATTTGATACCAAACATGATATATTTTTGGAAATATCCTGCAAAAAACAAACGTCGATGGAGTTGTCATGATTTTGATATTTCTACATGAAAGCTGTTGAGAAAACATTTTATTTAGTACCAAACACGACATATTTCTGACATTATGAAAGAAACAAAAGACAATCGAGATGTCATATTTTGACATTTGCTCATGACAGCTGTTGAGATATCTTTTTATTTGATACCAAACACGACATATTTCTGACAACTTTACGAAAAAACAAAAGACGATCGTGTTGTCATATTTTTGACATTTCTGCATGACAGCTCTTGAGTAAACATTTCATTTGATACCAAACACGACATACTTCTGACAACTTTATAAAAAAGCAAAAGACGATCGTGTTGTTATATTTTTAACATTTCTGCATGACAGCTCTTGAGTAAACATTTCATTTGATACCAAACGCGACATATTTATGACATCTTTATGAAAAAAACAAAATACGATCGTGCTGTTATATTTTTAACATTTCCGCATGACAGCTTTTGAGTAAACAATTCATTTGATACTAAACAAGACATATTTCTAAGATGGTTTTGCAATAAACAAATCATGAACGAGTTTTGATATTTTTACTTTTTTGCATGACAGGTATTGAGCAAACATTTTATTTAATACCAAACTTATTATTTTTTTGATAATTTCCTGCAAAAAACAAAAGACGATCGAGTTGTCATGATTTTGACATTTATACATAACAGCTGTTGAGAAAACGTTTTATTTAATACCAAACACGACATATTTCTGACATGAAAAAAACAAAAGACAATCGAGATGTTATATTACGACATTTCTTCAAGACAGCTGTTGAGATATTTTTTTATTTGATACCAAACACGACATATTACTGACAACTTTACGAAAAAAACAGAAGACGATCGTGTTGTCATATTTTTGACATTTCTGCATGACAGCTCTTGAGTAAACATTTCATTTGATACCAAACACGTCATATTTCTGACATCTTTATGAAAAAAACAAAAGACGATCGTGTTATCATATTTTTGACATATCTGCATGACAGCTCTTGAAAAAACATTTCATTTGATACCAAACACGACATGTTTCTGACATGTTTTAGCAAAAAGCAGAAGACGAACGAGTTGTCATAATTTTAACATTTCTGCCTGACAGTTATTGAGAAAACATTTTATTTTATACCAAACATGACATATGTCTGACATTTTTCTGCAAAAAAAACAAGAGACAATCGACTTGATATATTTTTGACGTATCTGCATGACAGCTCTTAAGAAACACGACATACAAAGCAGATTGGCACACCCAGCAATGGTTAATAAGCCGTGATGATATATTTATTTATTTATTTATTACTTTTGACTTTTTGCAAAAACAAAAGACGTAACTCTATCCTAATTTTTAATAGACGGGAAGTGCTTTTTTTCATTTATAATTAGTGGTAAAAAATCTCCTGTACACTAGGATGTAGCTGGCGGCAGGTACTGTTCCTCTAGCTTCATTTTCAATAAACAGGAGGTACTGCGCTACTGTTACTTTATTTCATTTTGTGAATAGCGGGAGGTCTTGTAAGTAAAAAATTCTTTTGTCACTTTTACACTTTGATTTAGTTGGCGGAAAGTGCTATTGCTTTAGCTTCATTTTTAATTGACGAGAGGTATTGCGCTATTGTAGTTTTATATCAATTTGTAATTAGCGGAACGTTTTAGCAAAATAAGCTACTGTTAACTATACACTTTGATTTAGTTGGCGGAAGGTAATGTTGCTCTAGCTTCATTTTCAATTGACGGGAGGTATTGTGCTACTTTTACTTAATATCAATTTGTAAAATTAGCGGGACGTTTTAGTAAAAAAAGACACTGTCAACTATACAATTTGATTTAGTTGGCGGAAGCTGCTGTTTCGTTTGCCTCATTTTCAATTGACAGGAGGTACTGTGCAACTGTTACTTTATCTCAATTTGTAAATAGCGAGAAGCCTTGTTAGTTAAAAATTCTATTGTTCCTTGGCGGGAGGTACTGTTGCTCTAGCTTTATTTTTAATTGACGGGAGGTATTGCGTTGCTATTACTTTATATCAATATGTAATTAGCAGGCGTCTTAATAAAAAAGCTACTTTCAACTATACAGTTTGATTTAGTTGGCGGGAGTTACTAGTGCTCTAGCCTTATTTTAAATTGACAGGGGGTACTGTGCTACTCTTACTTTATCTCAATTTGTAAAAAGCGGAAGGTCTTGTTAGTAAAAAAATCTACTATCAACTACACAGTTTGATGTAGTTGGCGGGAGGCACTGTTGCTCTGGCTTCATTTTCGATTGAAGAGAGGTATTGTGCTAATGCAACTTTATATCAATTTGTAATTAGCGGGACGTCTTAGTAAAAAAAGCTTCTGTCAACTTTACACTGATTTAGTTGGCAAAAGTTACTGTTGCTCTAG
Source organism: Harpalus rubripes (assembly GCA_963082715.1). NCBI lineage: Eukaryota > Metazoa > Arthropoda > Insecta > Coleoptera > Carabidae > Harpalus > Harpalus rubripes. Next base: position 28,945,212 of record OY720458.1, on the reverse strand, counting down.
CTTCATTTTCAATTGACGGGAGGTACTGCGCTACTGTTACTGTATCTCATTTTTTAAATAGCGGGAGGTCTTGTTAGTAAAAAATCTACTGTCACTTTTACACTTTGATTTAGTTGGCGGGAGGTACTGTTGCTCTAGTTTAATTTTTAATTGTCGGGAGGTATTGTGCTACTGTTAGTTATATCAATTTGTAATTGGTGGACCGTCTTAGTAAAAAAAGCTGCTCTCAACTTTACACTTTGCTCTAGTTGGCGGGAGGTACTGTTGCTCTAGCCTTATTTTGAATTGACAGGAGGTACTGTGCTACTGTTACTTTTTCTCAATTTGTAAATACCGGGAGGTTTTATTAGTAAAAAGATCTACTGTCACTTTTACACTTTGTTTTAGTTGACGGGAGGTACTGTTGCTCTAGCTTTATTTTCAAATGACGGGAGGTATTGTGCTACTGTTACTTTATTTCAATTTGTAATTAGCGGGACGTCTTAAGCTACGTTTCCAGCTCTTAACATAGTCACTGTTTTTGTTATTCGTCATAACCTTGAAAGTTTGTCATACGTATAATGGCTTGAGCGTTTCCAGCTTACTGTTTTAGTCTTTAGTCTTTGTCTTTGTCATAGCGCATAAACACAAAGTTTGCATGCTTCATACTTTCGTCATACTCTTTGTCGCTGTTCTGTTGGAAAGAGATAAGTGATGTAAGCGCTATCTCTTTTTATGTTGCGCAGTAGTTCTACGCGTTATATCTGTCATTATTTTGGTGGTTATGTTATTATTTTTGTGTTGAGATAATATAAATATGGACAACAGAAAGAAAAAAAATAATATTTTTTATATTATAAGTACAATAGCTATTTGTGTATTAAGAGCGCAAAATGGGACATTGTCGATTGAGAGGTTGTTGACGCGCGACGCAGGAGCGCGGCATTCTCTCGAAATCGACAATGTCCATTTGCGCTCGAAACACACACAAGATTTTTTCTACAGTCGTCACAATGGGGTCCTCCACCATAACAAAAAATTATTTGTTTCAAGTAAATTAAACTAGTGCAGTGGAAAAGTGGATGTCCATTGGAAGCGTTCACGCCAAACTTTTGCTGGTGGCAGCACAACTGTTCACGTACGTAACTCAAAAACGACGCCCGGCGTCGCGACGCGAATCAGCGTTGGCGATTCGGGACACGCTCACAAGTCGACTTCCGAAGAGTAGATTTCAATTTCCCACGTAACTCAAAAACGACGCCCGGCGTCGCGACGCGGATCAGCGTTGGCGACTCGGGACACGCACACAAGTCGACTTCCGAAGAGTAGATTTCAATTTCCCACGTAACTCAAAAACGACGCCCGGCGTCGCGACGCGAATCAGCGTTGGCGCTCGGGACACGCTCACAAGTCGACTTCCGAAGAGTAGATTTCAATTTCCCAAGTAACTCAAAAACGACGCCCGGCGTCGCAACGCGAATCAGCGTTGGCGACTCGGGACACGCTCACAAGTCGACTTCCGAAGAGTAGATTTCAATTTCCCACGTAACTCAAAAACGACGCCCGGCGTTGCGACGCGGATCAGCGTTGGCGACTCGGGACACGCTCACAAGTCGACGTCCAAAGAGTAGATTTCAATTTTCCACGAAACTCAAAACGACATTTTATTTGGTTATGTAATATACCGACAGAGCAGTTATATGTCAGATTGACTTGTGTTGTGAAGATGGTAAATGTGTAACTACAGTGCCATTAGTTCCTGACTAAATGTTTTCATTAAGAATGTAGAAAAGTGACATTTCTCACCATTGTATAGTTAGAAATTTGGACAGCGAGCGTTTTTTCTACTTTGTCGCTCTAGAGCGGCAAAGTGACATTTTGCGTTGACAAATGAGAGCGCAAATGGCTACTTTGTATATAGACTGTAGAAAAATAAAATTATATCATATCTTACGGATATACAGACAATATTGAAATTTTAAAGTGGAATATTAGAAATATTGTGGCTCGTTCACCATATTAATTTCGTACTTTATTTCAAATGTTATTTTGGAATTATACAAAATAATTACATTATTACTTAATTTGAGTAATGATTACTACTCATCATTAATATCATTAATAACTATATAATTTTTGAAGCATTGTAAAGAGTTTTATATACCGTGTGTCTGTCTTAAAGGTGTACATAGGAGATTAACATAGGAAATCAGTTTTTTGCAATTTCCTGCTCACCTAATTATTTTAAACAAAAACGCGTCAAATAAAAGTTTTAGTGCATCTAAATCAATAAACAGAATTGTCTTTACATGGTTTGTAACGACAGAAATTAAATATGAAAATTTCGAAAATTACGTTGAAAATATCGACAGCTATGGAATTGAACAAAAAATAAATAAATGATTGACGTTTTATCAAATTGTCAGAAACTTCAAATAAGTTAACTTACGTTGTGACAGATAAAACGTCAAGCATTTATTTATTTTTTGTTCAATTCCATGGCTGTCGATATTTTCAACGTAATTTTCGACATTTTCATAATTAATTTCTGTCGTTACAAAGCATGTAAAGGTAATTCTGTTTATTGATTTAGATGCAGAATTATATGCCCTAAAACTTTTATTTGACGCGTTTTTGCTTAAAATAATTAGGCGAGCAGGAAATTGCAAAAAACTGATTTCCCATGTTAATCTCCTATGTACACCTTTAAGTTAGACACACGGTATGTGTTCCTTTTTTGAGTGAACAAACATTATAAGTACAAAAACTTAAGACTGTGCTTATGTTAACAGCTGGAAATGCCCAATATCTTCTAATAAAAACATAAGACAAAAAACAAAAACAAAGACTAAAACAGTGACTATGTTATTTGTCATAACCTTGAAAGTTTGTCATACGTATAATGACTTGAGTGTTTCCAGCTACTGTTTTAGTCTTTAGTCTTTGTCTTTGTCATAGCGCATAAACATAAAGTTTGCATACTTCATACTTTCGTCATAGTCTTTGTCGCTGTTCTGTTGGAAAGAGATAAATGATGTAAGCGCTATCTCTTTTTATGTTGCGCAGTAGTTCTACGCGTTGTATGTTATCTGTCATTATTTTGGTGGTTATGTTATTATTTTTGTGTTGAAAGAATATAAACATGGACAACAGAAAGAAAAAAATCATGTATTATAAGTACAAATAAAATTATATCATATCTTATGGATATACAGACAATATGGAAATTTAAAGTGGAATGTTAGAAATATTGTGGCTCGTTCACCATATTAATTTCGTGCTTTATTTCAAATGTTATTTTGGAATTATACAAAATCATTACATTATTACTTAATTTGAGTAATGATTACTACTCATCATTAATATCATTAATAACTATATAATTTTTGAAGCATTGTAAAGAGTTTTATAAATGTGTTCCCTTTTTGAGTGAACAAACATTATAAGTACAGAAACTTAAGACTGTGCTTATGTTAACAGCTGGAAATGGCCAATATCTTCTGACAAAAACATAAGACAAAATACAAAAACAAAGACTAAAACAGTGACTATGTTAAGAGCTGGAAACGTAGCTTTAGTAAAGAAAACTGCTGTCAACTTTACACTTTAATATAGCTGGCGGGTGGTACTGTTGCTCGTGCCTTATTTTCAAGTACTGTGCTAATGTTACTTTATCTCAATTTGTAAATAGCGGAAAGTCTTGTTAGTACAAAAAGCTACTTTCAATTTTAAACTTTAATTTAGTTGGCGTAAGGTACTGTTCCTCTTGATTTGTTTTTAATTGACAAGAGATATTGTGCTACTGTTACTTTATATCAATTTGTAAATAGCGGGACGTGTTAATAAAAAAGCTACTGGCACCTTTACACTTTGATTCAGTTAGCGGAAGGTATTGTTGCTCTGGCCTTACTTTCAATTGACAAGAGGTACTTTGCTACTGTTACTTTGTCTCAATTTGTTAATAGTGGGAGATCTTGTTAGTAAAAAAAACTACTGTCACTTTTACACTTTGTTTTAGTTGGCGGGAGGTACTGTTGCTGTAGTTTAATTTTCAATTAACGAGAGGTACTGTACCACTGCTACTTCATATCAATTTGTAATTAGCGCGATGTCTTTTTAAAAAAGTTACTGTCAACTTTACACTTTGCTTTAATTGGCGGGAGGCACTGTTGCTCTATATTTATCGGGTCATTTTTTTCACATTTTGCGTAGTAGAAAATACACTTGTGTATGGACTTCACATTAGTCTAGTTAGGAATACTTGTTTTTTATCTAGTTACTTATGGCATGTTTGGCAACACTTTCCAAGTGCCTATGAACCGTCATAATTTATAATTTATAATTATGTTTTAGGCCTTTTTTACCTATGCGGATATAATTGCCCATTCTCATAATTTATGGTTATGAATTAAACTTCTTTCAAATTGTCTTCATTTCATAAATATTTCCATTTAAAGTTTCAAATTGACATGTCAAACATAGCGTTCTTTGTTTTAAATTTTTCATGGAACACTGTGATCGTAACTGTGACCTATTGTTTTATTTCCAATTTTCAACGTTAAATAATTTTTTACTCGAAAACTATGCATCCTACAGAAATTTGATACTTTACGAGGGCACTAGAGACAATCATATCCTACAACTTGAAATAAATTTTATCAAAATCTGTCAAGCCGGTTTGTCTGTAAAAGTGAACAAAATTTGGCGATCGTCATGATGAATATATATATATATATATATATATATATATATATATATATATATATATATATATATATATATATATATATAGAAAGTGAATTATGCCTTTTAGTATAAGGACTAGCTACCCCTAGGGCTCCGCCGATAGTGTTTTATAATAATATTTACGTACATCCAGTCTGTCTGCGCATACGTTAAACCCAAAGTGAAAACGGTAACAGTCTTCTCAAAGGTTTAACTCCTTTCCTGCTCACTAAATCTGCCACACACGACATATTTCCGACAGCTTTTTGCAAAAAACAAAAGACAATCGAGTTGTCAAGTTTCAAAAATTTCCGCATAGCAGCCTTTATGAAAACTATTCATTTGACACCAAACACAATTTAATTTGGACAACTATAAAAAAAACAAAAAACGAAGGAGTTGTCATATTTTTGACATCTTTGCATGACAGCTTTTGGGAAAACATTTTATTTGACACCAAGCACGACATATTTCTGACTTTATAAAAAAACAAAAAACGATCGAATTGTCCTAATTTTAACATTTCTGCATGACAGCTCTTGAGAAAACATTTCATTTAATACCAACACATGTTTTGACAAGTTTTTGCAAAGAACAAAAGACGAACGAATTGTCATCTTTTTGACATTTCTGCGTAACAGCTATTGAGAAAACAATTTATTTGATTCCAATCATGACATATTTCTGACAAGTTTCTGCAAAAAATAAAAGATGATTAAGTTGTCATATTTTTGCATGACAACTTAAGAAAAATCATATCATTTGATACCAAACACGACTTGTTTCTGACAAAATTATGAAAAAAACAAAGGATGATCGTGTTGTCATAGTTTTGACATTTCTGCATAATAGCTCTTGAGAAAACATTTTATTTGATACCAAACATAACATATTTCTGTCAACTTTATGAAAAAAACAAAAGCCGATCGTGTTATCATATTGTTCACATTTCTGCATCATAGCTCTTAAAAAATGTTTCATTTGATACCAAACACGACATATTTCTGACAACATTATAAAATAACAAAAGACGATCGAGTTGTCATATTTTTGACATTTTTGCATGGCAGCTCTTAAAAAACATTTCAATTGATACCAAACACAACATATTTCTGACAACTTTATGAAAAAAACAAAAGACGATTGTGTTATCATATTTTTTACATTTCTGCATGATAGCTCTTGAGCAAACATTTCATGTGATACCAAACACGACATGTTTCTGACAAGTTTTAGCAAAAAACCAAAGATGCTCGAGTTGTCATATTTTTGACATTTCTGCATGACAGCTCTTGAAAAAACCTTTTATTTGATACCAAACACGGCATATTTCTGACAACTTTATGAAAAAAACAAAAGACGATCGTGTTATCTTTTTTGACATTTATGCATGATAGCTCTCGAGAAAACATTTCATTTGACACCAAACACGACATGTCTGACAAGTTTTTGCAAAAAACAAAAGACGCTCGAGTTGTCATATTTTTGACATTTCTGCATGACAGTTCTTGAGAAAACTTTTCATTTGATACAAAACACGACATATTTCTGACAACTTTATGAAAAAAACAAAACACGATCGTGTTATCATATTCTTAATATTTCAGCATGACAGCTCGTGAGAAAACATTTTGTTTGATAACAAACACGACATATTTCTGACAACTTTATGAACAAATCAAATGACGATCGTGTTGTCAAATTTTTGATATTTTTGCATGACATCTCTTGAGAAAACGTTTCATTTGATATCAAACACGACATATTTCTGAAAACTTTTTTAAAAAAACACAAGACAATCGAGTTGTCAATTTTTTGACATTTCCGTATGACAGCTCTTGAGAAAACATTGCAATTGATATCACACATGATATATTTTTGACATGTTTTTACGAAAACAGCCGACCCAGGTGGAGTAGCGGTAGCGCTAGCGCTTCACGCTCCAAGGGGCCCGGGTTCGAATCCCGGATAAGGCATGGTTGTTGTGTATGTCCCTTTCATCATATCATCCTTATCAATATAATGTATACAGCGACAAAGTTACAAAAGTATAGCAAAAATTGACTCACCCCCATATATATCAATAATTGTAATAATTGTAAACACTTTAAATACAATAAAGAATTATTATTATTATTATTATTATTATTATTATTATTATTATTAATATTATTTTTATTATTATTTACGAAAACAAAAGACGAACGAGTTGTCATAAGTGTGACATATCTGCATGCCAGCTGATAAGGAAACATTTCATTTGATACCAAACACGACATATTTCTGACTTTGTGAAAAAAACAAAAGACGATCGTTTTGTCTTGTTCACATTTCTGCATGACAGATGTTAAGAAAACATTTCATTTGATACTAAACACAACATATTTTTGACAACTTTATGAAAAAAACAAAAACGATCGTGTTATCTTTTTTGACATTTATGCATCACAGCTCTTGAGAAAACATTTCATTTGATACCAAACACGACATATTTCTGACAACTTTATGAAAAAAATAAAACCCGAGCGTGTTATCATATTCTTAACATTTCAGCATGACAGCTCGCGAGAAAATATTTTGTTTGACACCAAACACGACATATTTCTGACAACATTATGAACAAAGCAAATGACGACCGTGTTGTCATATTTTTGACATTTTTGCATGACATCTCTTGAGAAAACATTTCATTGGATACCAAACACGACATATTTCTGACAACTTTATGAAAAAAATAAAACCCGAGCGTGTCATCATAATCTTAACATTTCAGAATGACAGCTCGCGAGAAAACATTTTGTTTGATACCAAACACGACATATTTCTGACAACTTTATGAAAAAAACAAAAGACGATAGTGTTATCATATTTTTGACTTTTCCGCATTACATCTCTTGAGAAAACGTTTCATTTGATACCAAACACATGTTTCTGACAAGTTTTTGCACAAAAGACGAACGGGATGTTATAATTTTGCTATTTCTGCCTGACAGCTGTTGAGAAAACATTTCATTTGATACCAAACACGACATATTTCTGACAACTTTATGAAAAAAAAACAAAAGACGATCGTGTTATCATATTTTTGACATTTCTGCATGACAGTTTTTGAGAAAACATTTTGCTTGATACCAAACAAGACATTTCTGACAAGTTTATAAAAAAAACGATCGAGTTGTCATATTTTTGACATTTCTACATGACAGCACTTGAGAAAACATTTCATTTGATACCAAAGACGACATACTTCTGACAACTTTATGAGAAAAACAAAAGACGGCCGTGTTGTCTTTTTTGACATTTATGCATGATAGCTCTTAACAAAGTACTTAATTTGATACCAAACACGACATATTTCTGAAAACTTTATGAGAAAAACAGAAGACTATCGTGTTATCATATTTTTGACATTTCTGCATGACAGATTTTGAAAAAACATTTCATTTGATATCAAACATGACATATTCCTGACATCTTTCTGCAGAAAACAAGAGAATATCTGGCAACTTTGTGAAGAAAACAAAAGCCGATCATGTTGTCATTTTGTTCACATTTCTGCATGACAGCCCTTAAGAAAACGTTTCATTTGATACCAAACACGACATATTTCTGACAACTTTATAAAAAAACAAACGACGATCTAGTTGTCATATTTTTGACATTTTTGCATGGCAGCTTTTGAGAAAACATTTGAATTGATACCACACACGATATATTTCTAACAAGTTTTTTAAAAAAACAAAAGACGAACGAATTATTATAATTTTGACAGCTCTGCATCATAGGTGTTAAAATAACATTTTATTTGATAGCAAACACGACATATTTTTGACATCTTTATAAAAAAAACAAAAGACGATCGTGTTATCATATTTTTGATATTTCTGCATAACAACTCCTGAGAAAACATTTCATTTGATACGAAACACGACATATTTCTGACAATTTTATAAACAAAACAAAAGACGAACGTGTTATCATATTTTTGACATTTCTGCATGACAGCTCTTAAAAACATTTCATTGCCAAACACATGTTTCTGACAAGTTTTAGGAAAAAACAAAAAACGATCGAGTTGTCATATTTTTGACATTTTTACATGACAGCCCTTGAGAAAACATTTCATTTTATACCAACCACGACATATTTCTGGCAACTTTATGAAAGAAACAAAAGACGATCGTGTTATTATATTTTTGACATTTCTGCATGACAGTTCTTGAGAAAACATTTCATTTGATACATGTTTCTGACTAGTTTTAGCAAAAAACAACCCACGTACGAGTTGTTATAATTTTGACATTTCTGCCTGACAGTTATTAAAAAAACATTTTATTTGATACCACACATGACATATTTCTGACTTCTTTCTACAAAAAAAAGACAATCGACTTAATACATTTTTGATGTTTTCGCATGACAGCTCTTAAAATAACATTTCATTTGATACTAAACACGACATACTTTTTACTTTTTGCAAAAACAAAAGACGTAACTCTATCCTAATTTTTAATTGACGGGAGGTGCTCTTTTTATTAGTGCTAAAAATCTTCTGTACATTAGGATGTAGGTGGCGGAAGGTACTGTTCCTCTAGCTTCATTTTTAATTGACAGGAAGTACTGCGCTACTGTTACTTTATTTCAATTTGTGAATAGCAGGAGGTCTTGTTAGTAAAAAATTCTTCTGTCACTTTTACACTTTGATTTAGTGGGCGGGAAGTACTGTTGCTTAACTTAATTTTTAATTGACGAAAGGTATTGCGTTACTATAATTTTATATCAATTTGTAATTAGCGGGACGTTTTAATAAAAGAAGCTACTGTCAACTTTACACTTTGATTTAGTTGGCGAAAGGTAATGTTGCTCTAGCTTCATTTTCAATTGACTGGAGGTATTGTGCTACAGCTACTTTATATCATTTTGTAATTAGTGGGTCGTCATAGTAAAAAAAGTACGGTCAACTTTACACTTTGATTTAATTGGCAGGAGGTACTGTTGCTCTAGCTTTATTTTCAATTGACAGGAGGTACTGTGCAACTGTTACTTTATCTCAATTTGTAAATAGCGGGAAGCCTTGTTAGATAAAAAATCTAGTGTTAGTTTTACACGTTGGTTTAGTTGGCGGGAGGTACTGTTGCTCTAGCTTCATTTTTAATTGACGGGAGGTATTGTGCTACTGCTACTTTATATTAATTTGTAATTACAGGACGTCTTAATATAAAAGCTACTGTCACCTATACACTTTGATTTAGTTGGCAAAAAATACTGTTGCTCTAGATTCATTTTCAATTGACGGGAGGTACTGTGCTACTGTTACTGTATCTCAATTTGTAAAAAGCGGGAGGTCTTGTTAGTAAAAAAATCTACTGTCACATTTACACTTTGAATTAGTTGGTAGGAGGTACTGTTTTTCTAGCTTCATTTTCAATTGACGGGAGGTATTATGCTACTGTAACTATATAAATATGTAATTAGCGGAATGTTTATTAAAAAAAGCTACTGTCAACTTTAAACTTGAAATTAGTTGGCGGGACGTACTGTTGCTCTAGCTTTATTTTAAATTGACAGGAGGTATTGTGCTACTGTTACTTTATATCAATTTGTAATAAGCGGGACGTGCTAATAAAAAAGCGACTGTCACCTTCACACTTTGATTTAGTTGGCGGAAAGTATTGTTGCTCTAGCAACATTTTGAATTGACAGAAGGTACTGTGCTACTGTTACTTTTTATTAATAGCGGGATTATTTAATTGTAAAAGATCTACTGTCACTTTGTTTTAGTTGGCGGGAGGTACTGTTGCTCTAGCTTAATTTTCAATTAACGGGAGGTATTGTGCCACTGCTACTTCATATCAATTTATAATTAGCGGGACGTCTTTTAAAAAATGTTACTGTCAACTTTACACTTTGCTTTAATTGGCAGGAGGTACTGTTGCTCTATATTTATGGGGTCATTTTTTTCACATTTTGCGGTGTAGAAAATACACTTGTGTACGGACTTCATATTAGTCTAGTTAGAAATATTTGTTTTTTATCTAGTTACTTATGGCATGTTTGACAACACTTTCCAAGTACCTATGAACCGTCATAATTTATAATTATGTTTTAGGCCTTTTTTACCTATGCGGATATTATTGCCCATTCTCATAATTTATGGTTATGAATTAAACTTCTTTTAAATTGTCCTCATTTCATAAATATTTCCATTTAAAATTTCAAATTGACATGTCAAACATTGCGTTCTTCGTTTTAAATTTATCATGGAACACTGTGATCGTAACTATGACCTATTGTTTCATTTCCAATTTTCAACGTTAAATAATTTTTTACTCGAAAACTATGCATCCTGCAGAAATTTGATACTTTACGAGGGCACTAGAGGCAATCAAATCCTACAACTTGAAATAAATTTTATCAAAATTTGTCAAGCCGTTTTGTCTGTAAAGGTGAACAAAATTTGGCGATCGTCATGATGAAAATATATATATATATATATATATATATATATATATATATATATATATATATATATATATATATGTATGTATGTCGCGGGGTAGTATCACTGGCAAACTCTGTCGACCAACAGTATTTCAGAACCACAGCGATAATATAAACGTGATGATTTCAGCGAGGCAGACATGCACTCACTCCTGAGCACCGCTACACACTGATTCCATCCAAGCATTGTAGCCAAGAATGCTTGACGTTTCGATTACGACAAAACAATTAAAAGATTATAAGTGATTCATGTAATACTTGATTCATTAAATGATCGTTACGACATGCTTTGATATTACAATCTCCGACATATATATATATATATATATATATATATATATATATATATATATATATATATATATATATATATATATGATCTACGTTCATTTTCAATTGACGGGAGGTACTGTGCTACTGTTACTTTATCAGAATTTGTAATTAGAGGGAGGCCTTGTTAGTAAAAGAAATCTGTCACTATTACACTTTCATTTAGTTGGTGGAAGGTACTGTTGCTCTAGCCTTATTTTCAACTAACGAGAGGTACTGTGCTACTGTTACTTTATCTCAATTTGTAATTAGCGGAAGGTCTTGTTAGTTGAAAAATCTGCCACTTTTACAATTTGATTTTTTTAGCGGGAGGTCCTGTTGCTTTACCTTTATATTAAATTGACGAGAGTTAGTGTGCAACTGTTACTTTCTCTCAATTTTTATTTAGCTGGACGTCTTGTTAGTTAAAAAATGTACTGTCTTTTTCACACTTTGTTTTGTTTGGCGGGAGATACGGTTACTCCAGCTTCATATTTAATTGATGGGAGGTACTGTGCTACTGCTACTTTACCTCAATTTGTAATTAGCGGTAGGTCTTGTTAGTAAAAATTCTGTTACTTTTACACTTTGATTTATTTACCAGGAGGTACTGTTGCTCTACCTTCATTTTCAATTGACGGGAGGTATTGTGCTACTGTTACTTTATCACAGTTCGTAATTAGCGGGAGGTCTTGTTAGTTAAAAAATCTATTGCCGGAATGTACTGTTGCTGTAGCTTGATTTTCAATTGAATGGAGGTATTGTGGCTACTATTGCTTTATCAGAATTTGTAATTAGCAAGAGGCCTTGTTAGTAAATGAAATCTGTCACTATTACACATTGATATAGTTGGCGGCAGGTACTGTTGCTCTAGCCTCATTTTCTACTGACGGGAGGTACTGTGCTGCTGATACTTTATCTCAATTTGCAATTAGCGGAAGGTCTTGTTGTTAAACAGATCTACTGTCACTTTTACTCTTTGATTTATTTGCTCTAGTCTTATTTTCAACTGACGGGAGATACTGTGCTACTGTTACTTTGCCTCAATTTGTAATTAGCGGGAGGTCATGTTAGTTAGAATATCTACTGTCACTTTTCCTCTTTGATTTATTTGTCGGGAGGTACTGTTGCTCTAGTTTATTTGAAAATGAACACCGTGTATAGTTATCCATATAATTATTGTCGATAAATATTGCCAATTCCAAGTTGACGTATTGTTCAGAGCACAGCTGGCTTACTACATTAGAGAAAATAGCGTAAATTTGAACGGTTTTTATTTTTTAATCCAAAACTATGTATCCCACAGAAATTTTACCGATTAGAAGGGCACTGAAGAAAAAAATTACCTACAATTTAAAAAAAAAGTTCATCAAAATCGGTTAAACCGTTTAGGCTGTAGAGCAAACGTCGTGATTAAAGAAACTATATATATATATATATATATATATATATATATATATATATATATATATATATATATATATATATATATATATATATATATGTATATATCGTCATGCCTTTTAGTATAAGGACTAGCGTAACCTCGGCCACGCAACATGCCAACCCAAACTGCCCACGCAAAATGCCCACCCAAACTGCCCACGCAACACGCCCACGTAACATGCCCACGCAACATGCCCACCCAAACTGCCTACGCAACATGCCCACCCAAACTGCCTACCCAAACAGCCCACGCAACATGACCACCCAAACTGCCCACGCAACTTGCCCACCCAAACTGCCCACGCAACATGCCCACCCAAACTTCCCACGCAACATGCCCACCCAAACTGCCCACGCAACATGCGCACCCAAACTGCCCACGCAACATGCCCACCCAAACTGCCCACGCAACATGCCCACCTAAACTGCCCACGCAACATGCCCACCTAAACTGTATATATCGTCATGCCTTTTAGTATAAGGACTAGCGTAACCTCGGCCACGCAACATGCCAACCCAAACTGCCCACGCAAAATGCCCACCCAAACTGCCCACGCAACACGCCCACGTAACATGCCCACGCAACATGCCCACCCAAACTGCCTACGCAACATGCCCACCCAAACTGCCTACCCAAACAGCCCACGCAACATGACCACCCAAACTGCCCACGCAACTTGCCCACCCAAACTGCCCACGCAACATGCCCACCCAAACTTCCCACGCAACATGCCCACCCAAACTGCCCACGCAACATGCGCACCCAAACTGCCCACGCAACATGCCCACCCAAACTGCCCACGCAACATGCCCACCTAAACTGCCCACGCAACATGCCCACCTAAACTGCCCACGCAACATGCCCACCCAAACTGCCCACGCAACATGCCCACCCAAACTGCCCACGCAACATGCCCACTCAAACTGCCCACGCAACATGCCCACGCAACATGCCCACCCAAACTGCCCACTCACACTCTCCTTGACTTTTCTGGCTTATGCTGTATGATTATGTAAATTAAAAAATTTTTATTCTTACGATACAATAATTGGCACCCCCCGCAATGGCCTTGAGGATATATTTATTTATTTATTTATTTATTTATTTATTTATAAATGAATAAATAAATAAATAATTAAATAAATAAATAAAAAATAAATAAATAAATATATAAATAAATTAATAATTAAATAAATAAATTAATAATTTAATAAATTAATAAATTAATAAATTAATAATTAAATAAATAAATTAATAATTTAATAAATTAATAAATTAATAAATTAATAAATTAATAAATTAATAAATTAATAAATTAATAAATTAATAAATTAATAAATTAATAAATTAATAAATTAATAAATTAATAAATTAATAAATTAATAAATTAATAAATTAATAAATTAATAAATTAATAAATTAATAAATTAATAAATTAATAAATTAATAAATTAATAAATTAATAAATTAATAAATTAATAAATTAATAAATTAATAAATTAATAAATTAATAAATTAATAAATTAATAAATTAATAAATTAATAAATTAATAAATTAATAAATTAATAAATTAATAAATTAATAAATTAATAAATTAATAAATTAATAAATTAATAAATTAATAAATTAATAAATTAATAAATTAATAAATTAATAAATTAATAAATTAATAAATTAATAAATTAATAAATTAATAAATTAATAAATTAATAAATTAATAAATTAATAAATTAATAAATTAATAAATTAATAAATTAATAAATTAATAAATTAATAAATTAATAAATTAATAAATTAATAAATTAATAAATTAATAAATTAATAAATTAATAAATTAATAAATTAATAAATTAATAAATTAATAAATTAATAAATTAATAAATTAATAAATTAATAAATTAATAAATTAATAAATTAATAAATTAATAAATTAATAAATTAGTAAATTAATAAATTAATAAATTAATAAATTAATAAATTAATAAATTAATAAATTAATAAATTAATAAATTAATAAATTAATAAATTAATAAATTAATAAATTAATAAATTAATAAATTAATAAATTAATAAATTAATAAATTAATAAATTAATAAATTAATAAATTAATAAATTAATAAATTAATAAATTAATAAATTAATAAATTAATAAATTAATAAATTAATAAATTAATAAATTAATAAATTAATAAATTAATAAATTAATAAATTAATAAATTAATAAATTAATAAATTAATAAATTAATAATTTAATAAATTAATAAATTAATAAATTAATAATTTAATAAATTAATAAATTAATAAATTAATAAATTAATAAATTAATAAATTAATAAATTAATAAATTAATAAATTAATAAATTAATAAATTAATAAATTAATAAATTAATAAATTAATAAATTAATAAATTAATAAATTAATAAATTAATAAATTAATAAATTAATAAATTAATAAATTAATAAATTAATAAATTAATAAATTAATAAATTAATAAATTAATAAATTAATAAATTAATAAATTAATAAATTAATAAATTAATAAATTAATAAATTAATAAATTAATAAATTAATAAATTAATAAATTAATAAATTAATAAATTAATAAATTAATAAATTAATAAATTAATAAATTAATAAATTAATAAATTAATAAATTAATAAATTAATAAATTAATAAATTAATAAATTAATAAATTAATAAATTAATAAATTAATAAATTAATAAATTAATAAATTAATAAATTAATAAATTAATAAATTAATAAATTAATAAATTAATAAATTAATAAATTAATAAATTAATAAATTAATAAATTAATAAATTAATAAATTAATAAATTAATAAATTAATAAATTAATAAATTAATAAATTAATAAATTAATAAATTAATAAATTAATAAATTAATAAATTAATAAATTAATAAATTATTAAATTAATAAATTAATAAATTAATAAATTAATAAATTAATAAATTAATAAATTAATAAATTAATAAATTAATAAATTAATAAATTAATAAATTAATAAATTAATAAATTAATAAATTAATAAATTAATAAATTAATAAATTAATAAATTAATAAATTAATAAATTAATAAATTAATAAATTAATAAATTAATAAATTAATAAATTAATAAATTAATAAATTAATAAATTAATAAATTAATAAATTAATAAATTAATAAATTAATAAATTAATAAATTAATAAATTAATAAATTAATAAATTAATAAATTAATAAATTAATAAATTAATAAATTAATAAATTAATAAATTAATAAATTAATAAATTAGTAAATTAATAAATGTATAAATAAATAAATCTCGGAAACTATAGAAGATCGGACCCATGTTGACTAAACTTTTTACTCATTTCGGTCAGTGCTATATGCCCTTAAATTTTTTTACATTATTTTTGAAATACCCTCTATATCAATAAAGTTTAGATTGTTATTAAGGGGGAAGAATGCAAAAATCATATGTATACAAGATGATTTTTCTAGCTCATGCTGTATGATTATGTAATTTAAAAGATTTTTTATTAGTACGATACAATAATTGGCAATCAAATAATTTTAATATAAATAATTTTAAACGTAATATAAGAAAATTAAATGCAGATTAAATTCTGTACTGTTTTAAGATAGAAATCGAACTATGTATAATCTGAACTATTTTTAAACGTAATATAAGAAAATTAATTGCACAAAAAGAACAGATTAAAACATACCATCTTAAATTATTGAATTGTCCTGTTCCAGACTTTAAGACATTATTTTCTTGTACGATTTAATTTTTATGCTTTCCTCTAAATACATATTGTTCATTATGTCTTTCTCAGCCTGACATTATTAAATCTATTTACAAAATAAAATATATGAATTAACAATAAACATGTTTTAAAATCATTACATATTATACCTATGTATACAGTCGATTTATTACGTTCTACGATGTCTTCCGATGTCAATTCTCCACTGTTCTCTATCTTGCCATAGATCTTCATTTAATCGTGTCTCTCTTATTCGTTCTTGGACTCCTGCTACCCAATTTCTTCTAGGTCTCCCTCCTTTCTTTCTGCCCTGTGTACACAATTTCTTTATGGTGCCCTCATTCGTTATTTTTAATCCCAATTATTTATATTCTGTAGTGTTTAATCTTTTTTCCTGTGTTTAGAACCAAATCTTGTTGGTTTCAATTTATATCCATATATTCTGTTATTTGCATGTTTACTTCTAGACTATCGTAATAGTCTGGTGCAATATGTATTTGATCATCTGCAAAGCATAATGTGTAAATTGTTTGATCTTCCAAAGATATACCCATATTTTTGCACTTTTACTTCCACGATTTCAATGCTTTTTTTACATATACCTGCCTCGTTTAATTCATACGTCCTTTTCTACAATTTTACATAATATTTTAAAAAAATTAGCATTGAAAGGTACAACCGATACGACATGCATGATTTGTCATTAACATATCAAATGTGACAGATGTCTGCCTTTCTGATCCTTTTCGACGTGTTTCCTTATACATATTCCAAAATTCTATTTACATAATAAAACATATAATATAATAAACATGGCGTAAAATCATTACATATATCTATCATGTTAAATTCATCAACTTTTCTTTAATGTTGCATATTATTGTTACATTTTTTTTGCATTTAAAAGGATGAAAACCAATAATTTGTCATCATTGACATGCCAAATGACATGACAGCGTTTATCATCTTAAATTTTCAAGGAAAACTGTGATCGTTACTGTGACCTTTATTGTTTTTGTCCCAATTTTCAATCTTTAATAATTTTTTACTCAAAAACTATGCATTCTACAGAAATATTACTTATTACGAGGGCACCCGAGACAATCATTTCCGTGCAAATTTCACAAAAATCGCTCACACCATTCAGGCTGTAGAGGTGTTCAAAGGATAGCGATCGTCGTGATGAATTCAAATATATATATATATATATATATATATATATATATATATATATATATATATATATATATATATAACTATAGATAGTGAATCTAATCTTTTAGTATTAGGACTAGCGAAAACTCGTGTTTTATTATATTCTTTACGTACATCCAGTCTGCGCATACTTTAAACCCAAAGTGCAAACGATAACGATTTTCTCAAAGGTTTAACTCCTCTCCTGCTCACTCAATCTGCCAACGCAAGTTGCTCATCCAAACTGCTCCAACCAAATTGCCCTTAAAGGAGGACCTCCCATTTTATGCCACACACGACATATTTCCGACAGCTTTTCGCAAAAAAAAAACAAAAGACGATCTAGTTGTCAAGTTTCTAACATATAGCAGCCCTTAAAAAAACTTTTCATTTGATACCAAACACAACATAATTTCGACAAGTCTATAAAAAAACGAAAAACGAACGAGTTGTCATATTTTTCACATTTTTGCATGACAGTTGTTGGGAAAATATTTTATTTGACACCAAACAGGACACATTTCTGACAACTTTATAAAAAAACAAAAGACAACCGTATTGTCTTTTTTGACATTTATGCATGACAGCTCTTGAGAAAACTTTTCATTTGATACCAAACACGACATTTCTGACTAGTTTGTGAGAAAAACAAAAAGCGGTCGGCTTGTTATATCTTTGACATTCCTGCATGACACCTAGACTTTATGAAAAGAACAAAAGACGATCGTGTTCCTGATATTTCTGCATGACAGCTTTTGAGAAACCTTTTTAATTGACATCACGCACGATATATTTCTGACAAGTTTTTGAAAAACAAAAGACGAACGAGTTGTCATAATTTCGATATTTCTGCATGACAGCTGTTAAATAAACATTTTAATTGATACCAAACAGGACATTTTTCTGATAACTTTTTTAAAAAAACAAAAAACAATCGAGCATATTTTTGACATTTCTGCATGACAACTGTTGAGAAAACATTTTATTTGATACTAAACACGACATATTGCTGACTTCTGACATTTCTGCATAACAACTTTAGAGAAAACATTTCATTTGTTACCAAACACGACATATTTCTGACAACTTTATGAAAAAAAACAAAAGACAATCGTATTGTCTTTTTCGTCAATTATGCATGACAGCTTTTGAGAAAAAATTTCATTTGATACCAAAAACGACATATTCCTCACATTATGAAAAAAAACAAAAGACGATCGGGTTGTATTTTTTGACATTTATGCATGACAGATCTTGAGAAAACGTTTCATTTGATACCAAACACGACATATTTCTGACAACTTTATGAAAAAAACAACAGTCGATCGTGTTATCATATTTTTGACATTTCTGCATCACATCTGTTGAGAAAACATTTCATTTGATACCAAACAAGACATGTTTCTGACAAGTATTTGAAAAAACAAAAGATGATCGAGTTGTCATAATTTTGTTATTTCTGCATGACAGCTCTTGAGAAAACATTTCATTTGATACCAAATACGGCATATTTCTGACAAATTTCAAGAACAACAAAATACGACTATATTGTCAAATTTTTCACATTTCTGCATGACAGCTGTTAAGAAAACGTTTCATTTGATACCAAACACGACATATTTCTGTCAACTTTATAAAAAACAAAAGACGATCGAGTTGTCATATTTTTGACAATTCTGCATGACAGCTTTTAAGAAGACATTTCATTTGATACCAAACACGACATATTTCTGACAATTATATGAAAAAAACAAAAGACGATCGAATTGTCGTATTTTTGACATTTCTGCATGACAGCTCTTGAGAAAATATTTCATTTGATACCAAACACGACATGTTTCTGACAAGTTTTAGCAACAAACAAAAGACGATCGAATTGTCATTTTTTTGACATTTCTGCATGACAGCTCTTGTGAAAATATTTCATTTGATACCAAACACATGTTTCTAACAAGTATTAGCAAGAAACAAAAGACGATCGAATTGTCATATTTTTGACATTTCTGCATGACAGTTCTTGAGAAAATATTCATTTGATACCAAACACGACATATTTCTGACAACTTCATGAACAACAAAAGACGATCATATTGTCAAATTTGTCTCATTTTTGCATGACAGCTCTTAAGAAAACATTTCATTTGATACCAAACACGACATATTACTGTCAACTTTATAAAAAACAAAAAACGATCGAAATGTCGTATTTTTGACAGTTCTGCATGACAGCTTTTGAGAAAAGATTCTATTTGATACCAAGCACGACATGTTTCTGACAAGTTTTAGCAAGAAACAAAAGACGATCGAGTTGTCCTATTTTTGAAGTTTCTGCATGACAGCTTTTAAAAAATATTTTATTTGATACCAAACGCGGCATATTTCTGACAACTTTAAGAAAAACAAAAGCCGATCATATTTTCAATTTTTTTACATTTCTGCATGACAGCTCTTAAGAAAACGTTTCATTTGATACCAAACACGGCATATTTCTGTCAACTTTATAAAAAAACAAAAGACGATCGAGTTGTCATATTTTTGACATTTCTGCATGACAGCTCTTTAGAAGACATTTCATTTAATACCAAACACGACATATTTCAGGCAACTTTATGAAAAAAACGGAATATGATGGTATTGTTATATTTTTCATATTTCTGCATGACAGCTCTTAGGAAAACATTTTATTTGATACCAAACAC
This sequence comes from Harpalus rubripes, assembly GCA_963082715.1. Lineage (NCBI taxonomy): Eukaryota > Metazoa > Arthropoda > Insecta > Coleoptera > Carabidae > Harpalus > Harpalus rubripes. The sequence continues at coordinate 28,924,577 of OY720458.1, read as the reverse complement.
ATGTTTCTGTCAACTTTAAAAAGAACAAAAGACGACCGAGTTGTCGTATTTTTGACATTTCTGCATGACAGGTCTTAAGAAAATATTTCATTTGATACCAAACACGACATGTTTCTGACAAGTTTTAGCAAGAAACAATAGACGATCGAATTGTCATATTTTTAACATTTCTGCATGACAGCTCTTGAGAAAATAGTTCATTTGATACCAAACACGACATGTTTCTGACAAGTTTTAGTAAGAAACAAAAGACGATCCAATTGTCATATTTTTGACATTTCTGCATGACAGCTCTTGAGAAAATATTTCATTTGATACCAAACACGACATATTTCTGACAACTTTATGAACAACAAAAGACGATCGAAATGTAGTATTTTTGACAGTTCTGCATGACAGCTTTTGAGAAAAGATTTCATTTGATACCAAACACGGCATATTTCTGACAACTTTATGAAAAACAAAAGCCGATCATATTGTCAAATTTTTCACATTTCTGCATGACAGCTCTTAACAAAACGTTTCATTTGATACCAAACACGACATATTTCTGTCAACTTTATAAAAAAAACAAAAGACGATCGAGTTGTCATATTTTTGACATTTCTGCATGACAGCTCCTGAGAAAATATTTCATTTGATACCAAACACGACATATTTCTGACAACTTTATGAACAACAAAAGACGATCATATTGTCAAATTTTTCACATTTCTGCATAACAGCTATTAAGAAAACATTTCATTTGATACCAAACACTACATTTTTCTGTCAACTTTATAAAAAAACAAAAGACGATCGAGTTGTCATATTTTTGACATTTCTGCATGACAGCTCTTAAGAAGGCATTTAATTTGATACCAAGCACGACATATTTCTGTCAACTTTATAAAAAAACAAAAGACGATCGAGTTGTTATATTCTTGACATGTCTGCATGATAGTTCTTGAGAAAAGATTTCATTTGATACTAAACACGACATATTTCTGACAACTTTTTGAGAAAAACAAAGAACGATCGTATTGTCATATTTTTCACATTTCTGCATGACAACTCTTAGGAAAACATATCATTTGATCCCAAACACGGTATATTTCAGACAACTTGATGAAAAATAAAAAAGACGATCGTGTTAACATAATTTTGACATATCTGCATAACAGGTTAGGAGGTACTGTGCTACTCTTACTTTATATCAATTTGTAATAAGCGGGTCGTATTATTAGAAAAGGTACTGTCAACTTTTTAGTTCGCGGGAGGTACTGTTGCTCCAGCCTCATTTTTAACTGACAAGAGGTACTGTGCTACTGCTACTTTACCTCAATATGTAATTAGCGGGAGGTCTAGTTAGTTAAAATATCTATTGTCACTTTCACATTTTGATTTACTTGGCGGGAGATACTATTGCTCTAGCTTCATTTTCAATTGACGGGAGGTACTGTGCTAGTGCTACTTTATCTCAAATTGTAATTAGCGGGAGGACTTGTTAGTAAAAGAAATCTGTCACTATTAAACTTTGATTAAGTTGGCGGAAGGTACTGTTTCTCTAGCCTCATTTTCAACTAACGGGAGGTACTGAGCTACTGTTACTTTATCTTATTTTGTAATCAGCGGGAGACCTTGTTAGTAAAGAAAATCGGTCACTATTACACTTTGATTTAGTTTGCGAAGGGCACTGTTCCTCTAGCCTTATTTTCAACTGACGGGAGGTACTGTGCTACTGTTACTTTATCTCAATTTGTAATTAGTGGGAGGCTTTGTTAGTAAAGGAAATCTGTCACTATTACTCTTTAATTTAGTTGGCGGAAGGCACTGTTGCTTTAGCCTCATTTTCAACTGACGGGAGGTAATGTGCTACTGTTACTTTTTTCAATTTGAAATTAGCGGGAGGTCTTGATAGTAAACGAAATTTGTCACTATTAAACTTTGATTTAATTGGCGGAAGGTACTGTTGCTCCAGCCTCATTTTCAACTGGCGGGAGGTACTGTGCTACTATTACTTTATCTCAATTTGTTATTAGAGGGAGGTCTTTTTAAAAATTCTACTCATTTTTACACTTTGTTTTGTTTGGCTTTAGCCTTATTTATTGAAGAGGTATTGTGCTACGTAACTTTATATCAATTTGTAATTAGCGGGACGTCTTTGTAAAGAAGGTACTGTCAACTTTTCAATTGGATTTGGATAACGGGAGGTACTGTTGCTCTAGCTTTATTTTTAATTAACAGGAGGTATTGTGCTACTGTTACTTTATATCAGTTTTTAATTAGCGGGACGTCTTAATAAAAAAGCTACTGTCATCTTTACAATTTGATTTAGTTCGCGAAAAGTACTGTTGCTCTAGCCTTATTTTCAATTGACATGAAGTACTGTGCTACTGTTAATTTATCTCAGTTTGTAAGTAGAGGGAGGTCTTGCTATTAAAAAATCTACTGTCACCTTTACACTTTGACTTAGTTGGCAGAAGATACTCTTGCTCTAGCTTCATTTTCAATTGACAGGAAGTACTGTGCTACTGTTACTTTACCTCAAATTGTAATTAGTGAGAAGTCTTGTTAGTTAAAAAATCTGTCACTTTTACACTTTGATTTTTTTAGTGGGAGGTACTGTTGTTTTACCTTCATTTTCAATTGATGGAAGGTACTGTGCTACTGTTACTTTATCTCAATTTGTAATTAGCGGGAGGTATTGTTAGTAATAGAAATCTGTTAAAATTACACTTTGATTTAGATAGCAGAAGGTACTGTTGTTATAGCCTTATTTTCAATTGACAAGAGGTACTGTGCTACTGTTATTTTGCCTCAATTTGTAATTAGCGGGAGGTCGTGTTAGTTAAATAATCTACTGTCACTTTTATACTTTGAATTATTTGGCGGGAGGTACTGGTGCTCTAACTTCATTTTCAGTTGACGGGAGGTACTGTGCTACTGTACTTTATCTTAATTGGTAATTAACTGGAGGACTTGTTAGTTAAAAAATCTACTGTCACTTTTACACTTTTGATTTATTTGGCGGGAGGTACTGTTACTCTAGCTTAATTTTCAATTGACGGGAGGTAGTGTGCTACTGTTACTTTATCTGAATTTGTCAGTAGAAGAAATCTGTCACTATTACATTTTGATTTAGTTGGCGGAAAGTACTGTTTCTCTAGCTTGATTTTCAATTAAAGGGAGGTATTTTGCTACTGTTGCTTTATCACAATTTGTAATTAGCGGGAGGTCTTGTTAGTAAAAGAAATGTGTCACTTTTACAATTCGATTTATTTGGCGGTAGGTACTGTTGCTCTAGCGTGATTTTCAATTGAAAGGAGGTATTGTGTTACTGTTGCTTTATCACAATTTGTAATTAGCGGGAGGCCTTGTTAGTAAAAGAAATCTGTCAGTATTACACTTTGATTTAGTTGGCGGAAGGTACTGTTGCTCTAGCCTTATTTTCAGCTGACGGGGCTAACTGTGCTACTGTCACTTTGCCTCAATTTGTAATTAGCGGGAGTTCTTGCTGGCTAAAATATCTACTGTCACTTTTCCTCTTTAAAAATAAAGTCTCTATTTTTTTTTTTGGCGGGAGGTATTGTTGCTCTAGCTTTTCAATTGACGGGAGGTACTGTGCTACTGTTACTTTATCACAATTTGTAATTAGCGGGAAATCTTGTTAGTTATAAAATCTATCACTTTTACAATTTGATTTATTTAGCGGGAGGTATTGTTGCTCTACTTTCATTTTCAATTGACGGGAGGTACTGTGCTACTGTTACTTTATCTCAATTTGTAATTAGCGGAAGGTCTTGTTAGTTAAAATATCTACTGTCACTTTTTCTCTTTAATTTATTTGGCGGGAGGTATTGTTGCTCTAGCTTATTTGAAAATGAACACCGTGTATAGTTGTCCATACAAATATTGTTGATAAATATTGTCGATTTGAAGTTGTCGTATTGTTCAGGGCACAGCCGGCTTACTACATTAAAAAAAAAGGTAAATTTTAGCGGTTTTTATTTTTTTAATCGAAAACTATGCATTCCACAGAAATTTTACCGATTAGAAGGGCACTAATGGAAAAAATTAATTACAATTTAAAAAAAATCATCAAAATCGGTTAAGCCGTTTACGCTGTAGAGGTGAACAAATGTCTATATATATATATATATATATATATATATATATATATATATATATATATATATATATATATATATATATATATATATATAAAAAGAGAGAGAGAGAGAGAGAGAGAGAGAGAGAGTGAATTATGCCTTTTAGTATAAGGTCTAGCTTCCCCTAGGGCTCCGCCAATAGTGTTTTCTAATAGTCTTGACGTACATCCAGTCTGTCTGTGCATACTTTAAACCCAAAGTGCAAACGGTAAAAATCTTCTCAAAGGTTTAACTCCTCTCCTGCTCACTCAATCTGCCCACGCAACTTGCTCGCCCAAACTGCCTCAACCAAATTGCCCTTAAAGGGAGTCCTCCCATTTGATACCACACACGACATATTTCTGACAGCTTTTTGCAAAAAAAATAAAAGACGATCGAGTTGTCAAATTTCTGCATAACAGCCCTTAAGAAAACTTTTCATTTGATACCATACACGACATGTCTGACAATTTTTTGCAAAAAATAAAGGACGATCGATTTGTCAAATTTTTGACTTTTTGCATAGCAGCTTGAGAGAAAACTCTCCATTCGTTACCAAACACAAGATCTGACAACATTTTTCGAAAAACAAAACACGATCGCATTGACAAAATTTACCATTTCTGCGTGGAAGCTGTTTAAAAAACAAATCATTTGGTAAGAAACACAATATATTTCTTACTACGTTTTGCAGAAAAACAAAAGACAATCAAGTAATCATATTTTTCATATTTCTGTCTATCAGGGCTTGAGAAACCATTTTATTTGATACCAACCACGACATATTTGTCACTAGTTTTTGCAAAATAACAAATGACCATCGAGTTGTCAAATTTTTGAAAGTTTTGCATATCAGCTCTTAAGAAAACATTTCTTTTGATACCAAACACGACATATTTCTGACAACTTCACGAAAAAAACAAAAGACCAACGTGTTGTCATATTTTGGATATTTCTGCATGACAGCTCTTGAGTAAGCATTTCATTTGATACCAAACACTACATATTTCTGACAACTTTATGAAAAAAACAAAAGACGATCGTGTTGTCATATTTTTGACATTTCTGTATGACAGCTCTTGAGAAAACATTTTATTTGATACCAAACACGACATACTTCTAACAAGGTTCTGCAATAAATAAAACATAAACGAGTTGTGAAATTTTTACATTTTTGCATGACAGCTGTTACGCAAACATTTTATATGATACCAAACATGAAATATTTTTGACAATTTTCTGCTAAAAAAAATACGATCGAGTTGTTCTATTTTTGACATTTTTGCATGACAGCTTTAGAAAAAACATTTTATTTGATACCAAACACAAGTTTCTAACTTTATGCAAAAACAAAAGACGATCGAGTTGTCATGATTTTGACATTTCTGCATGACAGCTGTTGAGAAAACATTTTATTTAATACCAAATTCGACATATTTTTGACATTATAAAAGAAACAAAAGACAATCAAAATGACATATTTTGACATTTCTTCATGACAGTTCTTGAGTAAACATTTCATTTGATACCAAACACGACATGTTTTTGACAACTTTACGAAAAAAACCAAAAGACGATCGTGTTGTCATATTTTTGACATTTCTGCATGACAGTTCTTGTGTAATCATTTCATTTGATACCAAACACGGCATATTTCTGACAACTTTATAAAACAAACGAAAGCCGATCGTGTTGTCATATTTTTACATTTCAGGTCTTGTTAGTAAAAAAATCTGCTGTCATTTTGCACTTTGATTTATTTGGGAGGAGGAACTGTTGTTCTAGCTTATATTTTTAATTGACGGGAGGTATTGTGCTACTGTAACTTTATATCAATTTGTAATTAGCTGTACGTCTTATTAAAAAAAGCTACTGTCAACTTTAAACTTTAATTTAGTTGGCGGGAGTTACTGTTGCTCTTACTTTATTTTTAATTGACAGGAGGTATTGTGCTACTGTTACTTTATATCAATTTGTAATTAGCGGGACGTCTTAATAAAAAAGCTACTGTAACCTTTGCAGTTTGATTTAGTTGGCGGAAGTTACTGTACCTCTGCCTTTACTTTCAATTGACAAGAGGTACTGTGCTACTTTATCTCAATTTGTAAAACTACTGTCACTTTTACACTTTGTTTTAGTTGGCGGGAGGTACTGTTGCTCTAGCTTAATTTTCAATTAACGGGAGTTATTGTGCCACTGCTACTTCTTATCAATTTGAAATTACCGGAACGTCTTTTTAAAAAAAGTTACTGTCAACTTTACACTTTGCCTTAATTGGCGGGAGGTACCGTTGCTCTATATTTATCGGGTCATTTTTTTCACATTTTGCGGAGTAGAAAATACACTTGTGTACGGACTTCACATTAGTCTATTTAGGAATATTTGTTTTTCATCTAGTTATGTATGACATGTTTGGCAACATTTCCAAGTGCATATAAACCGTCAAAATTTATAATTATGTTTTAGGCCTTTTTAACTGTGAGGATATAGTTGCCCATTCTCATAATTTATGATTATGAATTAAACTCCTTTCAAATTGTCCTCATTTCACAAATATTTCCATTTAAAGTTTCAAATTGACACGTCAAACATAGCGTTCTTCGTCTTAAATTTTTCATGGATAACTGTGATCGTAACGGTGACATATTGTTTTATTTCCAATTTTCAACGTTTAATAATTTTTTACTCGAAAACTATGCATCCTACAGAAATTTGATATATTACGAGGGCACTAGAAACAATCAAATCCTACAACTTGAAACAAATTTCATCAAAATCGGTCAAACCGTTTCGGCTATAGAGGTGAACAAAAGATTGGCGATCGTCATGATGAATATATGTTACCGCTGTCCAAATCGCTGAATTGCAGTTCCCAGGCGTCGAACCCGACACCTGAGTTTCCCGTTTCCAGCTTATAGACTATAGTGTAGTTACAAGTCAGTCAGAGTTTAGAATTCATACAATAAACATTAGAATAGAATAAATGTAATAATTCATTAAATAAATATTAATAATTTTATGTGTAACAAATGATAGTTTTTGGCATATGATAAACTCACAATAAAAACTCTTTTTAAAAACAATATTTCGGATCCTCGAAATATAACTGGCGCAGTCTAAAAGGATTTTTCGGGCGAATTCTCACATCGCGTGAAACTCGTGTTCGTATCAACGATCCACCGAAAAGAACCACAACCCCAGGGAGAAGAAGCGACTACGTTCAAGTGCAAGACCACCCAGTTCCTTCATCTGCGAGAGAATATCGACGACGAAAGAACAAGGCGCTGCTGAACACAGACCTGACCGGGAATCAACGCATTCAATGGGCAAATTGCTTTTGTTATTGTGAGTACACACATGTCACACAACTATCAGTACCATTCTGACTCAGATACAGGATCGGATACACATTCAAACCCATAAACTTCCTCTGACTTCGAGTCCACACTCGTAACTACTAAACCTTATAAAAGTAAACGTAAAATAACAAAAAACAAAGCAAAAATGCCACAAGAAGTAGCAGCAGGCTTAGCATTACAACCTGCACGTCTTGAAAAACATTATCTTGACATTATCCCAGATTTCTATGGTGATAGCAAATTATTAACCCGCTTTCTTGAAATTTGCGAAAAATTAGATAACAAATTTTATAATTTGGTAGACGAAGCAGATTTTCAAAATGAGTACCTTATGTCGAGCATTTTAGCTAAAATAAAAGGTGATGCCGCAATAAACATCGCCAGTAGTACAATAAGTAAATGGGCAGACGTTAAACAAGCATTGTTAAACGCCTACTCAGATAAACGAGATTTATACACGCTTAGTATCGAATTAACCGAATTGCGAGAAGGCAATGAAACGGCATTCGAATTTTACAATAAAATTCAGGACATATTAAACCTCCAAATTTCTTATATCAGTAATCACAGTTTAGCACTTGCTAAACCTTATCTAACAGAATATTGTCAAAATTATGCTTTGAGAATTCTCCTCCGAGAACTAAAAGATCCTCTAGGAACTCTCATGAGAACAAAGAATCCCAAAGATATGAACACCACGTTAAACATGCTGACAAACGATTTTCAGTTAGAAACGCACAGTCGTCCACAATATCACAAAAATATCACCCATACTCAACACAAACAGAAACAAATAATTCACAATCCACAAAATAGACAACCACAATATCCACAACTGATGTACAGACCAAATCCACCTACCAACCCAATTTTTAAACCTACCACCAATCAATATTCTAATCAATTTCCGAATCATCAAATAAGGAAACCTTACACACCAAATCAATTTCCCTCAAATCAAGGAAATAAAACATTTAATAACCAATCCCAAAATGTTTTCAAACCAAATCCCAATTATAAAGCCCCCAAGCCTACGCCTATGAGTGTCAGTACTAGACAGTCAACGACACCCAGGCCAGGAACGAGCCAGTACCGTCCGCAACAATTTTATAACACGCAAAACAGACCGAATTTTATAGCGGAAGAATTATTTAATACTGAAATTGACGAATACACTGAAATTGACAATATTGGAGAACAAAATCCCGATTATTATGTAACTGACCCTAACCCTGAATATTATGTAACTGAACCAAATTCTGACGATACGAACGAGTTTTTTCCGATAACAGCCTCGGAACAAACGTCGAAAAATTGATTGTAATACACAACCATAGTGAATTACCATTTGTCATCTTCCCAGAATTAAATTTGAAAGCTCTAATAGACACAGGAAGCACACGTTCCTTTATAAACCCACATATTGCACAAAAATATTTTAAAGAAAAAATCAAAAATGATCCTTACAAAATTACAACCGCGCACGGAACATCATTAGAGAATTTTAGCATCATAATACCTGCCTCCAAATTATTTAATTACACTTTATTAAAATACCATCTATTTAAATTTCATAAAAATTTCGACATCTTATTAGGACTAGACAACTTGAAAATTTTAAATGCAACCATTGCTAACTCTTGACAAAGTAATCACCCCTACTCAAGAAATAAAGATCCACTACCACAGAATACTTCCAAAATTCAATCATATTAAAATACCTCCAAAATCTGAAAAATTTACCAAAATAATTGTAAATAATATAGAAAACGGCGAAGCATTTATACCGGAAACCAAAATAAATAATTTAATCATTCTAGAAGGTCTAGCAAAAATCAAAAATAATCAAATTATATACCCGATTATAAACCTAGGCGAAAACGATGAAACTATAAATTGTGTAGATTGCGTACAAGTCGAGGAAATAAATAACTTTGAAATTAATAATATAAGTTTTATTCAAAATGAAACAAAATTTAAATTAGACATGAATAACATTAGAACTGACCACATGAATAGCGAAGAGAAACGTGAGATAAGAAAATTGCTGAGCGAGTACTAAGATATCTTTCATGTGGACGATAAGCCACTAACCTTTACAAACGAAATAAAACATTTCATTCGTACAAAAGACGAAATTCCCGTATATGCGAAAACATATAGATACCCCGAGGTACACAGGAAAGAAGTGGAATCCCAAATTCAGAAAATGTTAAATCAGAACAATATCCGTCCCTCTCATTCCCTTTGGTCATCCCCGTCTGGATTGTACCAAAAAAATTAGATGCATCCGGAAAAATGAAATGGAGACTCGTAATTGACTATCGGAAATTAAACGAGAAGACAATCGATGATAAATATCCAATACCTAACATCAACACATTATTAGATAAACTTGGTAGATGCCAATATTTTTCAACTTTGGATTTAGCGTCAGGATTTCACCAGATTGAAATGAGTGAATCCGACGTACAAAAAACTGCCTTCAGCACAGAAAATGGTCATTTTGAATATTTAAGAATGCCCTTTGGATTAAAGAACGCACCAGCCACTTTTCAAAGAGTGATGGACAACGTTCTTCGAGATTTAACCAACTAAATTTGTCTCGTATATCTTGACGATGTAATAATTTTTAGTACATCTCTCCAAGAGCACATTTAAAATTTAAAATCAGTTTTTAACCGTTTACGAAAAGCTAATCTCAAAATTCAACTGGACAAGTGCGAGTTTTTACGCACAGAAGTCTCATATTTAGGCCATGTAGTAACTCCAGATGGTGTCAAACCCAATCCGGACAAGATCCATGCTATCAAAAATTACCCTATCCCAAAAACAGCCACAGAAATAAAATCATTTCTAGGACTGTTAGGCTATTACAGGAAATTTATTAAAGACTTTGCAGATCTTACTAAACCCTTCACGAAATGTTTGAAAAAAGATGTCACTATTAAATACAATGACCCCGAATACATTAATTGCTTTAATACCTGCAAAAATGTGCTAATAAACGAACCCAACCTTCAATACCCGGACTATAAGAAACCCTTTAACTTGACAACAGACGCAAGCCAATATGCCATCGGTGCTATATTATCACAAGGACCCATAGGATCCGACCTACCTATCACATACGCGAGTCGAATACTAAATAGCTCAGAAATAAACTATAGCACAATCGAAAAAGAACTAATTTCTGTCGTATGGGCTACCCAAAAATTTAGACATTACCTGAATGGTAGAAAATTTAAAATCATAACCGACCACAAACCTTTAATATACTTACATTCACTGAAAGAACCCCATTCAAAATTAATGAGATGGCGACTCAAGCTAGAAGAGTACGATTATGAAGTTATTCATAAAAAAGGCTCACTGAACAAAAATGCAGACGCATTATCACGCATTGAATTAAACATAAACACTTTAGACCCAGAATCACAAAGTCTTTTCGATCGAACTTTAATGATACTTATTCCAACCCCGACAATGACAAACAATCCTTAATTGTAGAACCTGACGAAGACGAACAGCATGATCCCGAAACTGATCAAACCATTCACTCGAACCCCGAACACCCTATTGTAGGTATAACAATCACTGAATCACCTGTAAATTTTGGTAAAAATCTAATTTTTATATCACAAGTTAAACACTAAACCAAAAACACAAAAATTTCATTGTGATAATATGAGAATTCATCTCCAAATTTCTGAAACAGATTTCGAACAAGACACAGTAAACTTTATAAAAGAATATATTACACCAAAGGTCAAATATTACCTATACTTTGAAACACCCATTTATGAGAAATTTAGTAACGTACTACAAAAATATTTTAAACATTCAGAAATAAAATTTGTCAAAAGCAACATAAAACTAATAGACGTAGAGGAAATAGATGAAATCTTACAAGTAATAAAAAACTTCCACGAAGGTAAGACAAACCATCGCGGAATAAATGAAGTTCACGCTCAAATTAAAAAACGATATTATTTGCCGAACCAGCTAAAGATCATCACAAACTTTATAAACCAATGCGAAATTTGCTTAGCTGCTAAATATGAAAGAAACCCTATCAAACCAAAACTAAATATTACTCCTACTCCCAATAAACCATTGGACATCATCCACATTGACACACTTTCTCTAGAAAACACCAAATTCCTAACTATAATTGACGCTTTTTCTATATATGCTCAAGCATATAAAGTTACATCCACAAATGCTATAGAAATTGCTAATAAATTGACAAGATTTTCTTACACCACGGTATATCCAAATTAATCGTAGCAGATAATATGCTCGAATTCAAAAACAATGTCATAAAAGAATTATTAAGCCTGCATAAAATCGAAATTCATTTCATTTGCTCACAAACCCAAATTCCAACGGGTTAGTCGAACGCTTTCATTCAACTTTGATAGAGCACATTCGTTTATTCAATTTACAAGAAAATTTCAAAAATGAACTAATAAAAGATAAAGTAAATTATGCAATCCTGGCTTATAACAATACGAATCATAGCACGACAAATTTAAAACCAGTCGAAATTATTAACGGACATTTAGATACAAACTCCCCACTCGATATAGAACTTGAGAAACAAATAATGCAAGATTACATTCAGAAACAAGGAAAAAACAAAATTAGTTTATAAAAATATTAATAACAAATTACAGACGGATAAAACCAAAGCTATTACCAAATTAAACGAAAATCGCGAAGAACTCCCCGACATACCCGAAATAGTCTACTTTCATAATAAACAAAAAGTAAATAAAACAAAAAACCCTAAATTCAAAAAGGGAAAAATTAAAATGGTTAACAAAAACCTAAAAACTGCAGAAATTGACACGGAAAATAATGATAAAAAACAATCCAAAATTCACCTTTCACACTTAAAGAGACCTAGAAAATTAATTAATAAATATCCGGCTATTCCAGGTCCCTCTTCTTTACGCATACACTTGGAATAAATATCCAAGATATTACCCTAAACCCAGGACTACTGACAGTTAACCTTGAACATGCAAAGTTACAAAAAACGAAACACACATTCGTACAATTATACGATTTAAACCCATTATGGACACAATACGAAAGTTTAAATATGCAGTACACAAATCTCAAATGCACTATCAGCGCAGATAACACTATCGCTACAAACTTTGACAACAACAATAAAATCATAGAGTACCTGAAAAATAATATTAATGAGAAAATTAGCCATTTATCTACGCACCCTAGAACAAAGCAAGGAATATTAAGCGGTTTAGGATCTGTTATAAAATCAATAACAGGCAACTTAGATGCAGAAGATGATAACTGATATACAAAAATTTAAACAAATTTAAATGAAAATCAAAATAAATTAAATAACCAAATTAAGCACCAGTACTCTGTTAGTCACCAAATTATGGAATATTTCAATAAAACTGTCGAAACAATTAAACGAAACGAAAATATTTTAAAATCAAAAATTGAACAGCTCATGCACATTGTCATCGGAGGAATCAAAGATCATGATAAATTATTTATTAAAGATATTTACAATCAGCTAAACATTTTATATACCATGACATTTAACACTCTTCAAGATATAGAAAACTCTTTAACGTTTTGCAAACTCCACACAATGCATCCTAGCATTATCAAATCACATGACCTTTACCAAGAATTAAATAAAATTTCAAAATTCTATAACAATGAGCTACCATTTGAAATCAATTCTGAAAACATGTCAGAAATTGAAAAATTAATCTCAATTAACTGTAAATTGCAGGAAAACAAAATTATATACTTCACTGATATCCCTATAAATTATGAAACCTCATTCGAGCTTATTCACCTTATTCCAACACCCACCAAACAAAATAACGAATTTGTAACCATAATCCCTAACCATGAGTACATTCTGAAGTCTAAAAATGGTGACTTACGATCTTTGTATGATCTGTGTGTCCGCAATAAGGGAAACACTTACCAATGTCCCAACAAAATTAAAGAAATCAGCGAAAATTCCTGCGAAAAGAACTTCATATTACAAAACAAAGTAGAAAATTGCCATTTTGTCAAATTAAACATAAGAAGAAACCATATCGAATACATTGAAGAAATCAATCAATATCTAGCGATATTTCCAAATCCTGAAAACGTACAAGCCAAATGCAACCAAGGCGACAGTATAAGCAACGTAACTGCAACTCCAAAATCATGATTTAAATTTTAAACACGGCACATTTGGCAAACCACTAATAATCGAAAACTTCGAAATAAACTATAATAATACAAAAATTCCCAAGATGGCGATCGAACTAAATTCTATCTCCGAACTTAAACCATTAAACAAGTTCGAAGATACAGAGTACAACGAAGACCAAATCGATACCAATAACATCAACTACCCAGTGTGGGCACTGTACATAATAATCATCACCGGTGCCATCATCACTGCTGCAGCCTACCTCCAAAAAACGATCATCACAAGAAGAAAACAACTCAAGGCCGAAGATATTGAACTTCAACCGCCAACTTCACCCCCTAGATCGGCGCTGAAGTTACCCGATGAAGTCCAATTTTAGCGAGGGAGAAGTTACCGCTGTCCAAATCGCTGAATTGCAGTTCCCAGGCGTCGAACCCGACACCTGAGTTTCCCGTTTCCAGCTTATAGACTTTAGTGTAGTTACAAGTCAGTTAGAGTTTAGAATTCATACAATAAACATTAGAATAGAATAAATGTAATAATTCATTAAATAAATATTAATAATTTTATGTGTAACAAATGATAGTTTTTGGCATATAATAAACTCACAATAAAAACTATTTTAAAAACAATATTTCAGATCTTCGAAATATAACATATATATATATATATATATATATATATATATATATATATATATATATATATATATATATATAAATATATATATATATATATATATATATATATATATATATATGGAGAGAGAGAGAGAGAGACAGAGAGAGAGAGAGAAAGTAATTATGCCTTTTAGTATAAGGACTAGCGAAAACTCGGCTACGCCGAGCTTCCCCTAGGGCTCCGCCGATAGTGTTTTAGAATAGCCTATACGTAGATCTAACCCTTCTAGGCACACTTTAAACCTAAAGTGCTAACGCTAACTGTTTTTCAAATTGTTTGAATTCTGTCCTGACCACCAAAGCTGCACACGCAACATAACCACCCAAACTTTCCACGCAACATGCCCACTCAAACTGCTCACGCAACATGCCCACTCAAACTGCCCACGCAACCTGCCCACCCAAACTGCCCACGCAACATGCCCACCTAAACTGTTCACGCAACATGTTTACTCAAACTGCCAACGCAACATGCCCATCCAAACCGCCCACTTAATCTGCCCACGTAACCGGCCCACCCAACTTGCCCACGTAACATGCCCACCCAAACTGCCCACGCAACATGCCCACCCAAAATATCACTGCAACATGCCCACTTAAACTGCCCACCCAACTTGCCCACGCAACATACCCAGCCAAACTGCCACGTAACATGCCCACCTAAACTACTTAAGGCGGGGTTTCAATATTGCAGGTTGCATAAGCAAAAAAGTCTATTTTCTTTTAAGTGCTTTTATAGTTTTTAATTGAAAAATGCATACCAAAACAAAAAAAATGTATATATGAACTTATTCTTTACTTCCTAATTAATATTAGTTGAAAATATATTTAATATTTATTAATAAAATCACTCGTAAGTCATGTAAATAATAAAATTATTAAACCAAAATACAATTAGGAAGTAGTTTTCTTCATATTGTTACCAGATATACATAAATGTTAATAAAAAATTACGTGGATTTTGTACTGCACTTAAAAGAAAATGTTGCCCAAATACGAACATTTCAATAGCAGCGCGCTCGAAAATAGTTCACGCTATTTCTCATAGATGTCAGAACTATAGGCGGCGTCACTGTCGGTAATGCAGTTCAAATCATTCAAGTATTTGTAAGATTAAAATAGACCATTTCAGAAATTTGAGCGACCACTAGATTTACTTTTTGAACTAAAAAGTTAGTGCCGTTAAATGGCGGAATTTCAAATTTATGGGTGACCCGGGCATATAGTTTTAAATTTTAGAACTGCATAGGAGTTATTAATATGAATTTGAATATAAGGTATGGTTTAAATTTTTATTTTACAAATAAAAACTTATTTTAGTATGTGAAAAATTGAAGTATATTCATTAATCATTTATAAAATATTGTATTACCATACTTAACCCCACTTTTTATTTTCCAAGCCAGACAAAACATTTCAAATGTCAATATTTTGGGGACCAGAAGTTTAATACCCATCATAATTACTTGAAAAACGAAACCAACAAAACAAAAAAGACAGTGAAATAAACAGAACTGTCATGTAAACAAGGATGGATATACGGCAAACGGCACTAAGTTTTTGTCGCAGTCTAACACTTGGCGCATGCGCTTTGAATTTCTGAAATGGTCTATTTATACCTGATTATGACGTTTTTGCCCGTCATAAATTTTACTCCTATTATAATCTACGACCCTTCGAAGTACAATGCAAATCTGTATAAATTTTTATTAAACAGGCATTTGAAATACATTTATAATTTCTATATTTTAAAACGGAATCACAAATTAATTAAAAAAACAAAAAAAATATTATCATGACACTTTTCAGTATAAAATATACATATGAAAAATCATAGAACACTTTAATAAATTCTTATAGAAATTAAAAGAAATCTGATGTGGCCAGCACATGACCTCCCGCCAGTTTCATGTTTAAAGTAGCAATGAGTTCTAAGTAAAGTATCACTTTCGGTTGATCATTTGTAAACAAAATCTAATTTGTTGTTCCAATAAAAGAAAAGTCTGTAATGCGAAATTTTGGTTTATAATTTATTACGTTTTTCCTGCAAAATCTGTTAATAGCTGTGGGGACGAGTCAATTTTTGTGCCATTTTGTGACAGAGAAACAACACCAAAAATATATGTTACACACA
The DNA here is from genome assembly GCA_963082715.1 of Harpalus rubripes. Classification (NCBI taxonomy): domain Eukaryota; kingdom Metazoa; phylum Arthropoda; class Insecta; order Coleoptera; family Carabidae; genus Harpalus; species Harpalus rubripes. Next base: position 28,908,072 of record OY720458.1, on the reverse strand, counting down.
AATCAAACTGAACAATTCAATTGTCACAGAACGAGTAAGCAATAATTTTATGTCGATTAAAATATAGTTCTTTTGAGTAATTATGTACCCGATATAGGGGATTTCATTAGAACCAATAGAGGGGTAGCTTATAAATTACAGTCCAATTACATGTAACAATAGGGAACAAATTAAGCCAATTATATCACAAATTCATTTTGAAGATGACCAATGAAAATTTGATAGAGATTTGTACCTATCTACGAGAGAAGAGTATATTTCGAACAAAGATTGTTTATCTTTTTCCTAAGACATTGTGTAATAATTTAATTATTTACTTTTATTTTCAACGTATTGACATACAAATACCCAAGCAACACAACATCGACGTGTCGATGGATGACGTTTAGGCGACGTGTTTTTAACGTAAAATTTTCCACGTTTCTGGTCGATGCGACGTCGTTACTTGACGTCATTATTTTGATGTTGAAGAAACTGTTCGACACACGTTTAATATTGACTTGTCAATGTTCACGTTATATAAACGTTCAGCTACCGTCTTAGTCATTTGTAAATTATATGTATAGCTGTTTTAATCAAAAAAATATAAAGAAAATAAATAAATATATCATCACGGCAAATTACCTATTGTTGGGTGTGCCAAAAAATATTATTTTAGTATATTTGATAATTACCTTTATGTTTCTTGAACCTGTAAGCAATGATAAAAGTTTAAAAAAAAACTTCTGTATAAAATATAAGTAGATACAATGTATGTCTTCATTTACAAATTTGTTGCTTCATCATTTTTTGTTAATAATGAGAATCCGAAATTCATCATAGTCGAAATTAGGTATTGGTTATTTTATTTATCTACATATTTACGAATTTTTGAAAAGTCTGTATATACGGTACACGGTATAACATAGTGTAAGTAAAGAAAACAAAGAAAATCATGATTTGAAAATGAAGCAATAAACAATGTCAATGTCATATCCATATTTGTATATACCGAATCCATAAGATGTAATTGTACATTCCGTGAAATGAACATTAATTTCATGCACAAAAATCCCATCCATTTCATGTAACTATTTACTTACTAACGCACAGAACTCATGAACAATAACCCCTCGAGTTTTCCTAAAGTGAGTTATGTGCGTTAGGTGACGTTATTGTTGGTATTTTTTTGTCCAGGTGGCAGACAACTTTCAAATTACACTATGAGAAGTCGCTTCATGAAATGGATATTCATTCCATGAAATGGACGTCCTTTTAATAAAATGTACAATTACATCTTATAGATTAGACATCTACATGTTTGCTAATATTACAATCACCAAAGTTACTTTTCGAAAGAATACTAATGTTTCATAGAATATCGCAAAAGTGCACAATTCTGTTCTCTTCTAATTATATGGAGTACCTGTTTAAGTATTTACTATTTGTTTTGTTGTTCGGTAACAATAATTCGGATTCACACATAGGAATACCATAAACCGATTATCATGGGTACAATACTAAGGTTATTATCGGTTAATAAGATGTGGTTAGTCAAATAAATTATTTATACTGACTTCAGTCGGATTAGGTAATTACCGTCAAATACCGTACAAATCCAGTAAATCTAATCCTACTTGACCCAACAACACTCAAAATATATTTTGTAAATACCCAAGTTCAATCACTATTACCTAGTATTTTTGTATAGCGGTAAAATATACCTATTCCTAATCGCATCATTACTTACCTGTTAAAATATTTAGTTTTATATTTCTTTGTAATCGAAAAATTACACCTTTTTATTATATGACAGATACCTAATATCTACCAAAATACCATATTTATACAATTTATTGAATTGGAAGTCAAATTATCTTCAGTATAAGAAAATAAAAAATATATGTTCTCATTTAAAATATGAAATTTGCATTTCGCGTTTTGAGAATTCGTGGTGGAAATACTGAAAATTCTGAAATAATAGCATAAAAATTGGTACAATAGAATAGGATTATATATATATATATATATATATATATATATATATATATATATATATATATATATATATATATATATATATATGCGCGTGCAATTTTTATAAAAACCACTAGAAAATGGTTTAGGTAGACAGAGAAATAGCTAGACTGCTCACGCAACATGCCCACCCAAACTGCTTACGTAAATTGCCTCCCTCCCTAACCTGCTCACCCAAAAGGTCCACGCAACATACCCGCCCAACTTGCTCACGCAACCTGCCCACAAGACATGCCCACCCAAATTGCAAGTGCGTGTGTGACGATTCATTCGTTTGGTTCGATTTACATATTTGCAACAGAAATCGTGAGATTGAATCATTTATAATCTCACATTTTTAGCCGAGACTAATCAAGAGTACATGCATTTTGGGGGCCCATAACTCCTGAACTGTTTGAAATATCTTCAAACAAACACAAAAACGGTAATGTATGGAGTTAAAATATGAATGAGCTCATATATAATTGTTGTAATCAACATATATTTTTGTATAAATGCTGTGTTGATTATAATTTTATAATGCATTGTTGTAATCAAGACATTTTACATGATACATATTTAAAGTACATTGTTTTTGAACCACAACATTTAAAAGGAAACATTTTAATTGTTATTAACCTCATGAATTATTTAAATATTGTATTGCTATTCACTAAGTTATTCAGTGATCACTTACCTTTGTTATATAATCTTTGCAAGTAAGTCAAATAGTCTAATACATTGTCCCGCGTTTTTCGTGTACAGACTTAAGTTACCTGGCAGCTGGCTGATTTAAAATAGTATATTGAACTCACTCATGGTTAAATTTACAGATGTTTAACTTAAAAACTAAATTCTACATACATTGTTTACTATATTTTACTAACTTTCATTATTTACAACAGAGAATATAATAATAATAGAAAAAGTCATAAAATTTATGTTTTATGGTAAATTACCTAGGACACGGTTAAAATATCTCATTTCCGACTTCAAAAATGTATTCCAGTATTTATCTCCTACACTAATTTTTAATAAGAACAATAATGCGGTGCACAAAATATTTAGACATTACTTTCACCGCAAATTTGAATTTTTTTGTCGACCACCGGCCTTTCATCTTCGGTCATTTTTTTACATTATGCGGGATGGGAAATTTGCTAAATTATTGTTTAATATCTCTAAAATGTGTAGATATCTAATAATTATACGTAATTATTTAAAATTTACAATTTTTTATAGACAGTATAAAAATTAATTGACTAATGTCACATTGATGCAATTAGAAATATTTGTTTTTTACTTAGTTACTTCTGGCAAATTTGGCAACAATTTCTCCTCTAGTTTTATTTAAAATTTACTACTTTTTTATTGGCAGTATGAAAATTAATAAACACATTGATGTAGTTAGGAATATTTGGTTTTTAATTAGTTACTTATAGTATCTTTGGCAACACTTGTCAATGGACTTCACATTAATCTAGTTAGAAATATTTGTTTTTTATTTAGTTATTTATAACATATTTGGCAACACTTTGCAAATTCATATGAACAGTCAAAATTTATAGTTTTTAATTATAATGTTATAGGCCTTTTTACTTGTGAGAAATAATTTCCTATGCTTATCATTTATAATTAGGAATATTTGTTTTTTAATTAGTTATATTTAAAATTTACTGTATTTTTACGGGCAGTACGGAATTAATGGGCAAACTTCACATTAATGCAGTAAGGAATACTTGTTTTTTACTTAGTTACTTATGGAAAATTTGACAACAATTTCTCCTGTAGTTTTATTTAAAATTTACAATTTTTTATTGACAGTATAAAAATTAATAGACTAATGTCACTTTGATGCAATCAGGTCCTGAGTTACGAATGCTGTACCCACTTTGTTATTTATTTTTGAGGAGTCTGTATATCATTTAAAACAATCCAAAAAAACCATAACGACAACCAATTTGTCGTTATGGTTTTTTTGGATTGTTTTAAAGTGATTTTTCATTATTAAATGATTTGTTTCTTCTTTCTTGTCTTAACTGAGATCTAAATTTATGTTGGGTATTTAAATAGACCATGGGAGGTATTTTGGAAAGATTACTTCTGTGAATATTAGGTATGCTGTGGTTAATAGAGCTGAGCATTTGAAGGATATGGTTTTGGTAAACTGAATGGTTTTGTATAGATGTTGTTGGGGACAGTGGATGATATGGTTGAAACATGGTTGATTTGGTTGGCTTGCTATTTTGGTAATATATATATATATATATATATATATATATATATATATATATATATATATATATATATATATATATCCAATTTCGAATGTCGCTCGCTACGTTCACTGTTTTTTGTTTGTTTATTAATTGAAATCCGATAGATTTCAATCTACAGTAGATTTCAGGCGATGCCCGAGTGATACAAGGCGCCTGGTCAATAATGATCTTGTCAACCGTGGTTTATATACTATTTTTTTCACTACTAGCTCCTAAATTCTATTTAACGAGTTTTATATTAATAATAACATAAGAATTTTGACATTAATATTTATTAATATCTATAAAAACTAAGTAGGCAGAAATAAAATTCTTTTGTTTTTAATATTGTTTTTAATATCTGACATTTCATTTTGGTAACAATAAGTAAACATGTTTGAAGAAAGTAATACGGAAAATTGTACTCCTCCGGAAATTAAAGAAGCGGCACAAAATGCGCAGTTTGATACATTGCTGCCAGAAAAATCTAAACCGATATATATGAAAGTATATACAATTTTTAAAGAATGGTGTCAAAAAAAAAAGGTGACTAAAATCTCGGAAAATGTACTCCTAGTATATTTCCAGGAGCAACCACACAATAAAAAGGCTTCATTTCATTAAAAGAAAATATAGACATTTCAAAATATTTTAAGTTACTTGCATTTTTAAAGCGCCATTATGCTACATATAAGACAAAAAAGTCATCTGTATTTTCTAAAGAAGAAATTAATAAATTTCTCATAGAAACGCCAGATGAAGTCTTCCTATCAACGAAGGTATCCTGTTGTGGTAATAAAATTCCAAAAACTTACTAATTCATACTTTCTTAGGCTATTTTTGTGATTGGAGTAGCTGGCGCTTGTAGAACCGTTGAGCTTTGCAATATGCACATGAGAGATGTCGACGTTCGGGATGACATCATCGTCATAAATATAACGAAAAGCAAAAATGGATCCTCGAGAAAATTTGTCTTGGTAGAAACTTTCTGGGTTGAAATAGTTAAAAAATATCTAAGTAAGATACCCACTCCTGACATGGCAAAGGTGTTCATTACTTTCCGACACGGCAAACCTACGAGACAAAATATAGGACACAATACAATCAGCAAGGTGCCAAAAATAGTTGCAACATTCTTGAAATTAGAAAATTCTGAAATTTACACGGGACATTCATTGAGACGTACTTCCGCTACCATTTTGGCTGAAAATGGTGGTGACATATTATCTCTAAAACGTCATGGCGGGTGGAGGTCTGCCACGGTAGCGGAAGGCTACATTGAAGAGTCCCTCGCTGATAAAATGAGAATTGCTGGAATGGTACAAGGGGCATCACTCTCTTCAGTCCCATCAGAACCGATTGTTCCTATAGCCAGTGAATGTGAGACTACGAGCCCTTCAACAACTTACTGTCCAAGCCCCATACCTCAATCAATAATGCCAGAAATTCAAAATGCGACAATAAATATAGGAAACACTCAAACCTCATTGAATACGGGTTCTGCAGCAATAAATTTGACTTGTCACAATTGCACTATCAATTTCAACTATAAATAGCAAATAAATGTTACCTGTTTTGTGTTTTTACATAGAAATGTAATTATAACTCTAAAAAAATGTACAATGTAAGATAATTGAAATAATGTTACAATAAACACTTACCTTTTCATAGATTTAACAATAAATAAATACCTAAATTAACATTTCGCATTGTAAATATAATGTGAACGCACGAAAAATTTGATAAGAAATAAGATCGTAGAATATTAAGATTTTTAATCTGAAATTTAACTATTGCGAACTTGAAATTAGGCGGTAAATTTAAATATAATGTTTTCTTTGCGTTTAATAAGTTAAATAAATTCAGAAGCTCGAATTTCTTTAAAAAGTGACAGTTCGCATAATTAACCATGGTCAATAATAATTCATTATTATCAGCGAGGGACTCTTCAATGTAGCCTTCCGCTACCGTGGCAGACCTCCACCCGCCATGACGTTTTAGAGATAATATGTCACCACCATTTTCAGCCAAAATGGTAGCGGAAGTACGTCTCAATGAATGCCCCGTGTAAGTTTCAGAATTTTCTAATTTCAAGAATGTTGCAACTATTTTTGGCACCTTGCTGATTGTATTGTGTCCTATATTTTGTCTCGTAGGTTTGCCGTGTCGGAAAGTAATGAACACCTTTGCCATGTCAGGAGTGGGTCTCTTACTTAGATATTTTTTAACTATTTCAACCCAGAAAGTTTCTACCAAGACAAATTTTCTCGAGGATCCATTTTTGCTTTTCGTTATATTTATGACGATGATGTCATCCCGAACGTTGACATCTCTCATGTGCATATTGCAAAGCTCAACGGTTCTACAAGCGCCAGCTACTCCAATCACAAAAATAGCCTAAGAAAGTATGAATTAGTAAGTTTTTGGAATTTTATTACCACAACAGGATACCTTCGTTGATAGGAAGACTTCATCTGGCGCTTCTATGAGAAATTTATTAATTTCTTCTTTAGAAAATACAGATGACTTTTTCGTCTTATATGTAGCATTTTGGCGCTTTAAAAATGCAAGTAACTTAAAATATTTTGAAATGTCTATATTTTCTTTTAATGAAATAGTCGATTTCAGCATGGAAAATATGGCCCATAAACTTGAAGCCTTTTTATTGTGTGCTTGCTCCTGGAAATATACTAGGAGTACATTTTCCGAGATTTTAGTCACCTTTTTTGTTAGACACCATTCTTTAAAAATTGTATACACTTTCATATATATCGGTTTAGATTTTTCTGGCAGCAATGTATCAAACTGCGCATTTTGTGCCGCTTTTTTAATTTCTGGAGGAGTACAATTTTCCGTATTACTTTCTTCAAACATGTTTATTATTGTTACCAAAATGAAATGTCAGATATTAAAAACAATATTAAAAACAAAAGAATTTTATATTAGTAAATATTAATGTCAAAATTCTTATGTTATTATTAATATAAAATTCGTTAAATATAATTTAGGAGCTAGTAGTGAAAAAAATAGTATATAAACCACGGTTGACAAGATCATTATTGACCAGGCGCCTTGTATCACTCGGGCTTCGCCCTCGTGTTACAATCTTGGGGCTGGGTCAATAATGATTATCTTCTCAACCTTGGCGTATAATATACTATTAAATATATTAACACTTTATGAAATAAACATATTAATAGCATTATTCTTTTAAATACTTGGTTTGGCTGACTGATAACATATCGCAACTATCTTAATTTATAATTAATTTTATTAAAAGACTGAGTATACTTATGATGTCAATCAGTGGCGTAACTAGATATCTTGTGCCCCTATGAGAAAATTTTCTGGGCCGTTCCAAGAAAAAATTTAGAAGCAAAAAAAATCTTAATTTTTACATTATACAGTGACAATAGTATTATAATCATTTTTTTCTTTGCATAATTATGAATTAATCTTTTTCATTATTGTAATCAAAATTTCTTTTTTAATTATGCTTTTCTTTGTTGTAATCAAATTTTTTTAGAAAAAACCCTAAGGATAATGAAAGTAACATATTTTCATTAAATTGCCCAACTCTAGATACACATATACATAGATACAGGGTGTTAATCAAAATGCGGATCATAGGCGTTTAACATTGGAAATCAGTTTTCCTTTGCGCAAAAGTTCCCAATTAATTTTAGACAAAAATATTTCGAATAAAGCTTGTAGATTATTAAATTCTACGCCTAATTCACTAACTCTGCTTTTTAACATGGTATTCGGTAAATGATTTTATTTCTAATTCATTGTGTGCTACAAAATAGAACTATGCTCTGTTCTATTTAAGCCATTCAGAACATGGCGCTCGCATCAGCGCCAGTTTTAAGTAAACTTGTCCCTTGTCTCCAATTTCAGGCAATCAGAGAGGTCAAAACAATTCTCTTTTCTCTGCAATGCTGAATGGCTTGAATGGAACAAGGTATATTTATTTAAAAAACGTCAAAAAATTAAGTGGGGGGGGGGCGGCAATTTTATATAAGAACAAAGGAGACTGATAAGTTAGGATCGGCCCTGTCATAATTCAACCCATATTTTTAAACCCGGGTGTGAGGTGTTTTTAATGCGATATTTAACCACTTTTATACCAGAAATATACAAATCAACCCTCTAAAATTAATTTTTGTAAGAATAAACACTCTATTTGCAACAGAAATCGTGAGATTGAATCATTAACACAGAAATGGTGATGTATGAGGTTGAAATATAAATGAACTCCTATATTAATGTTATAATCAACACATATTTTGTATAAATGCTGAGTTGTGATTATATTGTTATAAAGCATTGTTGTAATCAAGGTATTTTACATGATAATTATGTAAAGTACATTGTTTTTAAACTACAATATTTTAAAGAAAACATTTTAATTGTTGTTAACCACATGAATTATTTAAATGTCATATTTCTATTCAGTAAGTTATTCAGTGATCACTTACTTTTATTACATAATCTTTGCAAGTAAGTCTAATACATTGTTCCTCGTTTTTCGTGTCCAGACTCAGGTTACCTGGCACCTGGCTGATTTAAAATAGTTTATTGAACTCACTCATGGTTATATTTACAGCTGTTTCAACTTAAAAACTAAATTCTACATACATTTTTTACTATATTTTACTTTTATTATTTACAGCAGAGAATGTAATAATAAAGGAATAGTCATAAAATTTGTATTTTAATTTAAATTACGTCGGACACGATTAAAATATCTCATTTTCGATTTCAAAAATATATTTCAGATACAGTATTTATCTCCTTTATGAATTTTTATTAACAAATATAGTAAGCTGCACGAAATATTTAAACATTACTTTCACCGCAAATTTGAATTTTTTTGTCGGCCAACGGCTTATTATCTTCAGTAATTTTTTTTTCTCAAATTTTGCGGAGTAGAAAATACACTTGAGTATGGACTTCACATTAGTCTAGTTAGGAATATTTGTTTTTTACCTAGTTATTTATGACATATTTGGCAACACTTTCCAAGTGTATATGAACCGTCAAAATTTATAATTTTTAATTATTTTTTCTTCAAATTTTGCGGAGTAGAAAATACACTTGTGTACGGACTTTACATTAGTCTAGTTAGGAATATTTGTTTTTTACCTAGTTACTTATGACATATTTGGCAACACTTTTCAAGTGCATATGAAGTGTCAAAATTAATAATTTTTAATTATAATGTTTTACACCTTTTTTACCTGTGCAGATATAATTGCCCATTCTCATAAATTATGATTATGAAATAAACTTCTTTCAAATTGTCCTCATTTCATAAATATTTCTATTTAAAGGTTCAAAATGACGTCAAGCATGGCGTTCTTCGTCTTATATTTTACAAGGAACACTGTGATCTAACTGTGACTTATTGTTTTAATTTAAATTTTCAACGATAATAATTTTTTACTCAAAAACTATGCATCCTACGGAAATTTGAGCTATTACGAGGGCACTCAGGACAATCATTTCCTACAACTTGGTGCAAATTTCACGAAAATCGGTCGTATAATTCAGGCTGTAGAGGTGTTCAAAGGATGGCGATCGGCTTTTTGATTAATTCAAATATAGATAGTGAATCTATCCTTTTAGTATTAGAACCGTCAAAATGTATAATTTTTAAATATAATGTTTTAGGCCTTTTTTACCTATGCAGATATAATTGCCCATTCTCATAAATTATGATTATGAAATAAACTTCTTTCAAATTGTCCTCATTTCATAAATATTTCTATTTAAAGGTTCAAAATGACGTCAAACATGGCGTTCTTCGTCTTATATTTTACAAGGAACACTGTGATCTAACTGTGACTTATTGTTTTAATTTAAATTTTCAACATTTAATATTTTTTTACTCAAAAACTATGCATCCTACGGAAATTTGAGCTATTACGAGGGCACTCGGGACAATCATTTCCTAAAACTTGATGCAAATTTCATGAAAATCGGTCGTACTATTCAGGCTGTAGAGGTGTTCAAAGGATGGCGATCGGCATTTTGATTAATTCAAATATAGATCGTGAATCTATACTTTTAGTGTTAGGACCGTCAAAATTTAGAATTTTTAATTATAATGTTTTAGGCCTTTTTACCTGTGCAGCTATAATTGCCCATTCTCATAAATTATGATTATGAAATAAACTTCTTTCAAATTGTCCTCATTTCATAAATATTTTTATTTAAAGGTTCAAAATGACGTCAAACATGGCGTTCTTCGTCTTATATTTTACAAAGAACACTGTGATCTGACTGTGACTTATTGTTTTAATTTAAATTTTCAATATTTAATAATTTTTTACTCAAAAACTATGCATCCTACGGAAATTTGAGCTATTACGAGGGCACTCGGGACAATCATTTCCTAAAACTTGGTGTAAATTTCATGAAAATCGGCCGTACTATTCAGGTTGTAGAGGTGTTCAAAGGATGGCGATCGGCATTTTGATTAATTCAAATATAGATAGTGAATCTATACTTTTAGTGTTAGGACCGTCAAAATTTAGAATTTTTAATTATAATGTTTTAGGCCTTTTTTACCTGTGCAGATATGATTGCCCATTCTCATGAATAATAATTATGAAATAAACTTCTTTCAAATTGTCATTTCATAAATATTTCTGTTTAAAGGTTTAAAATGACATCAAACATGGCGTTCTTCGTCTTAAATTTTACAAGGAACATTGATCTAACTGTGACTTATTGTTTTAATTTCAATATTCAACATTTAATAATTTTTTAATCAAAAACTATGCATCCTACGGATATTTGAGCTACTACGAGTGCAATCGGGACAATCATTTCCTACAACTTGGTGCAAATTTCACGAAAATCGGTCATACCATTCAGGCTGTAGAGGTGTTTAGAGGATGGCGATCGGATTTTTGATTAATTCAAATATAGATAGTGAATCTATCCTTTTAGTATTAGGACTAGCGAAAACTCGGCTACGCCGAGCTTCCCCTAGGGCTCCGCCGATAGTGTTTTATAATAATATTTACGTAGATCCAGTCTGTCTGCGCATAATTTAAACCCAAATTGCTAACGGTAACAGTATTATCAAAGTTTTAAATCCTCTCCTGCCTATTCAATATGCCCACGCACCTTGCTTACCCAAACTGCCCCAACCAAATTGCCCTTAAAGGGGGGACCTCCCATTTGATACCACACACGACATATTTCCGACAGCTTGTTCCAAAAAAAAAATAGACGATTGAGTTGTTAAATTTCTGCATAGCAGCCCTTAAGGAAACTTTTCATTTCTTACCATACATAACATATGTCTGACGTTTTTTTTTTCAAAAAAAGGACGATCGAGTGCATATCAGCTCGTGAGAAAACTTTCCATTTGTTACCAAACACGACATATATCTGATAACTTTTTGCAAAAAACAAAAGACGAATTTACCATTTCTGCATGGCATCACTTTAAAAAACAAATCATTTGGTAACAAACACGATATATTTCTGACTACGTTTTGCAAAAAAAAGACAGTCAAGTAATCATATTTTTCTCATTTCTGCCTATCAGCTCTTGAGAAAACATTTCATTTGATATAAAACACGACATATTTCTCATTAGTTTTTGCAAAAAAAAAACAAATGACTATCGAGTTGTCAAATTTTTGAAATGTCTGTATAACAGCTCTGAAAAAAACATTTCATTTGATACCAAACACGATATATTTCTGACTACTTTTTGCAAAAGATAAAAGACAATCAAGTAATCATATTTTTCTCATTTCTGCATATCTGCTCTTGGGAAAACATTACATTTGATACCAAATACGGATTATTTCTGACAACTTTTTGCGAGTTGTCACAATTTTGACAATTCTGCATAACAGCTCTTGAGATAACATATCATCTGATACCGAACATGTCATATATCTGACAAATTTTTGCAAAAACTAAAAACCAATCAGGTTATAATTTTTTGGCACTTTCGCATTGCAATACCCTAGAATAAAATTCATTTCATATCACACGCGACATATTTCTTACAAGTTTTTGCAGAAAACAAAAGACGAACGAGTTGTCATAATTTTTACATTTCTGCCTGACAGCTGTTGAGAAAACATTTTATTTGATACCAAACATGACATATTTCTAAAAACTTTCTGAAAAAAATAAAAGATGATCGTATTGTCTTTTTTGACATTTATGCATGACAGCTCTTAAGAAAACATTTCATTTGATACCAAACACGACATATTTCTGACAACTTTATGAAAAAAAAACAAAAGACGATCGTGTTATCATATTTTTGATATTTCTGCATGACAGCTATTGAGAAAACCTTTTAATTGATACCACGCACGATATATTTCTGACAAGTTTTTGAAAAACAAAAGACGAATGAGTGATCATAATTTTGATATTTCTGCATGACAGCTGTTATGAAAACATTTTATTTGATACCAAACACGACATATTTCTGACAACTTTATAAAAGAAACAAAAGACAATCGAGTTGTCATATTTTTGACATTTCAACCTGACAGCTGTTGAGAAAACATTTTATTTGATACCAAGCATGACATATTTGCGACACCTATCTATAAAAAACAAAAGACAATCGAGCTGATATATTTTTGAAGTTCCTGCATGGCAGCTGTTAAGAAAAATTTTATTTGATACCAAGCATGACATATTTCTGACAGCTTTCTGTAAATAACAAAAGACAATCGAGTTGTCGTATTTTTGACATTTCTGCATGACAGCTCTTGAGAAAACATTTTAATTGATACCAAACACGACATATTTCTAACAAATTTATGAAAAAAACAAAATACAATCAAGTTGTCATTTTTTGACATTTATGTATGACAGCTCTTGAGAAAACATTTCATTTGATACCAAACATGACATATTTCTAACAACTTTATGAAAACATAAAAGACAATCGTGTTGCCTTTTCTTGAAATTTACGCACGATAGCTCTTAAGAAATATTTCATTTGATACTAAAAACGACATATTTCTGACAAGTTTTTGCAAAAAAAGACGAACGAGTTGTCATAATTTTGACATTTCTGCCTGACAGCTGTTGAGAAAACATTTTATTTGATACCAAACACGACATATTTCTGTCAACTTTATAAAAAAAAAATGACGATCAAGTTGTCATATTTTTGACATTTCTGCATGACAGCTCTTGAGAAAACATTTCATTTGATATCAAACACGACATATTTCTGACAGGTCTTGTTAATTATTAAAAAATCTATTGCCACTTTCACACTTTGATTTACTTTGCGGGAGATACAGTTGCTATAGCTTCATTTTCAACTTACGGGATGTACTGTGCTACTGTTACTTTACCTCAATTTTTAATTAGCGGGAAGTCTTTGATTTACTTTGCGGAAAATAGAGTTGCTCTAGCTTCATTTTCAACTGACGGGAGGTACTGTGCTTCTGTTACTTTATCTCAATTTGTAAGTAGCGGGAGGCCTTGTTAGTAAAAGAGTTCTGTCACTATTACACATTGATTTAGTTGTCGGAAGGTACTGTTGTTTTAGCCTCATTTTCAACTGACGAGAGGTACTGAGCTACTGTTACTTTAACTCAATTTTTAATTAGCGGGAGGCCTTGTTAGTAAGAAATTGTGTTACATTTACACTTTGGTTTATTTAGCGGGATGTACTGTTGCTCTACCGTAATTTTCAATTGACGAGAGGTACTGTGCTACTGTTACTTAGTAAAAGAATTCTGTCACTATTAAACTTTTCCTTAGTTGGCTGAAGGTACTGTTGCTCTAGCTTCATTTTCAACTTACGGGAGGTACTGCACTACTGTTACTTTACCTCAATTTGTAATTAGCGGAAGGTCTTGTTAGTTAAAAAATCTATTGCCACTTTTACACTTTGATTTACTTTGCGGGAGATAGAGTTGCTCTAGCTTCATTTTGAACTGACGGGAGGTACTGTGCTACTGTTACTTTATCTCAATTTGGAAGTAGCGGGAGGCTTTGTTAGTAAAAGAAATCTGTCACTATTGCACATTGATTTAGTTGGCGAAAGGTACTGTTGCTCTAGCCTCATTTCAAACTGACAAGAGGTACTGTGCTACTATTACTTTACTTCAATTTGTAATTAGCGGGAGGTCTTGTTAGTAAAAAAATCTGTTACATTTACACTTTGGTTTATTTAGCAGGAGGTGCCATTGCTCTATCTTGATTTTCAATTGACAAGAGGTACTGTGCTACTGTCACTTTGCCTCAATTTGTAATTAGCTGGAGATCTTGCTGGTTAAAATATCTATTGTCACTTTTCCTCTTTAAAAATAAAGTCTATAATTATTTTTTATTTAGCGGGAGGTGTTGTTGCTCTAGCTTCATTTTCAATTGACGGAAGGTACTGTGCTACTGATACTTTATCACAATTTGTAATTACCGGGAGATCTTGTTAAAAAATCAGTCACTTTTACTATTTGATTTATTTAGCGGGAGGTACTGTTGCTCTACCTTTATTTTCATTTGACGGGAGGTACTGTGCTACTGTTACTTTGTCTCAATTTGTAAGTAGCGGGAGGTGTTGTTAGTTAAAATATCTACTGTCACCTATCCTCTTTGATATATTTGGCGGGAGGTGCTGTTGCTCTAGCTTATTTGAAAATGAACACTGTGTATAGTTGTCCATATAAATATTGTTGATAAATATTGTCGATTTCAAGGTGACGTATTGTTCAGAGCACAGCTGACTTACTACATTAGAGAAAATAGTGTAAATTTTAGCGGTTTTTATTTTTTTTTTAATCGAAAACTATGCATTCCACAGAAATTTTACCAATTAGAAGGACACTGAAGAAAATAATTACCTACAATTTAAAAAAAATCATCAAAATAGGTTAAGCCGTTTACGCTGTAGAGGTGAACAAATGTCGTGATGAAAGTATAGAGAGAAAGTGAATTATGCCTTTTAGTATAAGGACTAGCGAAAACTCGGCTACGCCGATCTTCCCCTAGGGCTCCTCCGATAGTGTTTTATAATATTCTTTACGTACATCCAGTCTGTCTGCGGATACTTTAAACCCAAAGTGCAAACGATAACAGTCATCTCAAAGGTTTAACTCCGCTCTTGCTCACTCAATCTGCCCACGCAAGTTGCTCATCCAAACTGCCCCAACTAAATTTCCCTTAAAGGGGGGACCTCCCATTTGATTACACACACGACATATTTCCGACAGCTATTTACAAAAAAAACAAAAGACGATCGAGTTGTCAAGTTTCTGGCATTTCCGCATAACAGCCCTTAAGGAAACTTCTCATTTGATACCAACCACAATAAATTTTGACCACTTAAAAAAAACAAAAAACGAACGAGTTGTCTTTTTTGACATTTTTGCAAGACGGTTATTAAGAAATTATTTTATTTGACACCAAACACGACATATTTCTGACAACTATATAAAATAGACGATCGAGTTCTCATAATTTTAACATTTCTGCATGACAGCTCTTAAGATATCTTTTCATTTGATGCCAAACACGACATATTTCTGACAACTTTATGAAAAAAACAAAAGACGATCGTATTGTCTTTTTTGACATTTATGGATGACAGCTCTTGAGAAAATATTTCATTTGATACCAAACACATCATATTTCTGACAACTTTATGAAAAAAACAACAGACGATCGTGTTATCATATTTTTGACATTTCTGCATGACAGCTCTTGAGAAAACATTTCATTTGATACCAAACACGACATATTTCTAACAAGTTTTTGTAAAAAACAAAAGACGAACGAGTTGTCATAATTTTGATATTTCTGCATGACAGCTGTTAAGTAAACATTTTATTTGATACCAAACACAACATATTTCTGACAACTTTATAAAAAAAACAAAAGACAATCGAGTTGTCATATTTTTTACATTTCTGCATGACAGCTCGTGAGAAAACATTTCATTTGATACCAAACACGACATATTTCTGACAACTTTATGAAAAGAACAAAAGACGATCGTGTTATCATATTTTTGGTATTTCTGCATGACAGCTATAAAGAAAACTTTTTAATTGGTACCACGCACGATATATTTTTGACAAGTTTTTGAAAAAGCAAAAGACGAATGAGTGATCATAATTTTGATATTTCTGCATGACATCTGTTTAAGAAACATTTTATTTGATACCAAACACGACATATTTTTGACAACTTTATAAAAGACACAAAAGACAATCGAGTTGTCATATTTTCATATTTCTGCATGACAGCTCTTGAGAAAATATTTCATTTGATACCAAACACGACATATTTCTGACAACTTTATGAAAAAAACAAAAGACGAACGTATTGGCTTTTTTGACATTTATGCATGACAGCTCTTGAAAAAACATTTCATTTGATACCAAACACGACATATTTCTAACAACTTTATAAAAAAAAACAAAAGACGATCGTGGTATCATATTTTTGAAAATTCTGCAAGACAGCTCTTGATAAAGCAATTCATTTGATTCCAAACCGGACATGTTACTGATATCTTTCTGCAAAAAACAAAAGACAATCGAGTTGTCATATTTTTGACATTTCAGCCTGACAGCTGTTGAGAAAACATTTTGTTTGATACCAAACATGACATATTTCTGATATCTTTCTGCAAAGAACAAAACACAATCGAGTTGTCATATTTTTGACATTTCAGCCTGACAGCTGTTAAGAAAACATTTTGTTTCATACCAAACATGACATATTTGTGACATCTTCCTGTAAAAAACAAAAGACAATCGAGTTCATATTTTTTTAACGTTTCTGCATGGCAGCTGTTAAGAAAATATTTCATTTAATACCAAATAAGGCATATATCTGACAACTTTATGAAAAAAACAAAAGACGATCAATTTGTCATTTTTTGACATTTATGTATGACAGCTCTTGAGAAAACATTTCATTTGATACCAAGCATGAGATATTTCTGACAACTTTATAAAAAAAAAACAAAAGACGATCGTGTTGTCTTTTTTTGACATTTACGCACGATAGCTCTTAAGAAAACATTTCATTTGATACCAAAAACGACATATTTCTGATTTTATGAAAAAAACAAAATACGGTCGTGTTGTCATTTTTTGACATTCATGTATGACAGCTCTTGAGAATACATTTTATTTTATACCAAACAAGACATATTTCTGACATCTTTATAAAAAAACAAAATACGATCGTGTTATCTAATTTTTGACATTTCTGCATAACAGTTCAGAGAAAACATTTCGTTAGATACCAAACACGACATATTTCTGACAACTTTATAAAAAAAAGTCGATCGTATTATCATATTTTTGACATTTCTGCATGACATCTCTTCAGATAACATTTCATTTGATACCAAACACGACATATTTCTGACAACTTTATGAAAAAACAAAAGACGATCGTGTTGTCTTTTTTGACATTTATGCATGATAGCTCTTGAGAAAACATTTCATTTGATGCCAAACATGACATATTTCTGACAACTTTATGAAAAAAACAAAAGACGATCATGTTATTATATTTTTAACATTTCTGCATGACATCTCTTGAGACAACATTTCATTTGATAACAAACACGACATGTTTCTGACAAGTTTTTGCAAAAAAAGACGAACGAGTTGTCATAATTTTGACATTTCTGCCTGACAACTGTTGAGAAAACATTTTATTTGATATCAAACACAACATATTTCTGACATTTTTAAAAAAACAAAAGACATTTGGCTTTTCAAATTTTTGACATTGCTGCATGAGAGGTCTTGTTCGTAAAAAATCTGTCACTTTTACACTTTGATTTACTTGGCGGAAGGTACTATTCCTCTAGCTTCATTTTCAATTGACAAGAGGTATTGTGCTACTGTTACTTTATAGCAATTAGGAATTAGCGTGACGTTTTAGTAAAAAAGGTACTGTCCACTTTCCACTTTTATTCAAGTGGCGGAAGGTACTGTTGCTCTAGCTTCATTTTAATTGACAGGAGCTACTGTGCTACTGTTACGTTACCTCAATTTGTAATTAGCGGGAGGTCTTGTTAGTTAAAAAATCTATTGTCACTTTCACACTTTCATTTATTTTGCGGGAGAGAGAGTTGCTCTAGCTTCATTATTAACTGTCACGAGGTACTGTGCTACTGTTAATTTATCTCAATTTGTAATTAGCAGGAGGTCTTGTTTGTAAAAAAATCTGTTACATTTACACTTTGGTTTATTTGGCGGGAGATACTGTTGCTCTACCTTGATTTTTAATTGACGGAAGGTACTGTGCTACTGTTACTTTATCTCAATTCGTAATTAGCGGGAGGTCTTGTTAGTAAAAGAAATCTGTCACTATTACACTTTGACTTAGTTGGCAGAAGGTACTGTTGCTCTAGCTTCATTTTCAACTGACGAGAGGTACTGTGCTACTGTTACTTTATCTCATTTTTTAATTGTTGTAAGGTCCTGTTGCTCTAGCTTCATTTTCAACTAACGGGAGGTACTGTGCTACTGTTTCTTTACCTAAATTTGTAATTAGCGGGAGGTCTTGTTAGTAAAAAAATCTATTGCCACTTTCACACTTTGATTTACTTTGCGGGAGATAGAGTTGCTCTGGCTTTATTTTCAACTGACGGGAGGTACTGTGCCACTGTTATTTTATCTCTATTTGTAAGTACCGGCAGGCCTTGTTGGTAAAAGAAGTCTGTCACTCTTACACTTTGATTTAATGGGCGGAAGGTACTATTGCACTAGCCTCATTTTCAACTGACGCAGTGGTGGTTACTGCATACTCATCGGGCCAAGGGTGCGGAAGCTGGGCGGTACTGGACGGATTAGCTTCGTCTTCTCCTAAGGGCCGCCTGGTGGAAGCATGGAGGTGGCGACTCCCCCTCCTTGGAGCTGGCGATACTTATGCCTGACTTGCACGAGTCTAATTAAGGAGCTGTTGGGGTTGGAGCGGCGGCACTGCTGTGCGTCACCAGGGATGGTGGCGTCGGTGCTGCTGCCGCCCCCGCTCTGTATCAGCGAAGCCTCCACCAGAAGGCTAATCTGGTACTCCGTGGGGCTGACCGTACCCGGGGTATTTATACCCGGTCAGAGTTTGGGATGGTGCGCTGTGGTCTGCAGTACGCGCTATGGCGGAGGGCTTTGGTTTCAATAGGCATATGCTGCTCAGGGGTGCTATGCCACCTCCACGGGTGAGCTGCGTGACAATACAGCTCGGGTGCTAGCCTGCATAGCTAGTAGGGTTTTGGATAGTGACCCGCCCCCACCAGTGGGCCTTAACCGGGCTTGCACCCGGGGACAGGGATCGCTCGGCAGCGAACTGGTAGTCTTAGCTTCGGCTCTGACGCGTCTGATTGAGCGTTATTTAATCCCTGTTTTATGGTTTGCCGAATGTAGTGCCTAACGGCGGAACATTACTGACTTCGTGACGAAAGGTACTGTGCTACTGTTACTTTACCTTAATTTATAATTAGCGGAAAGTGTTGTTAGTAAGAAAATCTGTTACATTTACACTTTGGTTCATTTAGCAGGAGGTACTGTTGCTCTACCTTGATTTTCAATTGACGGGAGGTACTGTGCTACTGTTACTTTATCTCAATTTGTAATTAGCGGGAAGTGTTGTTAGCAAAAGAAATCTGTCAATATTATACTTCGACTTAGTTGGCGGAAGGTACTGTTGCTCTAGCCTCATTTGCAACTGACGAGAGGTACTGTGCTATTGTTACTTTACCTCAATTTATAATTGGTGAAAGGTCCTGTTGCTCTAGCTTCATTTTCAACTGACGGGAGGTACTGTGCTACTGTTACTTTACCACAATTTGTAATTAGCGGGAGGTCTTGTTAGTTGAAAAATCTATTGCTACTCTCACACTTTGATTTACTTTGCGGGAGGTAGAGTTGGTTTGGCTTCATTTGTAACTGACGGGAGGTACTGTGCTACTGTTAAATTATCTCAATTTGTAAGTAGCGGGAGCCATTGTTAGTAAAAGAAATCTGTCGCTATTACACTTTGATTTAGTTGGCGGAAGGCACTGTTTCTCTAGCCTCATTTTAAACTGACAAGGGGTACTGTGCTACTGTTACTTTACCTCAATTTGTAATTAGCGGGAGGTCTTGTTAGTAAAAAAATCTGTTACATTTACACTTTGGTTTATTTGGTGGGAGGTACTGTTGCTCTACCTTGATTTTTAATTGACGGGAGGTACTGTGCTACTGTTGCTTTATCTTAATTTGTAATTAGCGGGAGTTCTTGTTAGTAAAAGAAATCTGTCACTATTACACATTGATTTAATTGGCGGAAGGTACTGTTGCTCTAGCCTCATTTGCAACTGAAGAGAGGTACTGTGCTACTGTTACTTCACCTCAATGTAAAATTGGCGAAAGGTACTGTTGCTCTAGCTTTATTTTCAACTGATGGAAGGTACTGTGCTACTGTTACT
Source organism: Harpalus rubripes (assembly GCA_963082715.1). Taxonomy (NCBI): domain Eukaryota; kingdom Metazoa; phylum Arthropoda; class Insecta; order Coleoptera; family Carabidae; genus Harpalus; species Harpalus rubripes. The sequence goes on along the minus strand of OY720458.1, from coordinate 28,887,378 downwards.
TTACCTCAATTTGTAATTAGAGGGGGGTCTGGTTAGTTTAAAAATCTATTGCTATTTTTACACTTTGATTTACTTTGCGGCAGATAGAGTTGCGCTAGATTTATTTTCAACTGACGAGAGGTACTGTGCCACTGTTACTTTATCTCAATTTGTAAGTAGCGAGAGGCTTTGTTAATAAAAGAAATCTGTCACTATTACACTTTGATTTAGATGGCGGAAGGTACTATTGCTCTAGCCTCATTTGCAACTGACCAGAGGTACTGTGCTACTGTTACTTTACCTCAATTTATATTTAGCGGAAGGTGTTGTTAGTAAAAAATCTGTTACATTTACACTTTGGTATATTTAGGGAGAGGTACTGTTGCTCTACCTTGATTTTCAATTGACGGGCGGTGCTATGCTACTGTTACTTTATTTAAATTTGTAATAAGCGGGAGGTGTTGTTAGTAAAAGAAATCTGTCAAAATTATACTTTGACTTAGTTGGCGGAAGGTACTGTTGCTCTGCTTCATATATATATATATATGTATATATATATATATATATATATATATATATATATATATATATATATATATATATATATATATATATATATATATATATATATATATATATATATATAAAATGTCGGTATTTTAAAACATCAATATTTACAAACAATATGAAATTATTTCCGACTTTTCACTCTTGAAAATAAAATAAAGTAAATATGCTTTCATATTTTGTAAAAGAGGAATCTTTAGACCAAATAAAAAAATCTGATGTGACCAGCACATAACCTCTCGCCAGATATTTTACCTGATTGTACGCATAAAACGAAAAATATTTTTAAATACAAATACATATATTCATGTCTCACTACAAAATAATTATTTTTTCTTCAAGCGTATTATAATATGCATATTATGCTACTGTACACACGCTATAGAAGATATTCATTGTCTTACTAGTACAAAAATGTTGATATTGTTGTACTAGTAAAAAAATGTTAGTTTCTTACTTCACCGCTGGCGGCGGCATTCACCACAGCAACACAGATCATATTGAAAATTGTTATTTGACAGTTCCATCGTTTGTGTTTTGTAGTGTACACAGCCAGCATTGGCTTAAATTGGAAATTTTATAAATAAAAAAATTCCAAAAAAATGTCAAAAAATTATTTAAAATACTTGAAGAAAAAATAGTATATGTCATTCGGAGTAGAACGCCCTTTTTGTGTTTTACCCAGCTTGCCTAGCCTCGGCTAGCGCCTCGGCCGCAATAGCTGGGTTCAATACAAAAAGACCGCTTTCTACTCCTAATAATATAATATACTATTAATATAAATTTTCTTTTATTCGTCATTTTTTCGCAAATTCCTTTTATATTCCTTTGCGTTGTTGACTTTTTATTTATTTTCAAAATCTTCATAATGATGTACAAATATTTATGACAGTGACATTTATGTGGGAATTACCAACATTTGAATTTCTTGAGTTGAAGTAGTTTGATCTAAGAATTTTTACATCAAATTATTTTATATGCATTATCTCTAAATCTATAGAAGATATAATAATGAATTTATATTTATCGAATAAAGAATTTAACGTTCTTTAATATAAGTATTTACATAAATTTTCGATAAATAATATTTAGATGATTTTTTTCTTGTAACTACTATTTCCGGTTGTCCAATTTTTACCAAAACTGACTCGACTCTTCCCATTATTGTTAGATTGAGGAATCCGTAGTTAAAAATGTCTTAAGTCTTATAGAATTTAGGAAATCGTGGATCCAACATCCACACACACAAACACACACACGCACAGGCACACACACACACACACACATACACACACAAACACAAACACAAACACAAACACAAACACAAACACAAACACAAACACAAACACAAACACAAACACAAACACAAACACAAACACAAACACAAACACAAACACAAACACAAACACAAACACAAACACAAACACAAACACAAACACAAACACAAACACAAACACAAACACAAACACAAACACAAACACAAACACAAACACAAACACAAACACAAACACAAACACAAACACAAACACAAACAAAACGCAAACGCAAACGCAAACACACTCACACACACACTCACACACACACACTCACACACTCACGCACACACTCACGCACACACACACACACACACACACACACACACACACACACACACACACACACACACACACACACACACACACACACACACACACACACACACACACACACACACACACACACACACGGACATCATCGTAAAAATGTTATAATCGGATTCTAGGGACCTTAAAACGTGGTTATTAGAAATATTCGTTTTCCGGGAATGGACTGTGTCATATTTTGAGTCAGAGCTCAACGTTTCGCCCGCAGTCATATGGGGCATCTTCAGGAGCAAGGGGGATAGTACTGTCTTAAACACGGTTACCCGACGTGTCAACCACGTTAGAGGCCGAGTTTAAGCAACAAGGAGGGACACTCAGTTTACAAGGTTACCCGACGTGTAAACCACGCTAGAGGCCAAATAAACCAAGTGGTTATTCACTAAAATCTGTATATGCGATATGCGATTTTTAGCATGAATCCAATACCTCTTTTAGCGAGAGGTAAAAATACAGTTGTTATTATTATTATTATTATTATTATTATTATTATTATTATTATTATTATTATTATTATTATTATTATTATTATTATTATTATTATTATTATTATTATTATTATTATTATTATTATTATTATTATTATTATTATTATTATTATTATTATTATTATTATTATTATTATTATTATTATTATTATTATTATTATTATTATTATTATTATTATTATTATTATTATTATTATTATTATTATTATTATTATTATTATTATTATTATTATTATTATTATTATTATTATTATTATTATTATTATTATTATTATTATTATTATTATTATTATTATTATGCTTTCATATTTTGCAATTAATAAAAAAACAACAATGTCGGTACCTAAAATATACACAAATCTATAAACTTATTAAAAATCAAATGTAATCACTAACCACTGAATTTAAAACATATCTGAATCGCAACTATACAGAAATAAATCTTTTGATAACCGTTTCCCTTTTATTTTATTTCATTGCATACTCAGTTATGGTGGAAGTATTTTCTCCAAACTAGAGTAGATATATAAACTGTGACGAGACATATGTAAGTAAAGGAAGGACACAGGGGAGTAGCGTGTCTATGATTAACAATTCTTGACATATTAGGAATGCATTTTTGAAAACATCCAGAGCAAATATCGAAAACAAATATCAATGTCGATCGATATTATCGAAAAAGTTAAAATATCGAATGCTAAATATCGATTTTTCTCAAACATCGATGTATCGTGCGCATCCCTAGTTGCACTATCCTGATCGTATTTAGTTTGTGTTATATTCTTGCAATTATTGATACATTTATTATGAAATAAATAATTCTATTCTATCAGGGCCGGACTATAGCATAGACAAATAAGACAAATGTCTAGGGCCCGGTTTTTTGGGGGGCTCGGTCAAACGGTCTACTTTGAAAAAAAAAGTAAAAATAAAATAAATGTTTCGTTTTATTTCACAAAATAAATAAAAGTTTATCCATATACTCAATTTAAATTTAATCACAGACATATAATAAGATATATGGATATGATGGATGTGAAAAATATGCTATACATGGAAAAAAATTCAGGGATGCGTATTGCATACTGCGCAAGCGGCGACACAGATATTCGAGATTCGACCTACCCTCTAGTCTATCTTTCTGCTTTTACTACTTATCGTACGTCGATTCTTGCGGTCTCTTGTGTTGCCATCTGTTGTGCGTTTGTTGTCATCACAAAATTTTTAATCTAACGGTTATTTTAGTTTTGTAATTGATTGCATAAATATTACATGTGCATTATAAAATAGTGCAGCATTGCTTAGTTAAATGTTGTGGGAGTAAGGACCAGATTCCTGGAATAACATCACAAGTAAGTAAAAGTTATATGTTTGGATAGTATAAAATTGATATTTTGTGGGGAATTATTCGACAATAAAGAGAGAGCATTGCTGAAAAACGATAGACAGTCACGTAACACATCAATTTCGCGCCAAATTGTCCGCAAATATATGCGTGTCTCTCATATTTAGTCCATTTGAATTTCGCGCCAAATTGTCCCTGAAATTTATGTCATGCGCGAGGTCCTTCTGTGGCATATATCTGTTATATGGCTTCAACAGTCTATTTCTTATTATATGTCTGTGAATTTAATCTAAATCTACAGGTTTCATTTTTTATTTAGTACACTGTACATGAACAACATTTCGCTGACTAGCTGATCTATAGGTGGCGCGTGACACTTGATATTGGGTGCGTACGTGCACATTGCATAGTGCGCAGAAGTCTAGTAAAAACATTAAACATAGCAAGAGTAGAGAGACGATTTTTGGCTCTTAATATTAAATTTCTGGAGGTGATTAGTTAGTTGAAGTGTTGAAGTAGCTTTTTATATAATAAATTGTATAAATATTTTATATAAAATGAATTATCGTCACGCTTCCGGTGCCGAAAAAAGAAAGCGTAAGAAGAAAATGCAGGAAGAAAGAAATAAACAAAAATATGCTCTGTTTAAATATATTGTTAATACAAAAACAGATAATATTGATGCGGAAGTTCAGTCTGAAGCAAATATTATAGAAAAAGAAGTTTGTGAATATTCTGGAAACCAGGAAGTACACGCAGAAATGACAGAAAGCAATGAAACTGAAATTGCAGTAATAGAAATGAAAAACATAGAAGGCATGCCAGATATTGTGGAGAAAAACCAAAATGCAAGTGATGAAGAAGAAATTCAAAATATAGAATATATACCTAACACCGTTAATGATACTTTAGTTTTGGAAAATTTGGACATTTCTTTGTGGCCTTTAAATTTAACAACAGACATGCAACATTATTTGCTCAAAAATAAACCTCCATCAAATATTTCATTTATACATACCGCTAAAAATGTAGTAACAGAAGGTAGAAAAACTGTAACTCGGTCATTAAAGAAAAACATTTTTATTCGCAATAAAGCAAATGGTGAAAAAGTTGAACGAGAATGGTTAGTGTACAGTCCAAAAAGTAAAGCAATTTACTGTTATGTTTGCAAGATATTTTCGATCAAACGAACAACTTTTACAGAAGGATACTCGGACTGGAAAAATGCAAATGTAAGAGTGCAAGAACACGAAAATTCTACTGATCATAGACATTCTATTAAAAATTTAATAGCAAGAAATTTAGTTGAGGGACGTATAGACACTATCGTTGAAAAACAGTATTTAGAAGAAAAAAAATATTGAAGAAAAGTACTGCTACGGGTAGTAGCAACAATAAAGTTTTTGGCTAAAAATTCTCTTGCATTTCGTGGCAGTAATGAACTCTTTTCTGCTTCCCATAGTGGAAATTACATAGGAGCTCTAGAATATTTGGCAGAATTTGATGAGTTTTTAGCTTCGCATATAAAAAAATTCGGGGCAGCTGGAAAAGGCAACGTGAGTTATCTTTCGTCAACTATTTGCGATGAATTTATTGAAATATTGAACAAAAAAATGTTGGAAACATTCGTGTCATAAGTTAAAGCCGCCAAATATTTTTCAATTATAATAGACTCTACCCCTGATACAACACACGTAGACCAGTTAACTTTTATACTGCGTTATGTATCAGAAGATGGAATCCCAATAGAGAGATTTTTTGGATTTTTACCAATTTATTCGCACACAGGAGAATCATTAGAAAATGAAGTTTTAAAGAACCTTGAAATATTAGGTCTGGATATTTGCAACTGTAGAGGACAAAGTTACGACAATGCGGCAAATATGTCTGGAAAATACAATGGACTCCAAAACCGCATTAAAAAACATAGTCAAACAGCCCATTACGTTCCTTGTGCTTCACATTCTTTAAATCTGATAGTAAATAGTGCTAGTGAATCATGTTTGCAAGCAATAACATATTTTAATTTATTGGACAACGTTTATACATTTTTTTCAGCGTCTACTCATAGGTGGAATACTTTAGAAAAAAGTTTTGCAGCAAATAATAAACATTTTACAGTAAAAAAATTATGTACTACTGGGTGGTCTTGTAGAGCTGATGCAGTTAAAGCAATTCGCTCTGGGTTCAACGAAATAAAAAATGCTCTACTTGATATATCTCTAGATGAATCTCAGAAATGTTCTGTAAAACTGGAATCCCGAGAAATAGCAAACAAAATTAATAATTTAGAATTCATTTTATTGACAGTTATTTGGGATAAAATTCTTTCCAGAATAAATGCAAGCAGTATATCTTTACAAGACCCTACTATGCCAATCTCGTTTGCGGCAAGTATTTTTGACAATTTATTTAATTACGTTAATAGTTTAAGAAATATATTTCCGGAAATAGAAGCGGAGGCATTAAACGCGTCAGAAATAAAAACTTACTCCGGTACTAATAAAAGGTCCCGAAAACGGAAAGAATTTTTTGATGAAGTTCATCATGATGAGGATGACAAAAGTTCATGTAATCAGGGTCAAGAAGCCTTTAAACGAAATTGCTTTTACGTAATATGTGACAAAATATCTTTTGACCTAAAACTACGTAGCAAAAGTTATAAAGACATTAATGAGATTTTTAAAGTATTTCATACAAACTCAAATGACAATGTATCAATTGAATCTGAAGATACCACATTACTAAAAAAATGGTACAGTGAAGACATTGATACAAAAGAATTGGATGAGGAACTGTTACAATTTCTATTACTTTGTAAAAGCCAAAATTTAACGTTGCCATCTGACATGCTACGATTTATAAAGACTACAAAAATTGTATCGACATTTCCAAATATGGAAATCATATTACGTATATTTTTAACTTTGCCTGTATCGAACGCATCTGGTGAAAGATCGTTTTCGGTGTTAAAACGAGTAAAAAACCATTTACGAAACTCATTAAGACAAACAAAATTAAATTCTTTAGCTGTATTATACATAGAACAAAATGCGTTGGACAATATTAATTACGAAGAAATAATTGATAAATTTGCAGAATTGAAAGCCAGAAAAAAGGATTTTTGAATTAATTTCATAATCATTTTTTCAAAACTATGGTTTTGACATTTAACAGAATAAGTTTCGTTTTCTTAATTTATGACATACAAACAAAAAGTTCGAATTCTATTGATATTGATTGTATTGATACATAATCAAACGCATGTTTATAATTATACTAACAATGGAAACTGTATTAAAGATTTTTGAAAAACTGACTATTTTTGTTAATTATTATTACATACCTATCATTTATTATTTTGTTAGAAAGTTCTTGTAAAAATTACATAACACCCCGGGTGTAGGGGCCCGGCAGGAAAAAATGTCTAGGGCCCTAAAATAGGTTAATCCGTCCCTGTATTTCATACATAAACTCTTCTACCGTTATATTCAGGGTTTTTCTATTATCGAGTACAATATTGGTTTTTGATAAATGCATTTTAAACACACTTTTTGCTTATGCCTTTGGTTCGTTTTGTTTTATCTTAGTATTCTATACGCTCTCGTACTAGTCTTTTCTTGGTTTTTGTTGATTGTTATTAATTGATTAAAGAATTTTAAAAAAATGTATAATTGGTTTTATAATGCTGTGTGCTAATGCCAATGTGCAAAAGCATGGCCAAATTTGCTAATGTTTTCAAATTTCCACGCGATAGTGAGATGCGAAAAAATGGGTTCGGTTAAGGTTAACGGTTTTTACATTAATAAAAATTTGGTTTCGGTTATCGGTTACGGTTTTTTTGAAAATATTATATCGTTTTGGTTAAAAAAAACAAATAAATTTCGTCTTCGTTACGGTTTCGGTTTTAATGAAAAATTAGCTTAGTTTTTATTTTTTGCAACATGAAATACATTTAGTACCTATTTCGTAATGTAATAACATTTTAATTTTACGTTTTACTAACAACTAGTACTAATAGATATATTCGGCTTGTTCGGAATTCAAAATTCGAAAAGAATCTGTAAGTAATTATTTGAAGGTGTGATCTAAAATTAAAACTGCAGTTCAAAAAGTAACTATAAGTTAAAGCTTTCACATTAAAGTTCTTAAGTTTATATTTGCAACAAAAATTAAATACGTTTCGTAAATTATTAATATTTAAATTCAAGTTATAATAATAATTCTATTCCAATAGTAATATGTAAACTAAATGAGTGATTGAATGAAAAATGTTAACAGATGAGTAATTTTTTTTATTATAATTGCAAAAAAAAAATAATTGGAAAATAGAGTACCTAAAATGTCTAAAAATTTTTAAATAAAAAACTACTTTTTTATGAACTCGAAGGTATGCAAAGTATTTCTAAGAAAAAGATTTGGGTTAATAAAAAATACCTATTTTTAAATTTACGGTTTTAGTACCGATATTATTTCGGTTCGGTTATGTTTTCGGTTACAGAACGAATTTATTTTTCGTATCGGTTTTCGGTTTCCATATTTGAAAAAATAAAATATGGGTTTCGGTTTTCGGTTACGGTTTCATAAAAAGTCAAATATCGGTGCGGTTTTCGGTTACGGTTTCGTTACGGTTCGGGTCCCTGCATAAAGTTGTTCAAAAATGCACGATACACGTTTGGTTTTAAAAAGAAAATCTTTAAAATTGATGGATGACGCAATACTCTCTGTATTTAAAAATCAGACATCATACATATTAATTTGTCAAAACAACAAAAGATAAAAATCTAGATATTCTCCGGGACAATATACAGGCTGTTCTGTAAGTTCATAGTATGATAAAGAGAATTGAATAAAGTTATAATCTGAAATATATTTTGCAAAATCTGTCAAGTTGTAAAAGTTACGGGACTGTAAAGTCGACAATTACGAACAAGCTATACTATTAAGTTAAAGACTATACTTATTAAATTAAAATTTAAACATTAAGTTGTTCAAAAATGCCTGTTACTTTTACTAATTAAGAATACACCGACATGCGTTTGGTTTACGGAGAAGTGCTCCAAAACAGCGCCGTTAATAAAAAGTGTCTATCCATATTTCGCTTCTGACTTCAAACCTTCAAGAATGACAAGTCTTGTTATTTTCATTCAAATAAATAATTTTTATTGGTCCATCTTGAAGTGCTTTTACAATTGCAACAAGTACCTACCCTTAGAAAAGAAATAATTGCAGATTACGATACATTGCAACCATGTTTATTAGCGGTAACGTAAGCCACTTTACTTACATAGCTCCCTATATTAAAACGAAAAATTAACATATATTAAAACATGAAAGTGATAAAATTGCAAATTTTATGATAACGTAACACCGGCCAAACATTTTTTTTTTATTTGGAATATGATTACTGCACAGGGTGTTAAAAAGGGTAAAAAAATGGATGGTATACATTTCAATGTAGTGATTCTAAATCAAAAGGAATTTTTCTAGAATACAGAGAATTATTTCTTATTATTTATTTTATTCTTCAAGTTTTCATTTTTAGTGCCATTGACCAACACAAAATTTTTAATCAAAAGAATGATTTATCTAATCACGTGAATAGGAAATAAATAAACTTCTTATTATTTCTATTAAAAATTTCATGTTGAGGAGTGGCACTAAAAATGTACACTGCACTAAAAATGTACACTTCAAGACTTAAATAAATAATAAGAAATAATTTTCCGACTTTTGGAAAAATTCATTTTGGTGGTATGTGACTATAATCGAATTTCAATATGTCATAAAATATAAAAATTAAACACTAGCGTCTCATTGCTCTCATTATTATAATAAAAAAAAACTAACTAAACATTGGTTTATAATAGTATTGTAATTAGTCAATATAATATTTTGGAGATGGGATATGTGACGCTATCAAGGTAGGATCGTGGAAGAAGATAGATAGACTGGGATAGAAGAAGGTAGTTATAGACCAGCGTCGTGATTATGTTGTGGCATGTGGCAGGGCGACAGGTGGCTATAACTATCAATTTTCCTCTCAGTCTACATATCTCTTCCCCAAATTTTTGATAATAACTGTTTTCTCATAAACTACAAATAATTAATCGATTGAAAAAAAATACGGGTATTTATTTTTTGTCTAGTATCATAATATTATGTAAGTTAAAATCAATTTTAGAAAAGTAGCATATAAAATTTCTATTTATTTATTTATACAAGCTACAAAAGAAAATGAACTTTCGCCTGTGCAGCACAGCTGTACAGTCGCACCCCTTGACCCCTGCCCGTAGATCCAAACACATGCCCCGCGTATAAGACTTGAAGCAGGTAGCCTATCGCTCCTCCCTGGCTCCCTGCTCTAGCCTTAGCCTTACGCCTTACTCGTTCGTAACTTTGCCTCACAAATTCAATGCTGAGTATGGGACAGATGATTAGCACTTTCATTATTATTGCTATTATCATTAGAGAAATAATTACTTAATATCCAATATTAAATTAAATATAACGGGTGTCTACTTTTTTTTCTCTCGAACAGGAAATTTAATGTTAAAATTTGTGCACGGATGAGTATCCAGTTTATAGTTAAATTATTTCGTATGTACAAGTTAGAAGCAGAAGAAAATATGCGAATTAAGGCAATTATTAGAGTACCATGACAAATACGACAATAATATTTTTTTTTTTCTTTAAGCGTATTACTATATTCATATGCTGTATACTGTACACACACTATAGAAGATATTCATTGTCTTACTAGTACAAAAATGTTATTATTGTACTAGTAAAAAAATGTTAGTGTGTTTATTCACCGCTGGCGGCGGCAGTCGCTACAGCACAGCAACACAGATCATATTGAAAATTGTTATTCGACAGTTGTATCATTTTTGGTTTGTAGTGTACACAACCAGCTTTGGCTGAAATTGCAAATTCTTCAATTAAAAAAGTTCCAGAAAAATGTCAAAACTTATTTGAAACACTTGAAGAAAAATTAGTATATGTCATTCGGAGT